>CM072523.1:3588112-3813191 GCA_036898135.1 Oncomelania hupensis | reverse complement strand
CACGAATTTATCAACTTTAAAAAGCCTTTTCAATATTTCAGCAACAGCCTGCCAAATTTGCGTTCTCGGCAAGCGATTGCCACTTTTACGAAATCGGCAAATCATCTGATTTGTGTGTGAGGTCTGTTGGATCAGCTTGGAAATATTGGATGCTTTCTGCCAGGTGGTCACTGGGGCTTCCCTATGATGTTATTATTTGGCAATGTAGGCATTTTAAACGTATGTGTTTTGTTGATATTTTATAATGATGTTTATATTCTATTTTGTTTTTGTAAACGGGGGTTTGATAAATTAGAGTATAGCCTCAGCATCCCCTGCGTGGGATGTCTTTATTGTAAAGTGACCGGCTGGTGGATTGCCTTCAGTGTTATCACTAGGGTTGTTTCGGCAGATCTTTTATGCGGATCATGGGCGAGTCCTCTTTTAGCGAAGTTGTGGTCTTGATTTTGTGGTTCTGATTTCGGCTATACTGGTCCTGATTTGTCTCGGAAGAGTCCGCTGGACCTAAAGCAATAATCATGTAATGTACATGTCATTGTTTCACAGGCTTGGTGCTCAACTTCACAGACGTGTCACTACAGCGCGGCCAGACAGCCCCGGAGGACGACACTGTCACTGTGTACCGAGGTTTGAACCTCTCTGACGTCCTCGCCACTATCCAGGGCTTGCTGCCTGTCCCGCCAGTCGTGGTCCGAGCGTCTCAAGTCACCGTCCAGGTCACTTCATACACACGGTACAATGACTGGGACGTTCTAACAAACCAGATCACCACTTCAACCACTAAGGACTCGCTAAATAACAGTACGATCAATGAGCCCTTAACCGTTAATCTCCACTATGACAGTGCTTCGGCTCTTGACCCACAAAGCATCAAAACGCCAGACAGTAAAGTCACAAAGCCAGATGATGACGTGTATAAAGAATCAACCACCAAAACGCCAGACAGTGACGTCACAGAGTCAGCTGATGACGTGTATAAAGAGTCAAATACCAAAACACCAGATAGTGACGTCACAGAGCCAGCTGACGACGTGTATCGAGACTCAAGCTTCACTCTGAGCTACAAGACTTACCCAGTCTCTGTTCTTCCGCCAAAGTTGGCCAACGGCTTTTACAACTGTTCAAAACCATTTCAGATCCCTGAAGCCTTTCAGTGTGACAAGGTGGAGCAGTGTCTGCAAGGAGAAGACGAGAGGGAGAACGAGTTTTGGTTCTCCAGTCAATGTTTTGTTGACCCCGGTAGGCAATTGATTCCTTTGCGGACAAAAAACTGTATAAAACTGCTGTTTGCGGGAAAAGATTTCTCAAACCAAAGACATTATTCAGACAGACCTTTAAATAGCCTGGAAGAAGACAACTTTGTGGATTCCCTTGATGCACAGTTAATTTGTAAGAATCATAATTATTTAGCTCTTGTTGCTTTGCCACACATCTTAGATAAACAGCTTGTAGCGTCTCTTGTGTCTCGAGCCGGCTTTGAATACGCCTTTGTGGGAATTAAAAAAATTTCATCAGACATGAACACTAATCCAATATATACACAATATCGTCGTTTCCGATGGTATTGGTACATGAATTGGAAAACAGAAATTGACTTTGAAGAACCCAAATTTGAACTCCAAGGTTCAACACTGAACTGTGCCATTCTAAAGATATCGCCATATGTGTACCTTAAACCAGTCCAGTGTCAAAGACCACTGCGGGCTGTTGTTGTATGTATGCAAAGGGACAATTCAATTTATCGGCCTGCCTACTCAGAGGTTGAACGCCCCGCCGTATCGGTGTCTATCTCTCACCCTCCAATGAAAGAGTGCAGTGACGGGTCTATGGTGAACTCTTTTAGTGAATGTCGCCATGAACTAGCTGTTGGTAAACCTGCACAAGATAATGACCTAATAAGACGGCATTTCCAATGTGACAGTGGTGACCAGATCCCTTACACACTCACTTGTGATGGAAAGGGTAACTGTAACGACAACAGTGATGAATTACAATCCTGCTATTATGCTTTCAGATTCATGGGCGATGCAAAAGACAGATACTTTCGCTGCAGCTCAAATGAACTCATATCCAAACAGCAAAACTGTGATGGGAAAATAGACTGTTTTGACGGCAGTGACGAAAAGTCTTGTGAACGCTGCCAGGAAGACCTGATATTGTACTACCAGCTTGGCTGTTTGCCAGAATATTACGCAGAGCTCGGACTGTTGCAGAAATATCGCTCGGAACAAAGCCACTTCATAGACTTATCTGATGACCGTCTTGACGACAAAGTCATCCGTGGTTTTTGGCAAAACGAGAAAGCGAGAAAGAAAGGAGGACTAAAAGTGCTGACGTCAGACCGTTATGGCAGAAATTGTATCAACTATACCAACTTTGGTGAATGTCCAGAAACTCACTTCTTTTGTAAGCAATATGATTTATGTATGCCTACACATCTATTGAATACAGACCTATGCGATGTAACAATAATTGATTTTGATGCTTGCCCTGGCTATTTTCGCTGTGATATATCGCAAGATATTTGCTTGCATCCTAAGTACGTGTGTGATGGGATTTATCAATGTCCATTTGGTGAGGACGAGAGATACTGTAATTTAACCTGTCCTGATAACTGTTCCTGTGTTGGATATGAATTTAAATGCAAGGAAATGTTCAATATAGAAGGGCATGAACAAGTGAGATACCTGGATCTGAGTCATGTGTACAAACCATTTGTAGAAAAACTATCGCGCTTGGCGTATCTGCACTTCTTGAACCTGTCATCATGTCACCTGTCTGAAATATTCGTACTTCCTTTCCTTTTGGACGTCATCGACTTGAGTTTCAACAATTTATTATTCATACCCAACCAATTGTGGAGGTTAAGATATATAAACTTAACTGGTAACCCAATATTACAAACACTGACTGCAAGTCTAATGATGAATATAAGCTTACTAACAGAGTTCCGCAATGTAAAGTCGCTGTCTCTGGCACAAACAGGACTGTGGACTATTACTGGGCCAGTGTTTCAAAACTTCTCACGCCTGGAACACCTGGACATCAGTGGAAATAACATCATAAATTTTGAACGAGACATTTTCCAAGGCCTAGATAAACTGAAAACCCTTATAGCTGACGACGTCAGGCTTTGCTGTGTATACAGCAATATGCATCCTGGCACATTGCAAGTGTGTCAAGCTCCTGTTGACGAACTGTCTTCATGCGCGGATCTATTGAGGAGTTCCTTTCTGCGTGGCACGCTGTGGCTTCAAGCCACAGTGGCAGTGGTGGGAACGCTGGAGTCTTTGTCTACAGAACCTGCTACGAGCGAAGGCTCAAGTCCTGCAGCTTTAGAGTGCTGGTGACCAATCTGTGCCTGGCGGACCTGTTGATGGGCGTCTACATGGTTATCATAGGGGCCGCTGACGCCAGATACCGCCACAACTATTTGTGGGAACAGGATAAATGGAAGGACAGTATCTTGTGCCAAGCGGCGGGCTTCCTGGCTCTGGCGTCCAGTGAGGTGTCCACTTTCCTCATCTGCCTCATCACTGTGGACCGATTCTTAGTGTTGAAGTTCCCTTTGAGAAGACAGCTGCACTTGACATGGAGGTCAGCCTGGGCGCTGAGTGGAGCGTGCTGGGCTGCGGGAATTGCTCTGGGGGTCGTTCCTCTCCTGCCTGTCACTCAGCATTGGCAGTTCTACAGCCAGACAGGCATCTGTCTTCCTTTGCCCATCACCAGCCGACAGTTCCCCGGACAGGACTATTCTTTCGGCGTTTTCATCGTCGTTAACTTCGTCTTGTTCGTCGTCATCGGGGCCGGTCAGCTGTGTGTGTACCGAGCCGTCAGCGAGGGCTCCAGAGGGCGTGACAAGAATGAGCGATTCAAGAGAGACATGGCCGTGGCCCGCAAGTTGTTCCTGATTGCAATCACAGACTTCTGCTGCTGGTTCCCTGTGGGCGTTATGGGACTCATGGCACAAGGCGGTATCGTCATCCCTGGTGAGCTCAACGTGTGGATAGCCGTGTTTGCTTTGCCATTGAATTCTGCCCTCAACCCTTTCCTGTACACGCTGAACACGCTGGTGCAGAACCGGAGGTAAGCATTGCCATATGTCACATCCTTTACTTAAAATACTATGGGTCATGTAGATGTTGTCAAATGTAAAATCCCATCCTTACTTGAAATATTATGGGTCATGTAGACATTGTCATATGTCACGTTCCATCTTTACTTGAAATGCTGTTAGCCGAGTAAAGCTGCATTTTTCAGTTGCAACAGAATTGAAACTGTAGTGCCTTTGCTTAAGAACTTTTGGACTTGTTTGATAAACGAAGACAGATGACAAACAAAAAGAACACCTCACAGGGAGCTGATGCCTGTAACAAGAGGACCAGTTTACCCCGCACAATTTTGAGCTTTTGCTTGTTTAGTCATTATAAACTTAGAAGGTTACTCTAGTATGAAGCAGACGACAGAAGTGTTCATGCGTGGCAGTTGTAGGCTGACGATAGCCTAGTAGGCAATGACATCAGCGCAGCCTACGATGGAGCTTCGAATTTTACAGCCACTCAGATTTTTTCAGCCAATCAGGACGCAAACTTGTTTTTTCCAACCTAGTTCCAGTCATTCGCCCAAAAAGGCAATCACCGAAGTCGAACGAAGCTCTCCGATGTGTTACGAAATTATGCTTGCATGACTACGACTAGCTGACATTAAAAATGATCGCTGTTGCTTCTAATTCTGTTCGATTTACACAGATTTAGCATTTCGCAACGGTATACTTTGTTAATATGAGCATAATATGAGCATAATTATCGACCATATTTAATAGTTGCGTTCCTTGATTTGCTTTTTGTTAGTTTTCAGCAATAAAGGCTAATAATAGCATTGCCCATTTCCTGCCTAGAACCAAGTAGACACTGTTATACAGAATTCATAGGCTTAATCTACATTATTATATTATAAGTCAGTCTCCGCGCAGCGAAGAAGCTCAGTAGCTGAATATAATTATTAGACCTGTATTGTTTGTTTTATACGTAAATAAATGTATAAACTATATCTATTCTAATTCATAATATTTAGGCCTATACTTTATAATATTCGAATCTTGAAATTTCCTGAGAAGGACGAGTAGGCTAAGCGAATTTTTGTTATATATATATAACTCGTGATCAGAGTTAAATTAATAGTTAGTTATTCATTGCTTACAGGGTCCAGCGGACTGCAAAGAGTCGAATCAGAACCACAAAATCAAGACAACTCGAGATCAGAGTTAAATTAAAAGCTTATTAGTTATTCATTGCTTACAGAGTCCAGCGGACTGGAAAGAGCCGAATCAGGACCACAAAATCGAGACCACAACTTCGCAAGTAGTAGTAGTAGTAGTAGTAGTAGTAGTAGTAGTAGTAGTAGTAGTAGTAGTAGTAGTAGTAGTAGTAGTAGTATAGTTATTAAGTTAAATATTTAATTTATTTATTTGTTTTGTTTGTGTGTTGTTGTTGTTGTTGTTGTTGTTATTATTATTATTATTATTATTATTATTATTATTATTATTATTATTATTATTATTATTATTATTATTATTATTATTATTATTATTAAGATTATTATTATTATTACTGTTTGTTTCTTTTTATTATTATTATTATTATTATTATTATTATTATTATTATTATTATTATTATTATTCCTACTTTTAAAAAAATAAAAGAATAGTGTGCTGCTGTGCGTGCTCAATGGTGTAAATATGGTCAGTGACGTTTTGTTTGTTTTTGCTGAAGTTGGGTGTAACCCGAAATATTCAGATGGTGTTACTGGTTATTTTTTCTTATAGAGTTTTCTTAACAAAGTTTTCAGATGATTTATAGAAATTTCCGCCCGCCACGCAACATTTTTTAAATACGTGTTTCTCATTAAAATACATATAATTGAAATACATATAACAAATTTACTGTATCAGTTAAAAAGAATAATATAAGTTAAATAAATAATTGCTTTGGTGCTTGCAATAAAAATATCACTGTTTTTTGAGACCATTATAAACTTGCTTTGCCTTGTGCTGAAGTGACATCAACGTATCCATAGCGCTTTGAAGTTTTGTCATGGTTTTATTGTTGATATAGATGTGAAATCGTTGTATGTGTGCTTTATGTGTTATGTATTACTTTTACTCCTTATTACTAATTGTGTCAGTATATTATTCATCATAAAATAATAATAATAATAATAATAATAATAATAATAATAATAATACTAACTGCTTCAAAATGCAAATCTCGACTTGAGCTTGAAGCTGTGCAGATCGAAATTGAATTAGATTTTTTTTTCTAGCAGCGGCTATTTTTATGCACGGATGTTTTACCACAGGCTCTGAAGTCTTTTCTTTTGTCTTTGTAAACTCCTAAATAGAGTCTACGTACGTAATATAGTATGTAATTGAGGCCTACGAAAGACGAGACTTCCAAGCCTGTGGTTTCACGTAGTCCTGCCAGCAATCGTTCGTAAAACATCGGATAGCTTCGCTCGACTCGGAGAGCTTCGTTCGACTTCGGTAATTGCCTTTTTCGGGAAAGTGACTGGAACTAGGTTGGAAAAAACAAGTTCGCAATCAGGACACAGCTAGGTTAGGTAGAACCAGTTCTGCATGGTCAGTGCTGAAGCCAGGTAGAAAGTGAGTCTCTGAGCAGTACACAGTTACACGCTAGCAGGAATCTCTCCATCTAAGACTTAGACAGCAGTGCTTGTTGAATATTCGAATTCAATCAAGTAGCCAAGGCCTGACATTGTCAAAAAGGTAAATGAACATACTTTTGTTTCATCATGATGTATTTATATTATTGTGGAATTATGTTTGTGGACTTTGCTATGCTTAAGAATGGAATTGTTAGTCCGATGTTGAGTGACCACGTGGAGCATCCGACCACTCGGCAAGCACGACCGGTTTTGACGCCATGTTATATACCGTACGGACCGACTGTTGTTTAGCCTTTATGTATGCTTGCAGACCAGTGGCTGTACCCGAGAATGTTTATAATATTATTATTTCTCTATGTGTATAGTTAGCCACGATTTATATTTATATATGTATAGGCAATTAGAGTGGAGATTCCAGTGGACCACAGACTTAGCAGAATGTTCGTCGCTTATATATAGAGATGTGGAGCTATCACTGAGGGATACTTTGGCCTTCAGTGAGACGCTCTGCACAGACCTATTATATAGGGTTGTGCAGAATTTCGTCTCATATGTTACAGACGAGCAGGCGTTATATCGTGAGCCCAACTCGGCGAACAACAAAAACAACTCGTCGCTGTCGAGTTTCCGTTTCTTCACCACTGTGAGCAGGTCATCGTGTTGTCCAATGGCTTGTGTGATGGTCTGACGGACTTCGTCGTTGGTGATGTGTTTTGTATAGGAAATGCCCAGAAGTCTTCTGTAGCACCTCATCTCCATGCTTTGTATTCTTTGTTGGAGATCTGCTGTGAGGGTCCATGCTCGCAAGCATACAGGAAGATGGAGATGACAAGAGAGCGCAGCAGTCTTACTTTGGAATGTAGACTGATGGTCCTGTCTTTCCAAATGGGCTTCAACCTTGTCAGGGCAGCAGTTGTTTGTGCGATCTTGGAGAGGACTTCCTGTCGGGACCCATTGTCTGATACAATGGCTCCTAAATATTTGAAGCTATGCACTGTGTTGAGGGATTGGCCTTGGACTTTAATGTCCATGTTGATGCCATTGGTGTTGTTGGTCATCATTTTGGTCTTCTCTGCACTTATTTCCATTCCATAAGCTCTGGAGGTGGTGTCAAGCCTCTGTACCAGCTGTTCAAGTTCTTTTTCCTCTCCAGCCAATCCATCAATGTCATCCGCAAAACGAAGATTGGAGATTGCTCTACCCCCTATGCTGACTGTGCCTTCATGATCTGCAAGAGCATCTGACATGGTGCGCTCTAGGAAGACGTTGAAGAGTGTTGGAGAGAGTAGGCATCCTTGACGCACACCGTTTGTTGTTCTGAACCAGTTCCCGATGGCGCTGTTATGGAGGACTGCTCTGGTAGCCTTGTCATACAGGCTTTTGATGACTTCAATAATTTTAGGGCTGATGTTGTACACTTTCATTGTTGCCCATAGAGCTGCATGCCAGACTCGGTCAAACGCCTTCTTGAAGTCTATGAACACATGATATAGATGTTGTTGGTGCTAGGCATTTCTCACAGATTATTCTGAAGTTGAAAATCTGTTCAGTGGTACTTCGCCCTGCCCTGAATCCTGCTTGTTCTTCAGCTATGATTTGTTCAGCTTGGGGTTTCAACCTGTTGAGTATTAATTTCAGGAGGACCTTGCTGGGATGGCTGATGAGGCTGATGGTGCGGTAATTTTTTTTTTTACCGCACCAACACTAGGGTGGTTAAATCAATTATAGATTAACACAATGTCTCATCAAGAATGACAAGAATTGACAAATTTGTGTGTAGTAAAATAGTAGGCCTATGTTGCTCATGTGTGCACACGTTGTCGCGCGCACTCACGCTTACACGAAAAATAACATATATAACATAAATAATATATGTATTATTTGTCACTAGACTGACTGTCTCTCTTTCTTTCTTTCTTTCTCTCTCTCTCTCTCTCTCTCTCTCTCTCTCTCTCTCTCTCTCTCTCTCTCTCTCTCTCTCACCCACACACACGGCACATATTACGCATCATTGTCCGACTCAGAAAGCGGTACATTACTAACACTGCTACCGATATTTATGACAATACCTATAGCCACTTTAACACTGTACACACATTGCGTTGCCTACACACAATGGATTATGAGCCAAATATTACAATCACAGCTCACCTTCA
Organism: Oncomelania hupensis; assembly: GCA_036898135.1. NCBI lineage: Eukaryota > Metazoa > Mollusca > Gastropoda > Littorinimorpha > Pomatiopsidae > Oncomelania > Oncomelania hupensis. Next base: position 3,804,351 of record CM072523.1, on the reverse strand, counting down.
ATTTATAACATATTACTGCACATTCATTCATCATTAGATATATATACAAATTATACACTGAATTACATTCCTAATTCAGCCCCATATCTTCACATATGAATGAATACAACATGGCATCATAGTAATAAACTGTATCACATATAATAATTACATGATCAAATAAGTATTGACACGAGTTATTGTACTTCTTTCAAACATGGGTTCTTCTGCACTTCAATCATAATAATTCATAAAAAGCAATACTTTCCCTTTTCGTATGAATAGCTTTAAAGCTCATTATAAATACCAATAATAATAATAATAATAATAATAATAATAATAATAATAATAATAATAATAATAATAATAATAATAATAAATACCTGTATTCTAAATACAGCTATAGTATTCCACTAGAAGAATTCTTTTTCAGAGCAACAACGAACACGTCCGCTAAACCCGACTGATATGGAATCTCTAACAACAGTTCACAATACAAAATTGTTATTTCCACAGGTAAACTTCCAGTTTAAATGCTAATGACGTCATAACGTCTTCCTACACAAACGTGTACGAAATGCGTTCGTTACACTAACCCCCCTCCCAAAGAAAAAAGAACAGACCGAGGGTCTGTTTTACAAGTTCTGAGGATAATGTCAAAACACAGCAACGACCACGAAACCTTGATCTATGGAACCAACTGATCACGATCAGCGCGTGACAACACAGATCCACGAACACATTCTGTCTACCTGGAAGTGGCTCAAGAGTGAATCTAAACTCTTGTAAGGACAAGGATCATCATCCTGGACAACGCCAATACCTACTGTAGGGACAGTATGCCTATCTGTAGAAACATCCACACGAGAAACACCACACTCATGTTCCACAACCTCGACATCTGGAAGCAAAAATGGAGAAATGGAAGACCAGTCAACTAAAACACCTGTTGACAACCGTGTAGTAGACTCCTCAACAACACCAACAGCAGCATCAACACGACCAGGCCAAGAGAATTGGGACAGAATCCTAGTCAAAGTTCTACGAACCCCACAATGACCAGCCAAAAGTTGATCATGCGCAGCAATCATGACTGAAGTACGAAGTTTTTCAGGAACAACAACCTGATGCAAAATATCCTTGGATTTCTGATACCTCCTATACAACATATCATCTTTTAAGTAGAAAGTATAAGTAGCAGAACCAACAACATTTTCTTCACCTGAGTCAGCCAACTTAAAACAACCTTGCAAAGTAGCATCATCTTTCTGCAACTGAATAAGCTCAGCACGAGTGACCTTCAAGTCATCGCACACAGTGACAAGAGGTTTGTGCGGGAGATCCTGCTTCCTAGCCTGAGCACGAGTAGTGACAGCAGCGACAGGAACCTCAGCAGCAGCAGCAGCAACTTGGGTATCTTGGGTCTGCTGGACAATCAAACCTGGAATATTTCCTACAATCAAGTCAGCAACTGGATCCTCAATAACACAACAAACCAACTCTCCAACAAAATATGGACACGAAACAACTTTAGCCTGCTGGTAGATGTTGATCTCTCCACCAAAATTTTTACAACGAACAGTACCTGGTACATACTGCTCATCAGAAACCAAACGTTTTCGAACACCACAAATGGTAGCACCTGTGTCTCGCAGAACTGAGCAAGCAGTAGAATTTACAGAACCAACTTCTAAATGCAAGTGACCAGCTGTCTGATCAAAAACAGAGCAAACAACTTCAGAGTCTACAGGGACAACTGCACAACCTGAGCTTGACTTATTATTTTTATTATCTGAAGCTGTGGCTTTTTTTCACCACAAAGGGACACGTTTTCCTAGTATGACCACCAATGATGCAAACATCACCAACGACTAATTCCGACAGACCATCACACAAGACATCGAACAACACGATGACATGCTCACAGTGGTGAAGAAACGGAAACTCCGTTGGTATGGCCACGTCACCAGAGCATCAGGCCTTGCAAAAACCATCCTGCAAAGCACGGTGCAAAAAGGCAGAAGAAGAGGGAGACAAAAAAGGGGAGGGAGGACAACATTCGAGAATGGACTGGTTTGACACTGAACGAAGCCATCAGGGTTGCTGAGCACAGAGAAAGATGGCGTACGCTGGTTAAACGATCATCTGTGGTGCCCCAACGACCTTTGAGTTACGGGATAGGATAGGATAGGATAGGCTTAAGAATATTCATTAAAAATAACATATCGAAAGTATAGACAATTATAGGTAGTCCTAATAATAGTCAAATTAAATAATACAAATAATAATTGTGCCAAGCTTCGTACATGCGACTTCACTCCCGTCGCCAAACAAACAGACAGTAGGTGTCGTTAATTTCACGTTTAAAACCGAGTGCACACAGTCGCAGGCGTCTTTGATCGCCGTTTAATTAGGCCTGCTACATTTAGTGTAGATAAATGACTAGCAGCGTATGAGACGATTTTTGTTGTTGTTGACACTTTATTGTCCCTTTTATTTCGGGAAATTCTGGGCCTCCTTCCCAAAACTGATGGTAAGCTTACTCAGCTAACTTGACCTTTGAGAAAGTGCACATTTGACTGACATAAAATGCCGTGTGATTAAAAGAATCTGAATAGTAAAAGTGATCAAAATCGATCCAGTCTATCCTTATCCTATCCCGTAACTCGACGGTCGTTGGGGTCCCACAGATGATCGTTTAACCAGCGTACTCCATCTTTCTCTGTCCTCAGCAACTCTCATGGCTCTCAGTGTCAAGCCAGTGCAGTCTCGGATGTTATCCTCCCACCTCTTTTTCTGTCTCTCTTCTTCTGCCTCCTAGCACCGTGCCTTGCAGGATGGTCTTTGCAAGGTCTGATGCTCCAGTGACGTGGTCATACCATCGGAGTTTCCGTTTCTTCACCACTGTGAGCATGTCATCGTGTAGTCCAATGGCTTGTGTGATGGATCGAGTCATTTTGAAATAAAGTCAACAATGTTTTGAACAAACACAGGGAATATTGACCGACCTACCGAAGGACTAACGCTAAATGATTAGCCATGATTTCAAGTACTTGTATATCACAATTATTTTCGGTCTGGCGCGCGGATGTCTGGAAATGGATTTAAATGGCCTGCCGTCTTGTTTTATATTGTTTCTGTCCACATTAGTCTTATTTTAATGTATGGATTTATTTGTTTCTAATTAGTATTAATTTCCCCCCCCCCCCTCCCCCACTTAGCAGAAAATCTCCAACACGACCATGTGATGTTTGAAAAGTGCCAAGTAGTGGGGGTGTCCCGTGGCAGAGTGGATAGAGAGCTGGTTTCCTACGCCGAAGGTCGCGGGTTCGAGCCCGGCGTGGGACGAACTTATGTGACTTAGGTACCAGACTCTTCAAAACACCGAGGGTGTTACACTCCGTTTGATGTTGGTATTTTATCAGTAGTGGATTCAGCCCCAATGCTGAAGTACTGATGAGTGTAGCTCAGATTCGTTTATTCACGCAACCCGCTCAATCAGCATACAAGTCACAAAGTCGACGTATGAAGTTTTCCACTTTTATTCAGCACACATCAACAACTGCATACAATTCTCAACTCAACTTTCCACTCTCAAATTTACTTTCCAACTCACTATCAACAACAACTATCAACAACTTCACAAAACAGCGCGGCACATAATTTTATAACCTCTCTCTCTTCCCGAACAATTTCGAACACAGTAGAAATGACGCACTACCACCAATCAAATAAAAGATCGTCATCACTGACTTACGTCATACATATTTCTTCTCCTTCCGCCATACTTCGATATCTATCGGGAAGTTTCCATCGATAGTAAATACTAAAATCTAGAGAATTCTCCAATAATATCGACTAACAAAATTATCAACGTTAAACAAAGCTTCTTCTAACAACAATTCGAACTCAAATCAAAGGTAAATAAACTCCATCATTGAATACTTTGCAAATCGAAACGATTAGATCAATCGTGCGCGCTTCAGACATACTATCGTTCACGTTTCAACGTAACATAACCCCCCACTCAAGAAGAAATTTACCCAATTTCTTTCAACAACGTTGGAACGTAATGCACAAACAAAGTACAGAATTAAGACTTATTTTAGACTGTCTGAATACTGTCAGTGTTCACAGTTCATTCACACAGAGTCAATGTTCTTCCATCCGCAAGTCTATCTGGATATTGTCAATGTTCACAGTTTATCTACACAGTCAATGTTTTTCATCTTCAAGCCTGTCTAGATATTACCGATGTTCTTAGTTCACCAACACAATCAATGTTCTTTCATCCGCAAGGAAACGACGCCCTCGTCAGTTGCGGTCGTCATCGGCCCAGGGTCAAAGACGATGATCACGTGGGCTTCCCTGGAATCAGTGCGTCCTCCGTTGTCTCCTTCTTCCATCGAACGTCCGATGAAGTCGACGTTGTCAGCTCCCAGAATGCATTTGCTGGGTCTCACGGTCAGGTTGGCTTCTGCGAGACGGTGGAACAGCTCCCTCAAGGTCTGCAGATGCTCCTTCCAGGTCTGGGTTTGGACTTCATGTCCGACCAAAGTCGTAGAGCCTGGGACATCATTGAAGTTATGGGGAAACTCGCCCATAAGGTCCTTGAGCTCCATCTTTTGACCTTCCGTCAAGCTTGGTCCTAGCTTAACATCATCGATGCCTTCTTTGCTGTGGAAGTCTCCCAGTTCCAACAGTTCTTCGCTGTCAAAGCTGTTGTCGATCTCAGCTGCTGTTGCTGCATGCACAGTCTCTGATGGCCTTTCCACATACAGCTTAAGGAGTTTGGCGTGGTATATCTTGGAATGCTGGCCGACCTTCACCTTATAGTCGTTGATCCCCACCACGGTCTCCACTTCGTACGGGCCTTTCCACTGCATCAGCAATTTATTGTGGTCGGTAGGTAGCAGTACCAGTACTTTGTTGCCAGGTTTGAACTTCCTGTTCACAGCCCTACGATCATAGTAGTGCTTTCCACAGTCCTGGGACTTCTTCAGGTTTTCTCTGGCTATCTCGAGAGTCTGCTCCAGCTTCTCTCGTAGCTCAAACACGTACTGGTAACTGTTTTTCACCTCTGGGGTCTCTACTTCTTTCGTCCACAGTTCTTTTAGGATGTGCATCGGCCCTCGGATGGTTCTTCCGTACAGCAGCTCGAACGGAGAGAAGCCGGTGGACTCCTGCGGTACTTCTCTGTAGGCGAAAAGTAAGGCGTTGATATAGCGATGCCATTGTCTGGGCTGCTCGCTGCACAGTTTCTTCAGGGTGGACTTCAGTGTAGCATTGAACTTTTCGACAAGCCCGTTGCACATTGGATGGTAGGGTGTCGTAGTTAAATGCCGGATGCTCAGCAGTCTGTTGACCTCCTTCATGCAGTCAGAAACGAACTGCGTCCCGAGGTCTGTCAGAATTTCTTCAGGCACTCCAAGTCTGCTGAACATGTCCACCAGCGCCTCTGTAACAGTTTCAGTGTCAATCTTCTTCAGAGGCACTGCTTCTGGGTACCGAGTCGCATAGTCCACTAAAGTCAGTACCCACCGATGACCTTCTTCACTCGGAGGTCTTATTTCGCCGATTAGGTCTAAGGCCACCCTCTTGAAAGGTCGGTCGATCAAAGGCATCCTCTGCATAGGTACTTTCGGGACCCTTCCTCGAGGTATGGTCTTCTGGCAAATGTCACATGATCGGCAGAAACGGCTGACGTCCGCATGAAGCCCTGGCCAGTAGAACACCGCCTGGATTCTGTCTGACGTCTTCCTGATGCCTAGGTGACCTCCCATGATAGAGTCATGAGCTACTTCCATCACTTGGCGCCTTAAGGGTAACGGTACCAAGACTTGACGTAGCGGTTTCCCTCCGTTGACCCTCGGATGCTGGAAGATTCGGTACAGGATCTTGGCCTTCACCTCAAAATAGACCGTACCACTGCCTTTGGTCACGTGGTCTTGGCGGTTCCTGTACTTGTTTAAAGTACTATCAGCTTCCTGGAGCTGGATAAGCTTATCTCTGTCCACGATGGCAGCTTTAGAGTTGTCGGCGACCTTCAGTGGCGTAGACGTCTTGTCTCTCTTGGCCTGGGCCCTGGCAGTAACAGCACCGACGATCTCTGGTCGGCAGGGCTGAGCCGGAGTAACCACATTGTCCCGTAGCAGCTCTGTAAGGTCTCCATCGGGAAATGGCACTGGATCCTCCTCCACAACTTCGACGCGTTGGGTTGAGGCAGGACTCCACTCTGGATCGGGGTCGTCGGGTCGTCTCGCGCCGTCGATGTTCCCGATCATCAAATCATACAGCGGCTTCTTCAGGCAAACCGCTTCGACTTCGCCTATGTAGAAAGGTGTGCTGACTTGAATTTTTGCAACTGGCGCTTTCACACATTTGCTGTCGGCCATAAGTGTCCATTTAGAATCGCCAGTGAATTGTTCTTTAGCGATTAGGTCTTCTCTGACGATGACCCCACTGCAGCCAGAGTCTCTTAAAACAGTCACTTCATGATTTCCGACGCGTCCCTTGGAAACAGGCATGTTCTGTACGGTCACAGCTGCGCTGGCGACGACGGGGATGGATTTCCCGTTGGCAAGGAGGAGTTGGCCATCAGTCATGCACTCTTGCACGTCCGCAGGGGTAGCTGTGCGCTCGGTCTCACTCGGAAGAATGACGCTCCCGCCGCACACCTGATGGTCAGATCTACTGGTTTGCCGTTGATTGGAGAACCGCCTCTGCCGGTTGCCCGCCGCTGCGTTGTCCGTACTGCTCCGCTGTCCGCTACTTTTGTTTTGAGGACAGTTAGCTGCTCTGTGGTCCGTAGCGTTGCAGGTGAAACAGCCTCTTGAATGCCCTTCCCTGGGAGCTGGCGTGGAGTCCGTCTGTCTCTGGCTCGTCTGGCTTCCCTGGATCTGGTTCACATGGTTTCCAGTCTTCTGAAAATGTTTCGTCGCGCTGGGTGGCCCCAGGGTTTTCCCATGAGCGATAAGATATCTTTCAGCAGCCTCAGTCACATCTTTAAGCGTCTGCAGCTTTTGTTCTTCTAAGTGGGTCTCTAGGTCCTTGTGACAGGCATTGAGAAATTGTTCCTTCACGATCAGGTCATGGAGACTGTCGTAAGACTTCCTTTCGCCTGATAACTCCACCCACTTGTGTAGATATGACGACAGGCGCTCCACAAACTGCTTTGGCGTCTCGTCTGACTTAGGCCGGCATTCACGAAAGCGTTTACGGTAGCCCTTCTCTGTAAAGTTGTAGCACTGCAATAGGGCCTCTTTCAAGACATCGTAGTTTTTGGCGTCATTGTTCGACAGTCTGGTGTAAACTTCGAGAGCTTGCCCCGTCAGAAGTGCACTCAGTCGAATTGCCCAGTCTTGAGGTTGCCAGTTAGAGCTTACAGCGAACCTTTCGAATCTCGCCAGATAACTGTCAATCTGGTCCTTCCCGTCGACGAAAGCTGGCAATCTTGGAGCCGTATGGTCGTTGGTGACTTGTGGCGCATGCTGATTGTTTTGGATACGCGCCAACTCTAGCTGGTACTGACGATCTCTTTCTTGCCGCTGCTGCTCAATTTCCAGACGCTTCAGTTCAAATTCTCTTTCTTCTCGGCGACGCTGTTCTTCCTTTTCTAGACGCTTCTCTTCTAATTCTCTTTCTTTACGGCGACGCTGCTCTTCTAATTCTCGTTCTTGTATTCTCTCCTGGGACTTGACATACTCCGTCAACTGTTTCCCTTTTAGATTCAGTTGAATCCCTTTCTGCCAGAAGTCAGCCATCTTGATGCTTCCGGAAAGTTCTGGAAAGTTCTTTTCTGGAAAGTTCTTGACTGTGCTGTACCTTTCTAGACTGTTCTAGAACAGCACGCTTTCTGCAGTAGCGCTGATGCTTGTCACTAGTCGCCTTCGCTGACGCAGGCCCCGCTGTCCTCGTCGTATGCGACGCTGCACCACGCTAGTGTTGATGTACACGCTCCTGTGCTGAAGTAGACGCGACGTCCGCTCGTCGCTCTCTCTAATACTGGCGATGTAGCTCCGAGACTGTCCCTCGACGTAGTCCTGCGGCAGCCACGTAGTCCCGATCTGTTGTTCGCTCACGAAGCAACTCTTCAGCGACTACACGCCCTTGCAGTCAACCCGAACCTATCGGTGATGTAGTCCCAGTATGTTGGCCCCTCTCGACGCAACTCGTTGGCGGCTACCCTCGATGACTGCCTCTCGTAACGTTGACTCGCTTGTTGTAGCAGTTGAACCCTTGGCTATGGCGTGAATCGCGGCTTGACCCCCAAAATGTTACACTCCGTTTGATGTTGGTATTTTATCAGTAGTGGATTCAGCCCCAATGCTGAAGTACTGATGAGTGTAGCTCAGATTCGTTTATTCACGCAACCCGCTCAATCAGCATACAAGTCACAAAGTCGACGTATGAAGTTTTCCACTTTTATTCAGCACACATCAACAACTGCATACAATTCTCAACTCAACTTTCCACTCTCAAATTTACTTTCCAACTCACTATCAACAACAACTATCAACAACTTCACAAAACAGCGCGGCACATAATTTTATAACCTCTCTCTCTTCCCGAACAATTTCGAACACAGTAGAAATGACGCACTACCACCAATCAAATAAAAGATCGTCATCACTGACTTACGTCATACATATTTCTTCTCCTTCCGCCATACTTCGATATCTATCGGGAAGTTTCCATCGATAGTAAATACTAAAATCTAGAGAATTCTCCAATAATATCGACTAACAAAATTATCAACGTTATACAAAGCTTCTTCTAACAACAATGCGAACTCAAATCAAAGGTAAATAAACTCCATCATTGAATACTTTGCAAATCGAAACGATTAGATCAATCGTGCGCGCTTCAGACATACTATCGTTCACGTTTCAACGTAACAGAGGGATTTATCTGGGTACTCCGGTTTCCTTCCTCCCTTTATTTGGTGCAGTTAATTTAAAATTTCCTATCCTATCATATCCTATCCCGTAACTCAAATGTCGTAGGGGCACCACAGATGATCGTTTAACCAGCGTACTCCATATTTCTCTGTCCTCAGCCACCCTCATGGCTTCGCTCAGTGTCAAGCCAGTTCATTTTCGAATGTTGTCCTCCCACCTCTTTTTCTGTCTCCCTCTTCTTATTTATTTATTTAATCGTTCTTATATAGCGCTTTACCAGCTCAAGAGCTGCTCAAGGCGCTGGCCGATAGAGGATCTAACTCAAGCCGCCCGAGACGCCCACCCGCAGCCTTTGGGCGCATGGTCTGACGCCCGTACAACTGAGCACAATCCTGGGCAGCCAGGGATGGGGGAGAAGGACTTAAGTGCATGCTGGGTGTGTTCTTGTCACCGGCACTCACCCGTCTAGGACATGAGCGTCAGGATCTTTAAAGTCCGTTATGATGGAATGTATGCGACACAGACTAGACCTCGGTTTATACTCTCATCCGAAGGAGTAGGAAACGGGAGTAAAGTGTCTTTCCCAAGGACACAACACAATGCCCCGGCCTGGGCTCGAACCCGGGACCTTCAGATCCACAAGCCAAAGCTCTACCATTAGGCCACCGTTTCTTCTGAAGCCTTGCACCGTGCCTTGCAGAATATCTAAAATTTATCGCACAAAAAAATTAGATTTCCTTTTCTGTCTTCTAATAGCGACTGTCCTATACACCACATGTTTCAGAGAAAAATGTATGTTTGCTGTGTATGTAGAAGTGTCTGTACCATGTGAGTGTATGCTGGTTACAGATCGCCGCGCTTTGAGTCTGATTTAGGAATAAGACGCAAATAGCATTCAGTATAATAATAATAATAATAATAATAATAATAATAATTATTATTATTATTATTATTATTATTATTATTATTATTATTATTATTATTATTATTATTATTATTATTATTAATTATTATTATTATTTATTATTATTATTATTATTATTATTATTATTATTATTATTATTAATTTTATTATTATTATTTTTTTTAAATTATTGTTGTTGTTATTATTATTATTTTAAAGAACAAACTATATGTAGGATGTTTGTAGCACAATTGACATCGAGAACAATGTTTTGTACTGCGCACAGATTTGAATCAAGTGAGCGTCTTAGGCATAGAGAGTTCGTCAGCCGTGATGTTGCCTATTAATCGGGCTGCTGGTGTTCATCAGTGTCCGCTTTGAGCAGCTCTTTTAGCATGGAAGGTCAGCGCTGTATTCATGAACACTCCATTTTGTGTTTGCAGGAGGCGGAAAAAGGAGAAGGGACTGGAGGCCATGACCAAGAGATTTCAGGCAGAACTTCCTTACATGCCGGATGACAAGTTCGCAGACCTTTTGCGGTGCGTGGAGGCAGCGACGAATTGGAGATCCAGATCATCTGCATCACGACAGATCGCGTCAACCAGCGCTTCAGGTATTGAGGAGCCACGAAGTGATGTCATCAGTTCTATGCTAGGTCCGCTGATTAGCGCTACAGACATCACCACAGACACCAGCACATACACCACCCAAGATAAGCTTACCCAAACAGACAACACCACAGACACCAGCACATACACCACCTAAGACAAGCTTACCCAAACAGACAACACCACAGACACCACCCAAGACAAGCTTACCCAAACAGACAACACCACATAACACCACCCAAGACAAGCTTACCCAAACAGACAGCACCACAGACATCAGCCCATACACTACCCAAGACAAGCTTACCCAAACAGACAACACCACAGACACCAGCACATACACCACCCAAGACAAGCTTATCCAAACAGGCAACACCACAGACACCAGCATATACACCACCCAAGACAAGCTTACCCAAACAGGCAACACCACAGACACCAGCACATACACCACCCAAGACAAGCTTACCCAAACAGACAACACCACAGTCATCACAGACATCACAGATAACACCACAAACAACATCACAGCTGTCATAGACAGGATCACAGCCATGATAGACAACTTCTCCGCAATCATCACAGACAACAACACAGCCATCATCACAAACAACCCTACAGCCATCACAAACAACCCTACAGTCATCACAGACAACATCACAGACAACACAAGCAACACGACAGTCATCATAGACAGCATAACAGACAACACGTCCACCACAACCAATACAAACAACACAACAATTATGAACAAATTATGAATACATGATTGGAAACCTCTATTTTGATGTCTCCGATTCTGTTTCCTACCAATAACTGTCGAATCACAACTTGAACGATCAGCAGTCATCTCCGTTCCCATCTTTTTTGTGGTTGTTTAAAGTGTTTAGTACTAATTGAAAATGATGTAACGATGATCGTGATTGGAGAATATTTCATTAGAAATGAACAATTTAACAATAAAACAAATAAATAAAATTAACTCTACCTTTTACATTCAACATCCGATAAAACTATGCATTCTGTAAACTTCTGTAAAGCCTGTAAACTTCTGTAATATTATAAACTGTAAAATGATGATATGATGTCAACTCCCTACAGTTGTCATAAAAGATCACCATTAAAAATCTTTGATACCACTTACTTTGATTGGTCCTGATTTGGCTCGGAGGAGTCCGCTGGACCTAAAGCACTAATCTTGTATTGTATTGTACTTACTTTGATTGTCTTTTTTTTACATTCTAACCTTTACTTGAAATACCCCCCCCCTGGGGGTGGGGGGCAGGGGGGTTCTATATAAATAGTATCCCCACTTCCCCACTATTTGGAAATTTAGTGCTTTAAAATCCCACTGTCGCTGTCTTTCTCTATTGTTCTTTCTCATTCCTACTGTGTTCTATCAATCTAATATTCTATCTTCTTCTTCGTTAGACCAGTCACCTACCTTTTTTCTTGAAAACTCTTTCAAAACTCCTCATTTGTGTATGAGGTTTGTTGTATCAGCTTTGGAATATTGGACGCTTTCTACCAAATGGTCACTAGGGCTTCCTATGATGTTATTATTTAGCAATGTAGCCATTTCATATGTATGTCTTTTGTTGATATTTTATAATGATATATTTTATAGTCTATTTTGTTTTTGTGTACGGGGGTTCGATAAATTAGAGTATACTAACAGCGTCCCCTGCGTGGGATGCCTTTATTTTAAAGTGACCGGCTGGTGGAGTGCCTTCAGTGTTACCACTAGGGTTGTTTCAGCAGATCTTTTATACAGATCAAGGGTGAGTCCTCTTTCAACCCAGTTGTGGCCCTAATTCGGCTCTTTGCAGTCCGCGGTACCCTATAAACAATTAATAACTCACTAACCAACTTTGCCTAAAATATTCCGACAAATTATATTTTGATCATAATAAATTCTCATTGTAATTCATATTATTTTGTTTCTCATTGTGAAATATTATTGGAAATACTATAAATACGTTTAATACAATTATGTTTATTTACACTACAGCCAATTTAGTACAGTGCATGTATCTGGCGTCTCTACGCAAGACTAAGTATTTTAATTCTAAATATTGTAATTATTGTACAATTCTCATTATCATATACTTCAGATAGTTATCTTCACAGTGATTATAACATTGATTATAACACTGATTATAACAATGATCATAACATTGATAATAACATTGATTATAACATTGCTTATAGCATTGCTTATAAGATTGCCTATTACATTTATTATAACAATGATTATAACATTGATTAGAATTATTATGAACTTATTGTTAAATGGTTTTTGGTGCTCGCTCAGTTTTTTGTTGTTGTTGCTGCTGTTACTGTTGTTGTTTTTATTGTTACATTAATAATTATTATTATGAATTCCCCTTTTTGGAACACTTATAGACTGCACATGTTTCATATTTGCGAAATTGTAACAAATTTATATTATATTTTATAAAGTATAATTATTATTCTAGGTGTTAAAATCTTTATAACATTCTTTTTACTACAATTATAAAATTCTCATTATTATTATTATTAACATTTTGAAACACCTAATCTTGACAGCTCTAACCGTGTACAATAAATATATCATAACACGCACAAGTCAAATTATGATCTTAATACACTTTTCATTATTGTATTCACTAGCTTGACATGCGTGTAACAGCTTAAGTCTATGTACTCACCCAATATTAATTTTTTCCAGATGTTGGCAAATCTGGCCGAGATAAGTCCAAAACTGATAACACACACAAAAATGTGTCTGTCCGTCCGTCTATCTGTCCGTTCCTACGTTGTCCGCTGTCGCTCCGTCTGTGCAACACTTTAAAGTGGATAAATACTCTGAACCTATTTCATGTATCAAAACAAAATTTGGTAGGATGGTTTGTATCCATAAAACCTCCAAAATGATCAGTGATTGAATGACTTCACAGTGTCAAAAACTGACAAATGTTCCACAAAATTGTAGTGTTTTTTCCCTAGGTTATTAATTTTGAATGTATGATTCTTTTACGTTTCATAGATATCAATGAGACACACATACTATGCAGATTTTGTCAACCTAGCTCCAAGGTCAAGGTCACTGGAGCTGTCCAAATTCGGTTAGTATAAGTACTTTGAAGTTACCTTTACCCTAAACTATGAGATACAAAGTCCAAACTCGTTGTACTTAGAGATAATAAATTGATCTTTCATGTTTGTTCTGTTTTTGCGTTGATCTTGAAGGTCAAGGTCATTTTAGGCTTTACCTTAAATAATTTCTCATCGTCCAGTGGAATGGCTGTATATTTAACCCATAGTATGCAACATTGAGTTATTGGATCATGCATGAGCCTCAGAGGTCACGTGAAGGTCAAGGTCATCCTAAGGTCAAGGTCGCTGAAAGTTAAAGCCATCCTAACGTTACTGTCTTTTCGGTTTGGTAGGCCATAATACAACATTTGCTGTAGCTTATGTGATCATATATGAGTGTATTTGGAGCCGGAGACCAATGTCATCTCAAGGTCAAGAGCACTGAAATATCAAAGTAGGTATTACTTTGCATTTTATTGTCACCATTTTAATTTTTCTTAGGCACTCATTTTCATGTTCAATATTGCAAGTTCCACAAGGAGCATGTGAGTCATATGGGCTTTGCGCCTTTAGTTTATTGTCGCTATAAAATTGCCATCATTATTATAATCATTTAAAGAATTATCATTCATGTACTCTTCATAAACTTCTCTTCATAATGCAATTTTCGTTATTACTATATTTACAAAATTCAGTTGTACTGATAGTATTTTAATAAATTCATAGCAACAATTTGCGTAAACTTATCCTTATTCTATAATGAGCTACGATCTGATAAATTGAGCAAAACGTGTTTAGCAGCAAAATGACTCAACTGATCTTGACCTTAGCGGTAGAGCTACTATGATGACACCGGAGGTCGGTTACTAAACAATGTAATGTTAATGTGAAAATTGGTCAAAATCCGTTCAGTTATTCTTGAGAGATGGTTTCCAATGCACAGACAGACCGACATTTTGCTCGGTCTGGTTCACTACGTTTTCAAAATATTTCCATATATGTCTGGATATACACACCCCAAAAAAATCCCTATTATAAACTTTATGAAAAAATCCCATTATTACAATATTTATGGTGATTCTAACTATTTTAATCTGTATCAAATTGTTGATAAAAGAATCTTTATACATGTTCTTAAGTACTTATATTGTCTTTTCTACTATGTATCCTATCCTATCCCGTAACTCGAAAGTCGTTGGGGCACCACAGATGATCGTTTAATCAGCGTACTCGATCTTTCTCTGTCCTCAGCAACCCTCATGGCTTCGCTCAGTGTCCAGCCAGTCCGTTCTCGAATGTTGTTCTCCCACATAATTTTCTGTCTCCCTCTTATTCTGTCTCCTTGCACCGTGCCTTGCAGGATGGTCTTTGCAAGGCCTGAATTGCCCTGGTGACGTGGCCATACCATCGGAATTTCAGTTTCTTCACCTCTGTGAGCATGTCATCGTGTTGTCCAATGGCTTGTGTGATGGTCTTTCGAACTTCGTCGTTGGTGTAATGCTGGGTATAGGAAATGCCCATAAGTCTTCTGTAGCACCTCATCTCCATGATTTGTATTCTTCGTTGCAGATCTGCTGTGAGGGTCCATGTTTCGCAAGCGTATAGGAAGATGGAGATGACAAGAGAGCGCTTGCAGCCTTACCTTGGAGTGTAGATTGATGGTCCTGTCTTTCTAAACGGGATTCAACCTTGTCAGGGCACCAGTTGTTTGTGCGATCCCGGAGAGGAATTCTTGTCTGATACAATGGCTCCTAAATATTTTAAGCTATGCACTGTGTTGGTGGATTCACCTTGGACCGTGTTGATGGCATTGATGTTGTTGGTCCTCATTTTGGTCTTCTCTGCACTTATTTCCATTCCAACTGCTCTGGAGGTGGTGTCAAGCCTCTGTACCAGCTGTTCAAATTCTTGTTCCTCTCCAGCCAATCCATCAATGTCATCCGCAAAACGGAGGCTGGAGATTGCTCTACCCCCTAAGCTGACTTTGCCTTCGTGATGTGCAAGGGCCTCTGACATTATGTGCTCTAGGAAGATGCTGAAGAGTGTTGCACAGAGTAGGCATCCTTGACGCACGCCGATTGTTGTTCTGAACCAGTTCCCGAGGACGATGTTGTGGAGGACTGCACTGGTAGCCTTGTTATGTAGGCCTTTGATGACTTCAATAATGTTAGGGCTAATGATGTACACTCTTATGGTTGCCCACAGAGCTGCATGCCAGACTCGGTCAAACGCTTTCTTGAAGTCTACAAAAACATGATATAGATGTTGGTGGTGCTGTAGGTATTTCTCGCAGATTATTCTGAGGTTGAAAATCTGTTCAGTTGTACTTCGTCCTGCCCTGAATCCTGCTTGCTCTTCAGCTATGATTAGTTCAACTTGGGGCTTCAACCTGTTGAATATTATTTTCAGGAGGACCTTGCTGGGATGGCTGATGAGGCTGATGGTGCGGTAATTTTCACACTCCTGAAGGTTATCCTGTCTGGGAATAGTGATGACAAGAGACTGGAGCTATGGTGTAAGCCACTCCCCACTCGTCAGAACTTGTTACAAATAATGGTAAGGGCGTCAATCATCGCTTTTCCTTCTGCTTGAAGCGGCTGACAAGTGTTAAACAGCCCAAGGTCTCCACGATCCAAAGGAAGTCTGGCATGTGCCTTACAGAAGAACAAGGCTTTGGATAGATCGACAGAGTACTGCTCTGAAATTTACAACCACACACCAAACGGAGACCCATCAGTTCTAGCATGTCCCCATAACAGAAAAGATCAGAAAATCCTCCCAATTCTCCGAGAAGAAGTTTAGGCAGCAGTGCAATCACTGAAGAAGGGGACGTCAGCGGGAGTGGACAACATACCCGCGGAATTGCTTCAAGCAGGAGGAGAAGCCCGTGGAATGGAAATAAGTGCAGAGAAGACCAAAATGATGACCAACAACACCAATGGCATCAACATGGACATCAAAGTCCAAAGCCAATACCTCAACAAAGTGCGTAGCTTCACATATTTAGGAGCCATTGTATCCAACAATGTGTGAGGGGCCGGTTAGCTCAGTTGGTAGAGCGTCTTACTAGTAACCAAAAGGTACCTGGTTCGAATCCCGGATTGGCCAATGTGTGACCATATTATTTTCCCCTTACCATCAACTGGTTCACTGGTGTCAGAATAATGTGACCAGTAGTCGCCTATACGCTTCGGTGTCGTGTGACTATATCTACAGTTACAATGTGTCCCGACATGAAGTTCTCTCCAGGATAGCACAAACAACTGCTTCTCTGACAAGGTTGAAGCCCATTTAGAAAGACGGGACCATCAATCTACATTCAAAGGTAAGGCTGCTGCCCTCCCTTGTCATCTCCATCTTCCTATACGCTTGCGAAACATGGACCCTCACAGCAGATCTACAACGAAGAATACAAAGCATGGAGATGAGGTGCTGCAGAAGACTTCTGGGCATTTCCTATACCCAGCACATCACCAACGACGAAGTTCGATGATATGCTCACAGAGGTGAAGAAACGGAGCAAATCAGGCCTTGCAAAGACCATCCTGCGGGGCACGGTGCAAGGCGGCAGAAGAAGAGGGAGGCAAAATAAATAGAGTTGGGAGGACAACATTCGAGAATGGACTGGCTTGACACTGAGCGAAGCCATGAGGGTTGCTAAGAAAGATGTAGTACGCTGGTTAAAGGATCATCT
This sequence comes from Oncomelania hupensis, assembly GCA_036898135.1. Taxonomy (NCBI): domain Eukaryota; kingdom Metazoa; phylum Mollusca; class Gastropoda; order Littorinimorpha; family Pomatiopsidae; genus Oncomelania; species Oncomelania hupensis. The sequence goes on along the minus strand of CM072523.1, from coordinate 3,787,185 downwards.
GTGGTGCCCCAACGACCTTCGAGTGACGGGATAGGATAGGATTTGACAGTCAAAATTATAGTGATAATACAACCGTCATTATTATGAACATTATAACATTATTTTTCTTTATTGTCGTCTTTTATGAAATTGTGCTTAAATAGGGATCACATACAACTCTATGATCATATTGTTAAAAAAAAAAAATCATGATATTAAGCTTTATAAAAGTTTTGCGATGTAAATTATTTTAAAAAAAAACTCTCTGTGTTATAGATTAATTATTTTAACATTTTGATAAAATGTGTTTATAGTGTAAGCATTATGCAAAATGTCTGTATAATCTTTATAAAATTTCAAATTGTTATAATCTTTATAATCATTCTCATCTTATCAGCATTTTGTTATCAATATGTTTAAACATAATCTTATTAATATAAGCTTTATACACAATATTATCAATGCAATATAATCTTTATACATATTCTTATCAATACAATTTGTGTAATCTTAATATTAGTCTGTAATCTTAATAACGGCTTTACTCAGTACTCTGTATTAACAAGAATTATATAATAATAATCTTTTAAATGTTTTATTAATACATTTAGACAATTGTTAATCTTGTAGTCATTATTAAAGTCAGTCTGAGGTCTGTTTGTTTTCTTCTCCGGTTGGGTTAATTTACAACGTCTTGGTGCATATTCATAGCACATCGCCGTGTTAATCTGTTGGGCCCATGTGCTTCCATTCTAAGGGAGAGAAGCCATTTACTGCTGCTGGACGATCTTTTGAACGCTCAAATACAAAAGTTTAAATATTTTCGCGAATATTAAAACCAACAGTGCGTGACTATATATAATAAAGAAATAACATAATCTCTTTGCGTCAATTAGACATCATTTAAATTTACTTCTAACCTCCCGTGAAAGTACAGTGTTTTTTTTATTGTTTTTTTTTTAAAATAAATAAATAGTATCTCAACTTTCTGGAAATTTAGTGCGTTATATTCCCACTGTCGCTGTCTTTCTCCTTTGTTCTTTCTCATTCCTGCTCTGTTCTATCAATATACTATACTCTCTTCTTCTTCTTCGCTAGACCAGTCACCTACCTTTAATCTTGAAAACTCTTTCAAAACTCCTCATTTGTGTATGATGTCTGTGGGGTCGGCTTGGGAATATTGGGACGCTTTCTGCCAAATGGTCACTAGGGTTTCCTATGATATTATTATTTAGCAATGTATGCATTTTATATGTATATCTTTTGTTGATATTTTATAATGATGTTTGTATTTTATTTTGTTTTTGTAAACGGGAGTTCGATAAATTGTGACCGGCTGGTGGAGTGCCTTCAGATCTACTACTAGGGTTGTTTCAGCAGATCTTTTATACGGATCGGGGGGGTGAGTCTTCTTTCAACCAAGTTGTGGTCCTAATTTTGTGGTCCTCATTTGGCCCTTCGCAGTCCGCTGGACCCTGTTAGCAATGAAAGCGAACTCACCCGCAGACGCACAGAGATGACTCATTATTACAATCTAAATACTATTCCATTTTGTATAATCTTGATAAGATTCGCAGTTTAAATGAAATCCTTCTTTTAAAAAACACATTGTTATTATTATTATTATTATTATTATTATTATTATTATTATTATTATTAATTGTGGAAATTGTTATAGTCTGTATAACATTCTCAGTATTACATGTATAAATAATGATGACATAATTCTGGGTCCTTCATACTGATATAGGTACAGGGGAGTTAAATCCCGTTCTGCCGCCCCATTTACATAATATTAAACCATGAAGTTAGGCATAAGCAGTGTTGAGACAAGGTTCCTTGGTTCTAAGAATGGGTGCGTGCCACAGTCGGTTTGATTTCGATAATAATAATAATAATAATAATAATAATAATAATAATAATAATAATAATAATAATAATAATACAGGATGCTATCACGCGCTTTTACTTCAATCGAACTCAAAACGCGGCGATCTGAAGAGATCATTATTAAAGAAGTCGGAATTGAAATACTTTTTATTGTAAAGATGTTAAGATTGACGGCGTCCAATAAACATTATTGAAGGGAGGGAGGAAACCGTGGTACCCAGAGAAAACCCTCGGGATCCGGAACAGTTTGGTAACAAAGTGACGTAAGTTTGTCCCACGCAGAGGTCCAACCCGCGACCTTCGGCCTAAGAAAGCAGCTCACTAGCCACTGAGCTACCGGGACAACCCAGTAGATCTGCATCAGCCAGCGCCTTGAGCAGCTCTTGAGCTGAGAAAGCGCTATATAAGAACGATTAAATAAATGAACTAAAATAAATAAATAAATAAGCTAAAATAAATAAATATAAATAATAAAATATACACATAAAAAATAAAATAAAATACAATAAAGTTTTAAAAAAAAATAAATAAAGTGGGACATAAGACGATTTATGCTCGGAAATTCCAGGGGAAACCATGTTGGCCTTCTGGCCCGCATGTTGCGTCCAGAGTTGCGTAACGTTATGCGGTCAGTCTTTGAAAACAAACACAGTTTCTCGCCCACAATTTCTGCTCTGTCCTCCTTCAAACCTTCCAATTCAACGGAAAGGTTGACGGGGCCGGGTAGCTCAGTTGGTAAGAGCGTCTTGCTAGTAACCGAAAGGTCGCTGGTTCGAATCCCGGATTGGTCAACGTGTGATCATATTATTTTCCCCTTTACCAACAACTGGCCCGCTGGTGTCAGTATAAATCGGTCCAGTTGTCACCTATATGCGAAAGTGTCGTGTGACTATAATCTACAAACAACAACAACGGAAAGGTTGATTTCATGTCCAAGCCTGGCTAGCTCCGCTAGTTCGGCCTTGCACTGCCCTGCAACCACCACCTCCCTTTCCCGGAGTAGAGCTTGCTTACAGCTCCGGGTAGCTTTCTTAGTGTTCGAGATGTCAGCCCGATTAATTAACTAAAAACTAAACAAAAAGACCTGTTATCTACCAATTCCGAATGAGGGCTAGAGGCTATCAGCCTATTACGCCTATCCTGTTCTATCCTATCTCGTAACTCGAACGTCGTTGGGGCACCACAGGTGATTGTTTAACCAGCGTACTCCAACTTTCTCTATCATCAGCAGCCCTCGTGGCTTCACTCGGTATCAACCCAGTCCGTTCTCGAATGTTGTCTTCCCACGTCTTTTTGTCTTCATCTGTGAATGCCATGAGTGTTGTTGGTCATCATTTTGGTCTTCTCTGCACATATTTCTATTCCTAAGGCTCTGGAGGTGGCGTTAAGCCTCTGTACCAGCTGTTCAAATTCTTGCTCCTCTCCAGCCAATCCACCAATGTCATCCGCAAAACGAAGGTTGGAGATTGCTGTACCCCCCTATGCTAATGGTGCCTTCGTGATCTGCAAGGAAATCCGACATGATGCGCTCTAGAAAGATGTTGAAGAGTTTTGGAGAGAGTATGAAGATATCTTTCTCTCGGTTACGCCTACGATCGTATGATAGGCTACATCGATGTATTTAAATTTTTGTGGAAGAGGGCAGGAACGCACTCTATACGGAGTGTTGGTAATAGCAGGGAAAAATAAAATATAGGAAACCTAATCTTTTCAAACGTTTGTATTCGTTGCTATCTCTCTTTGAATTGAATTAAACGTCGATGTAGTCTGTTTCTATTTTGATGGTTTTTCAATAATGAATGGCTTTACTTCTTACAGCTTGATTTCTCACTGTGTGTGTGCGGGAAAGAGAGAAAGAGAGTTAGTTTATTCATTTGCTTACAGGGTCCAGCGGAGTGCAACAAGCCGAATCAGGACCACAAAATCAAGACCACAACTTCGCTCAAAGAGGACTCATTACATTACATAATTGTTGCTTTAGGTCCAGCGAACTCTTCCGAGCCAAATCAGGACCGGACAACCCCCAATCCGCATAAAAGATCTGCTGAAACAACCCTAGTGGGAAAACTGAATGCCCTCCACCAGCCAGTCACTTTACAATAAAGACATCCCACGCAGGGGATGGCTGAGGCTTCACCCCAACTTATCGAACCCCCGTTTACAAAAAAATAGAATACAAACATCATTATAAATTATCAACAAAACACATACATATAAAATGCCTACATTGCTAAATAATAACATCATAGGAAGCCCTAGTGACCACCTGGCAGAAAGCGTCCAATATTCCCAAGCTGATCCAACAGACCTCATACACAAACAAGGTGTCTTGTCCCGGAAGAGTTTTCAAGAAAAAAGGTAGGAGACTGGTCTAGCGAAGAAGACGATAGTATAGCAGATTGATAGAACAGAGCAGGAATGAGAAAGAGCAAATGAGAAAGACAGCAACAGTGGGAATTTAAAGCACTAAATTTCCAGAAAGTGGGGATACTATTTATACTGAAACCCCCGGCATCCCAACTGGGGTAAAGAGGACTCACCCCTGATCCGCATAAAAGATCTGCCGAAACAACCCTGGTGGTAACATTGAAGGCACTCCACCAGCCGGTCACATTACAATAAAGGCATCCCACGCAGGGGACGCTGAGGCTATACTCAAATTTATCGAAGCCCCGTTGACAAAAACAAAATAGAATACAAACATCATTATAACATATCAATAAAACACATACAAATAAAATGCCTACATTGCCAAATAATAATATCATAGGAAGCCCCAGTGACCATTTGGCAGAAAGCGTACAATATTCCCAAGCTGATCCAACAGACCTCACACACAAATGAGGAGTTTTGTCCCGGAAGAGTTTTCAAGAAGAGGTAGGTGACTGGTCTAGCAAAGAAGTAGATTAGGAACACAATAGAAATGAAAAAGAACAAAGGAGGAAGAGAGGGACAGTGGGAATTTAAAGCCCTAAATTTCCAGAAAGTGGGATATTATTTATACTGAAACCCCCGGCACCACCACGGGGAGGGGAAGAGAGAGAGAGAGAGAGAGAGAGAGAGAGAGAGAGAGAGAGAATACGACACAGCAACAGAAACAAACCAAAGCTATAAAATGCGAAATATTTACAAAATGTGTAAAAGCAACACCCAATCTGAAAATATTTCGATTTTTATTTGAACGTTGTAGTGTTTTGACCAGTACAAAATACAATAAATTAACATTTAACAAGTAAAAAAATGAAATTTACAGGCATAATGTTCAACTTCTATACTGCAATACAACTGAAAACAATGTCTTTTATATTAATACACATAACGTAAACACGCTTTGTAAAAACATTTACAAGGCACAATGTTCAACAAATATACTCGGATACACACATGTAAACACATTTTCCTTCGCTAATAGCAAGGTTTGCATAGTTTTACAGCAATATTTGCGACAGTACAAAAGCACCCAATGTTACAACAAATAAAATGTAATATTAAACATGATACTTTTTATACTGAACGAGCTACATCTCTCTCTCTCTCTCTCTCTCTCTCTCTCTCTCTCTCTCAGATGCTGCTTTCGCTTGTTGATGCAGTGTGTACCTCCTCTGGAGAGGACATCTGTATTAAACAAGTTTTTCACTCATTCCTTTATTTATTTATTCACTAAAAATCTTTGGTCTCACTACATCACTATATCAACTACACACACACACACACACACTTTGTCAACCTGTGCATTCATAAATTGAGTCAATGAACAAACAACGACAGACAAACACACGGATAAAATGATTCGCACGGACAGATGGCATAATACTAAGCCAACATTTGTAGACGTTTTGCATTAAAACTCGTTCACAATGAAAACCTAAATATCAACCATTTATAATGTACGACAATTAGCTCAATGCTCTATAATGAAACAACTTAAAAGTGCGTTACTACTGTTGAATAAAAACTTACTGTGCAAAATAACTCATCGTTCCAAGTATCCTTTTATGGGTATTGATGGCAGTTCTAATGTTGAACATTTACATTCCGTTCGCTGTTATCTACAGAGTTTTTAAAACTGACTTTGATCATTAAATAATGTTAAAATAGATTTAAGCGAAACACGCGCGCACCACTCAATTGCAAATAAATGTATTGACTAACATGTGAACATTGCACTCAACTCCAAAACATGTAGCAAGAGAGCTGGATGAAGACAGCAGCACTGTGTTTAAGGCAGCAGCACTGTGTTTAAGGTATCAGCACTGTGTTTAAGGCAGCAGCACTGTGTTTAAGGCAGCAGCACTGTGTTCAAGGCAGCAGCACTGTGTTCAAGGCAAAGACAAACACATGGTCACCACTTCACTTCTTTTTCATGCACCGAAAGCGAAAGCTGAAGAAAGTGCTATATGTGTGTGAATGCGTGTATGCATGTTAGTTAATAATTCAATGATTACAGGGTGCAGGTTACAGGGTCCAGCGGACAGCAAAGAGCCGAATCAGGTCCACAAAATCAAGACCACAACTTGGCTGAAAGGGGACTCACCCCTTATCCACATAAAAGATCTGCTGAAACAACCCTAGTGACGGCACTGAAGGCACTCCACCATCCGGTCACTGTATAATAAAGGCATCCCATGTAGGGATGCTGAGACTATACTCTAATTTATCGAACCATTTTACAAAAACAAAATAGAATGCAAACATCATTATAAAATATCAACAAAACACATACATATAAAATGCCTACATTGCTAAATAATATCATAGGAAGCCCTAGTGACCATTTGGCAGAAAGCATCCAATATTCCCAAGCTGATACAACAGTCCCCACATGCACACACAAATGAGGAGTTTTGTTCCAGAAGAGTTTTCAAGAAAAAAGGTAGGTGACTGGTCTAGCGAAGAGAGTATAGTAGATTGATAGAACAGAGTAGGAATGAGAAAGAACAAATGAGAAAGTGTGTGAATGTTATTCATTTGTGTGTATGCGTTGTCTCATCTGTATATTATATTATATATATATATATCTCTGTTCATATTGGCAACAGGCACTCCAATTTTATTATGGAATAACATTACATTTAAAACTAAAAACTAACAAACCTACTCCCTGAAAGGTAGAATAACAGCAAAACGACATTGATGAAAATGTTTTTTTAAAAAGATATTTAGTTAAAAACACATTTGAATAAAATCTTGTGGTGATAGTTTAACTGTTTATAATATACTGGCAAGCTCTGCAAACTTTAGGGAAAATGTAAAAAAATAAAACAGAAACCCAACACCCACCCACAGAATACAAGAATAAACAATATATATCGCTACTTGCAAAGAATACTGCAGTACTCATTGATTGTTATGACTCGGTTATGATAGTCTTGTTTCCAGGTGGCGATTTAATACAATATTCCAAAATGGACACCGTAGAATAGCAGTATTGCCAGCAAATATATACATTGTGCAGTTACAGTAATATCAAACTTAAAACAACATGTTCAAATGAGCCGGCAGGCAAACGATCACTCGACTCCCGCTCAGTTTTTCTCTTTGATGACTTTACACAGATGAGTTTGCAGATGGTTTCTTTGCTAATTGTGTACAGGTTACAAAACCAATGCTAAAGTAAACGAACAGAACTAACTTTAAAGCAAATTGTTGAGAGATTGCGAGGTCAAATTATTCTGCTGGTGCAAACAAACAAACAACTAAACACTCAAAGTGGAACGTACGCATACTTTGTGAACTAAGACTCTAATGTGAACTAACAGCCTACTGCCTTTACTGAACAACCTTAGTTAACCTTTTCTACAACATTAGTATTGTCTAGATTCACGGAAGCATGGCTATATGTAAGAGGACCAAGCTATACAAATCTTCATCATCAAAGTTTACGAAAATTCTATAATTGCATAACTTCAAAAGTTTGTTGAATGCGGTATCGTGGAAACACAATAAGGTAAAACCGACGTAGCAAGTTAGACCTACGTCGGTCGGTGTTACCCATGTCTGTGCTGTGGCTTTGGATGATGTCACATTGAGGAGGAGAATGGGGAGGACGAGGATGAAGATTTACATAGCGCAATCCTCCGAGGCTCCACAGTTATAATGCATAGGAATTCATGGTTCAACAAGCGCATCTCAAGATTGTCCAGAGTCGTGATAATTGCAAAGTCTCTGATGTGCAGAACTGTAAGTCCAACAATTATCCCGGATTAAAAAGTCCATAAGTCAATGTGTCCCTAGGTCAATGTGTCACTTGGTCAATGATATCCCTTGGTTAATGTGTCTCTAGGTCAATGTGTTCATTGGTCTGTTTTCATAGGTCAAATGCTTCCGAGGTGAACAATCTATCAATGTGTTCCTTGGCCAATGTGTACATGGATAACTGCGTCCAAGGATCAATGTAGCTGTATCAAGGTGTCCCTATTTAAATGACACGTTCATGCGCCTATGGGTCAGTGTGTTGATGGGTTTAGAACAGAAGACCAATAAACCCAAGGCTTGAGGCCATGTTTAAAGTCAATGTGTCTATGGTCAACGTGTCCTTGGGTGAAAATGTTGATGCGTCGGCAGGCTCAGACAGAAGACTCGTAGACCAGAGGATTGTCGCCAGGCTTGATGATCTCGTAGATGCCTTCCTTGATGAGGAACTTGCTGGTATCGTTGTGTCCCATCTCAAAATACTGCTCCAGGACCTGGCTGGGGGGAGGGAAAAAGGCATGGCCCATGCGTCGGAAGTTGTTGAAGTTCATCTGCAAAGAGGGACATCCAAGGAAACATTTATTACAGAGGACCAAACAAATGAAGTTGTTGAAGTTCATCTGCAAAGAGGGACATCCAAGGAAACATTTATTACACAGGACCAAACAAATGAAGTTGTTGAAGTTCATCTGCAAAGAGGGACATCCAAGGAAACATTTATTACACAGGACCAAACACACCGACTCAACCAAAGCTTTTAGGTTATGAAGTTAGTTCAGCCAGGCTAGCTATAAATAGCTTCGCCGGTGCTCTTCTTTCCTTTCCTTTCACTGAAAGAGAGGGTGTAGGCAAGCTATAAATAGCCCGCAGCCAGCAAAATGTGGGAGAACCTAAGAGTGCTGCTCAAATAGGCATTGAGCTAGTGTGCAAACAAATGAAGTTGTTGAAGTTCATCTGCAAAGAGGGACATCCAAGGAAACATTTATTACAGAGGACCAAACAAATGAAGTTGTTGAAGTTCATCTGCAAAGAGGGACATCCAAGGAAACATTTATTACAGAGGACCAAACAAATGAAGTTTTTGAAGTTCATCTGCAAAGAGGGACATCCAAGGAAACATTTATTACAGAGGACCAAACAAATGAAGTTGTTGAAGTTCATCTGCAAAGAGGGACATCCAAGGAAACATTTATTAATACAGAGGACCAAACAAATCGCAATGAAATTAACAATTAACCCCTTTCGAATCAAATGCCATATTTTCCAATATATTTATTTAGAATTCATTTCTCACGGTGATCTTGGGATGACCTTGACCTTCAGTGACCTTGATCTTGGGATTAAGTTAGCCCTCACGCAATCTCTCAGGCATGTCTGATCAAATAACCCAATGTTGCATACTATGGGTTAAATAAACAGCCAATTCACTGTACTAGTAGATTACCTAATTGTTTATATGTTTTTGCAAGGCCAAAAATGACCTTGACCTTAAAAATCAATGCAAAAACGGAACACCTATGAAAGGTCAATCTATCATCTCTAAATACAGCAAGTTTGTGTGGACTTTGTATCTTTCATAGTTTAGGGTCAAGGTCACGTCAAAGGACATATACAAACCGACTTTGGACAGCTCCATTGACCTTGACCTTGGAGTGTGGTTGACCAAATTTGCATAGTATGTGTGTCTCAATGATAGCTGTCATGCATAAAAAAAACATAAGTTCAATATTAAAAACCTATAAATTAATTTTTAAAAAGTGAAATTTTGTGGAAAAATTTGTTTTTGTAAAAAATCAAAACTAACATTTCATGACCTTGACCTTGAAGTGAAGTCATTCATTCCCTTATCATTTTGGATGGCTCATGGGTATGTCCCATTTAACCAAGTTTGGTTGTGATAGTTGAAATGGACTCTGAGTACTTAGCCACTTTAAAGTTTTTGCACAGACGCACGGCGGAAGGCGGACAGCCATACAGAGGGACCCTTTTTTTTTAAAATTTCATTTTTGGACTATTTAGGACTCATCTCGCACCGATTTGCAAAAATCTGGATTAAAAAAAAAAAATTCTGGTGACTACATAGACTTACATTGTTATGCATACGAGTTTAAAATAAAACAAAACATGAAACAGGTAAGGGTAAAATCTAACAAAACTAAAAAATAGAACCAACTCTTCATTAGACATGATTAAACATGTCTCACCCACCCTAAATAAACAACAGTCACTGAGATAAATAAACATGTCCCCACAGACTTCACACCATACCTGGATGTCCTGGTTGTGGAGGTTGACGAAGTAGCCTTTGCCTTTCTTTAGAGAATCTCGCGGTCCGATGTCCTGCTTGCCGCTGAAGGGCGAGACGGTTACTGTGCGGCCGTCGCTGAAGCGAACCATGTTATTGGTCAGTCCCCCGTCGCAGAATTGCTGTCAACGTAACACGACCATGCATGTCAAACTAACATTCAACGAAAAACATCCGTCTGTACAAATGGTTGGAACAGGCCTGTTGCCTTATTGGGCTGTTACTAAAGTTTTATAGGCAGAAACTAATGCTCATCCCAGCCTGAGTGTCAGCAGCTGCTAAGGTCATAGGCCTACACACAGCCTATGCTTGGTAGATCTCTGACAACTGGCTAACCTCAAGGTCGTTTGTTTCGCGGAAACCGGCCTATTGCAAAATGCGAATTCAGCAATGAAATCCTGAATGAATTACAAACATTCCCCTGCGTGGAAGAAACCTGTTTACATGATGGGCTAGTGTTGCTAGATGAGACTGTATGCGTGCGTGCGTGGGTGCGCCGGCGTACGTGCGTGCGTGCGTGTGCGTGTGGATAATCAAGATTCCTAGTTCAGTTCTAGAGAATTTAATGTCTTCACTATCGTATTAGACCCCCCAAAATTAAATTACTAAATATTAAATGTAACCTAACAATTACAAAAAATACTATCAAATAACATGCATTCATAATAACAATTCCAACACACTTTCTCGATATCATAACATAGTCGATACCGTAAGATTCCTAGTATTTATCATTGCTCTTATGCATGTAATTCAAAGAGTTATGTATGCAAGAGTCGTGTTATGATAGAGTTTAAGGTAGTGTTGGTGGTAGTGGCACCAAACCTAGCAGTTAAGAGATGGTGATGATGACAGTGGTGATGATGGCAGAACAGTAGTTGTTTAGTGCTGATTGTGGTTGCAGTAGCAACAACAGCGACGGCACCAAAAAGGGCAACAACCATCATCCCACAAACGGTGAAACAAGGAAGGGAAGCTACAAACATACAGGTACAATAAAATAATATGTAAATAGGTTGTTTTGATAGATAACAATTGTTAGGTACTGACCTGTCCCTTGAGAGAGGGAAACTTGGTGCCGCTGTACACAGGAATATGGCAACTTGCCACCAGCACCTGTCCACATCAAAACACCCCTCCATAATTATATAGCGCACCTCAACTTATTCTGACTATAATAGAAAAAAAAATCCTGGTGCAAGTTTACGCATACGAGACGAGTTTCGACACTACAGATCTGTTACAGTTAATATTGTACCCTTCACCGCGCCACGACATGCCTCATACTAGATGCCTCCACGCCTTTCGTGTGAGAGTATAAACCGAGGTCTAGCCTGAGCATGCAAACATTCTATTGCACAGACTTTACAAATCCCGACGTGAGGTGACTGGGATAAATTTCTGTATTTTGTTTTTCGGCATGGGAAGTGTATCAGAAACATAAACACGCCCAGCATGCACCAAGTCCTATGCCCATTTGTCCTGGTTGGTGTGCATGCTCTTATGGCTGCCACTCTTTCACTAAGAGGGCGAATAACGTATAACGTATAACGAATGAAATCCAAACCGTAAAATGGGGACTGGACTTCAGTTTTTCAGCAACAGTGCTTTGCAAAACCGATAGCTGTGGGGCACTGAGAACAATACACCTTCACAAACCAAAATGAACTGTCAAACATCTGTGCTAACAAGAGTGATACACATTATAAAAATTTTAAAAAATAGAAAAAGAAAAAAAGAAGAAGAAGGAGAAGGAGAAGAAGAAGAAGAAGAAGAAGAAGAAGAAGAAGAAGAAGAAGAAGAAGAAGAAGAAGAAGAAGAAGAAGAAGAAGAAGAAGCAAACAAACAACCAACCACAAAAGAAAAACTAAATTTCCTTTTATTTTAACCACTCACCTCAATGAGCTCTTTCCTGGAGTCGAACTGGGAGAAAATTTTGTTTTTCTGGGTGGTGACGTCGGTGACGGAGATGTGCAGCTTCCCTCTTGCCAGTTCGTGGGCGTCAGGAGGGAGGACCTCGTCCAGCGTTTTGGCCAGCTCCTTGGAGATTTGGAAGCCAGGAGTTAGAGCCCCCAACGGCTTCTTGCGAATCAATTTGGCCATGTCGTAGACCAAATCGGTTGATGTCTGCGGGAAGAGGACAAAACTAAATGATTGAATTCAAATACAACATGTGTAATTCGTCAATCAGTAAGAACAGAAAGACACAAGATTTAAAGGAAGATAAAATCAACACAATCAATCTTCTGATAAAATCTAATCTCTCTCTCTCTCTCTCTCTCTCTCTCTCTCTCTCTCTCTCTCTCTCTCTCTCTTTCTCTCTCTCTCTCTCTCTCTGTTGTCGTTGTAGCTACTCAAGTTCTCTCTCTCTCGCGCACACACAGAGGTTGGCAACATCACATTTCAGACGGGTGTTGGAGCAGACAGAAGCAGCGAGTAACAAGGAACCTGGGGCCAGGGGGGGGTGTAGGAAGGAGGTGTGGGGGGGTAGGAAGGGACAGAGAGAGAGAGAGAGAGAGAGAGAGAGAGAGAGAGAGAGAGAGAGAGAGACGGACAGAGAGAGAGATGGAGAGAGAGAGAGAAGTTTGAGCTTTAGATGAGACTATCAACTGAGGTCTTATCTGTCTGCATTCCATCACACGACGCTAACGCCCATGTCCTAAGATAGGTCTGCCAGTTGCATCAACCAAGCCAGCGCTGGGTCCTATTCCCTTGGGCCGTCCAGGACTTCTCAGTTTTGTGGGATGACAGACGATGCGCATAACACAACAAGGTGGCACCCTCATTTACATCCCGTTACCGCCAGCACCTTGAGCAGCTCTTGAGCGGGGTATGCGCTATATAACAGCGTTGGTACAATAATTGAGGTGAATGGGGTCGGTGGAAAAGGATGGGGTGTAGGTATAAGGAATAGAAGGATGGGCAAAAAGTCAACTATACACCTTAAAAGGTTACAGGGAAATCACAACAGTCTGACTCAGTGGCCCAGACTTCTCCAGCGCGGGTATAGTCTCTAATACTCAACACTGCCTATCGCAGAGAGGAGGCGGAAAGAAGAGGGAGTGAGGGGAGAATAGAAATGGAGTAAGGGGGGGGGGGGAGGGGGTGTGCGACAGACTCAGGGCAACAAGAAACGCGAAAGGACGGCCAAATCACGAGAAAAAGAGGAACCGGAATAAGTATCCTTATTGATGTTGAAGTTAAAATTCTTCCTATACTACTGGAAACAACCACTTTTCGATAAGAAAACCTATTCACAGATCCCAATGTCAATACCAAGCAGGTGCGTTGTTGAAAACAGGTGTTGGACAAAGTACCATCTATTGTCATTAAGACAAAGCGGACCCGTTTTGTAGTTGTAATATATTTGTTTGGGGTCAATAAACAGAGTAACAGATCTATCGCTTGCCACTCACATACTTGATGATGATGATGATGATGATGATGATGATGATGATACTACTACTACTACTACTACTACTACTAATAATAATAATAATACTAATACTAATAATAATAATTATTATTATTATTACAATTTATCTAAAATTCTCATTCACTGTGAATGCTATCTCTGGATTTTAAAAACCTAATGACGTCTATGTGACATGGCTTTTGCTCAATAAAGTGGGCACAGGATTAGCGAAATCTACTTTCGGGCATTGGACCTGATAAACAGCCGTAAGACAAGACATGATTTTATTGGTTCAAGGGGTTACATTGGACAAAATTATTTCCAGCCACGTAAAACAGAAGGAATAATGATCGACCAATACTAAAAATAATAACAAATTACGATCATGAAATAACAATGACCATAACGGTGACGCTGACGATGCGATGACGCCGACGACAATGATGACGTTGGTGATTAATAATGACGTCGACGGCGATGATGATGAAGACGACGACGCTGAGGTTAATGATAATTCTGCTGCTGCTGATGATGATGACAAAACTAATGATTTTTTTTGTCTATTGTCTTTTGTTTCTCACAAACTTGGTTTTTTAAATTTGAAGTATTACATTTTTTTCTGGTTTATTTTAGTTTACTTAGTTTAAATCTATTCCTCCAATCCCCACTTGGATATATATCTCGAAATAAAATAATTGGCAGTATCGTCGATTTCATGTATGTACAGTATGTATGTTGTCTCTCTCTCTCTCTCTCTCTCTCTCTCTCTCTCTCCCTCTCTCTCTCTCTCTCTCTTAAGTCCTATTATTCTCTTTTTGTTAAATGTACATACTATTAAAGATAATAGTTCTTTTTCCACAAATGATGTAAACAAGATCGGAAGAACAGCTTTAAACTACACAAAACAACACAAGATTCAGAAAAACTAAATAAACCACAGAAAATGTTATTATAAAAAATACATCAACTTTGTTGTAACGCAGAACTGTACATAAACAAAATACCAAAGACAACAGACCAACGATGGAGACCTCAAAGTCAAACATACAACAGATATCCCATTGTGGTAGTCCACATTTGATGATAATAATATATCCACGTTTTAAAAGCACGCTCAGTGTGCTATACTTTTCCAATCAGACGATCTACCGTTTTATGACACCGTGGAATCCTGGCCACCTTTTGTTTATGTCAGCAAAACACGTCTCCATCTCCCCATTTAACAATAAAACAATGTCTCTCAAACAATAGACGGTTTTCGTTGGCAATGTTTTACAATATATCACGCACGCACGCATGCCCACACACATACACACTTTATACTAGTTTATTTCAGCCCATTTTCACTAACAGAATTACATATAGACACAGAACCGTCTGCCAAAGGTTGCTGTCACAGTTGGTACCACTAATGCATTTAAAAACGGTCAACATAGGTTTCTGTCAAACACAAAGTACTCCACTGATTTGGGTGGAGATCCCCTCACCCCACTCCCCCTCCCTCGGGTAGGCAGAGTTCATCAGACAGCGGATGCCTGCAAGCGTGCCAGTGTACAAGTAACTCGTGTGCACGTCTATCTAGAGGGCAAAAGGCTGATAGCCTACGATGCCATCGCTACTATACTATACTATACTATACTATACTATACTATACTATACTATACTAGGCTACTATACTATACTAAACTACATAGTGCAGTTACGTGCCAATGCACAGCTAGAGAGAGCGAGAGAGAGAGAGAGAGAGAGAGAGAGAGAGAGAGAGAGAGAGAGAGAGAGAGAGAGGGATGAAGAGAGGGAAGGGGACAGAGGGAAAGAGGATGGGAGAGAGGGAGGTAAGGGAGATAGAGAGTGAGAGAGAGATGGGAAGAGAGAAAGAAGGGGAGAGAGAAAGAAGGGGAGAGAGAGAAAGAGAGTGAGAGGGAGGGATGGAGGGAAGGAGAGAGGAGAGAGAAAGATAGAGAGAGAGGGAGGGAAGAGAAAAGGAAAGGGAGAGAGTGAGAAACTGAGGGAGAGAGAGGGGGAGGTAGAGGGCAAGGGGGAGGGAAAACGACAGAGAACAGAGAGAGAGATGAAGAGAGAGTGTGAGACAGGGAAGAGAGAGAGAAAAAAAAGAGGGAGGGAAAAGGAGAGATAGAGCGTGATAGGGGGATGGAGAGAGGGAAGGAGAGGGGAAGGGAAAGAGAGGAAGTGAGGGAGAGAGATAGAGAGGGAGGGAGAGATAGAGAGGGAGGGAGAGAGAGATAGAGAGGGAGGGAGAGAGAGAGGTGAGGTGGGGTGAGGCACAGAATTAAACAAGAAATGACCGCCGTGAGAACCAAGCGAAGAACAACAAAAGACAATGCACATTAAAGTGATATCGGTTGCACAGTCGTCCTCGAAAGATTTACATTCACTTTTATTTCTTACAAAGACGAGACTGTCCCAAGTACTCAGTAAATCTAACCTCCTCTTAAAGGCACTAGTCGATACTTCAAAATAGAGAATAAAGACGCTTAACTTCGAGTTTAAAACTTGATTCCAATTACCCGCGTTTAAAACTTTATTTAAGTTACAAGGATTTTATTTTCTCACTTGACTTCAGTTGCAAAGTTTAAACTTGATACCGTTTACACGAATTTTTAACTTGATTTCAGTTTCAAGAGTTTAAAAACTTGTTTGCCGTTACAACAGTTTAAACCCGACTTGAGTGGCAAGAGTGAAACTTTGTTTACTTCATCTTCTATACTGATACGGACTGTGCTTTTGTCTTCTCGGCAGTCTCGTCAACTTCATCTTCATATAGTACGTCTTATTACTTTCAATATAAACTGAGTTATTTCTTCAGGTCATCCACCTTCTCCCTCTTCTCCAGGGTAGAAAGATTTAACGAATTAAATTTTTGGTTAAAGAAAATTTAGCGCTTTAATGTTTTGAAAAAGTTAAAGAAAATTCAACGAATTAAAAAATTAAAGTAACGATTATCGATTTCTTTCGTTAAAAATTTCGTTACTTTAGTTTGATTTTCCGCCACAAACAACAGGTGCCTATGCGCGAAGACGGTTTGACCCAGTTGCAGCCAATTTGAGGCAGTTTGGATTAGCCTATGTAGACATTGCCTACCCTGCATCAGTTCATATTAAATTTTGAGATCGTGAAAAGAAGATGGCTTCCTGCAGTGATTCGAGTGATGAAAGTTTGCCAAAATTTGTAATGGAGAATTTTGGGGAACTTCTGTAAATATGTGTATATTAAATATATTAATGTGTACATGTGAGAGATTCTTTTATTCTAGCTGCTGTATTTGAATGCTTAGCTGAATTTCTTTGTCTCGTTGGTGTGCGTGGGTTAAAAATGCTTGGAAGGGGTGTGAATAAGTGTTGCAAGGACCGATTAAAAAAAAAAAAAGTCTAATATCTCTATTCTTGTTGTTAATAAAATATCAAATCAAATCACATTATTTGTTCTTGGTCTGTTTAGTGTGTTCATAGATTAAATGGGTTCTAACACAAGTTGTATGTACTTTTTTTTTAAAAACTGCATACCACTTTTTTTTGGTCTGAGCTGAGCAATAAATAATCAATCGTGTATTTAACGCAAATGTATTTCTTTAAAAAAAAAAACAAATTAAAGAAATTTGATTTCTTTAATTTAAAAAAAAATTAAAGAACATTTATTTCTGTAACGTTTTATCCAAATGAAAGAAAATTTATTTCTTTAAAGAAAAAAAGTAAAGACTATCAACCCTGCTCTTCTCATCCTCGTCTTCCTGCCCCTCTTCTTCTCTAGCTTATAGCTTTGCGTTGTAATGTTCGCCAGTGACATTATCGTATGCATCCACTGCTACCTACTTTGCATACTAAAGAACTAAACCCTATTTCGCATTGACCTTTGGACATGTTGTAAGTGTTCCCTCGGGCTAAGGATTTGCAAATGTATGTTGATTTATATCAGTTTAAAGGAGTTACTATACAATTACAAGCCACCCACCACCCCCACCTCCCCTCTCACCGATTTCTGGTAGACATTGGTCGCTCTACAGAGGTCCAAGTCTTTATATGAATTTAACTGCAAAAGCAGGAACTTCGGCCGTTCCATACTTGCATCAAAAAAAGATGTCGCGAGAAACAAAAGGCTTATTGGGGTGGCCTCGTGGCGCAGTGGATAAGTCGCCGGTTTCCTATGCCGAAGGTCGCGGGTTCGATTCCCGCAAGGGGCGAACGTATGTGACTTAGGTACGAGACTATTGAGGTCACCGAGGGTTTTCTCCGGGCGCTCCGGTTTCCTCCCTCCCTTCAATAATGGTACAGGACGCAGTCTATATACAAATTTCAAAAATAAAAAATCGAATTTCTTTCCGTCTTCCAATAGCGATCTCCCTGCCTTTACACCACCTGTTTGAGTGATTGGTGTGTATTTGGTGTGTGTGAGGGTGGATGAGACAGGTGAGCGTGTATGTTGGTATAGATCGCCGCGCTTTGAGCCTGATTGATTTGGGGAAAGGCGCGTATATAGCATCCTGTATTATTATTATTTCTTAATTTGTTTTTAAAAGCAAAACAACCCTGATTTTCCTCCCGGGTTCTCCTTGTCCAATGGAAAAGTCCTACGAACGCCAGATAAACTTATGAAATGAGAGTATATACCGAGGTCTAGCCTATGCACACACGCATTCCATCGCACGGACTTTAAAGATCCGGATGCTCATGTCCTAGACGGGTGAGTGCCGGCTGCACAAATACCCCCAGCACGCACTAGGTCTCTTCTCACCAGGATTGTGCTCTGTCGTCTGGGCGTCGGACTATGCGCCCAAACGTTGCAGGTGGGCGGTTCGGGCGGCTTGAATTAGATCCTGCATCGACCAGCGCCTTCAGCGGCTCTTGAGCTGGAAAAGCGCTATATAAAAATGTGAGCACACACGCGCACCATAAAATACAAACACGGACTGACTCGGTCTACAACGACAATAGAAAGCAACTTACTTCAATCTGCTTGACGGAGGGACTGGTGACCAGAAGAGCGGCCACTAAGGCGCCAGCGGAGGCTCCGGCGATGCGGTCCAGCTTGCTTAGGAAAGAGGGTCCATGCTTGACCAGGCACGTGGCCACACCCAAGTGGTACATGCCCAGAAAGCCACAGCCGCAGAAGGACAAGTTCCTCATCGCCTCGTCACCGTCTCTAGCCACAGAATAGCGTTCTTTGGGCTCTCGCGTTGACGGGGCAGGGACCGAGCGACTTCTATGGCGAACTTTCTTATCGCGGGACTGTGGGTCCGGGGAAGAAGAGGATTTTCGCGGACGCTTGTTGCTTTCCTTGTCTTTGTGGTTCAGAGTCTGGGGTGGGGCTGGGGCTGGAGGTGGGGCGTTGAGGATTTCGGGATGTTGGTGTGGGCGAGGGATGGTGTCTGGGTGAGGAAGAAAAGGGTGATGGGTTTGACCTTGCACGGGGTAGTGGTCGCTGGAACGCGGTTCCTGATAGTGATGACAATGATGGTGATGGTGGTGGACCTCCTCTAATCGACTCTGACCTCCCAGTGACGGCGTGCTTTTCCCGTGTCGGTGGCTGGTGGCTGAAGGTGTGAGAGAGTGGGAGGAGGGCCAATCCTGGCAATGCACCGGAAGATGAGCTTGCCTTTCTGACAAACTCTCCACCTTCGACGTCCTGCTTCTCCTGCTGCCGCCACTGGACGACACAGAGGCAAGGCGAGGAGGCAAGCCGGAGTCTGATAGCTGTTTAGAGGGAGGCGAAGACTGCGGAGTTTGGGGAGAAGACAAAGTCTTTGTGGATGTAGGAGATGGCGGAGACTGCTGTGGAGATTGGCTACCTGAGTGACTGTGGCGATTGTTCACACTGTTTATGTCGCTCCTCCTTCGCCTTTCTGAAGCACCAGAAAGTGGTGAAAGTGGTTGTGGAGACGAGGGAAGATGAAGGAGGCGAGTCTGACAAGCGAGATTCAGTGTCCAGCTGGTTACGGAGATTGCACTGAGAGTCTGTTCTTGCTGCTGACTGCTGA
This sequence comes from Oncomelania hupensis, assembly GCA_036898135.1. Lineage (NCBI taxonomy): Eukaryota > Metazoa > Mollusca > Gastropoda > Littorinimorpha > Pomatiopsidae > Oncomelania > Oncomelania hupensis. The sequence goes on along the minus strand of CM072523.1, from coordinate 3,767,412 downwards.
CAGAGGCTGCAACCCGTCTTCTTCGTCGTCGCCTCTCGGAACTACCTGACGATTCCGCCAGGGAAGGAACAGAGTCTGAAGGCTGTAGCGGCGGTTCGGAGCTGAGTTGTCGTCGTCGTCGACGTCGACGTCTGGATTGCTCAGAGTTCTGTTCGGCGCTGTTCAGGTCTTGCTCGCTGCTGCAGTGCCTGTTATTAGGCGAGAAATGTCCCACTTCGTCTCTTGAGTAATTGTGACTGCTGAGTTCGCCGCAGGAGTCCCCGATCACGGCTGAATAGTAGCCCGTGCTCGCTGAGCCGCACCGCCTGTGAAGGAAATGAGACGATGCCGTTCTAGTGCTGAAAGAGTCACAGTAATCACCACTGTCAACAGTGACAGAGTGTGGAGTCTGCAGGTCGCTACGGCTGTGATGGGGACTTAAATCTAGCTGCGAAGAGAACGTTTGATCGTCGGTACAATCTCGCAGAGATTTCAAGGCCTGCTGATGGCACACTTTCAGTTGTTCCACCGACTTGCTTCTCACAGAACCGGCAGACTTTGTCCTTCGTCGTCTGCTAGGATTAACACCGGTGCTTTTCTTCGGCACTTCCGCTGCCTCTAGGGGCGCTGACGAAAGTCTTTTTATATGAATCATGGCTTACACACCTGAAACATAGCAAAGGAAAAATACTGAGTGCAGGCAATCGACCAAGGTCAGGTAAACGCTACCCTCAGCTGAGCCTAAAATTAGAGCACACATGGCCAAAGTAGGTTACATATTCACCAGCCGAGGTGCGTAGGCACATGTATGCACAATATGTAGGGAAAACGTCATTTCACTTTGGAAGACTGCGTCGCTAGAATTATTACCATGTAAACGTGCTTTTACCCAGATAACATAAATCTAACCTAATCAAATTATGTAAGCTTTGATGTAACTTTCGCCTAACAGGCATAAGTTAGAAATATTTAATTGAGAGATAATATCAGCTTATACGAATTATTAGGGGCTGTGGAAGCTTTGAGGTTAGTTTGCAAACCAAGAAAGCGAGCAACCCGAGATTCATTCCCGCAGAAGCTCTCTCACAAGTTGATTTTCTTCCTGGGACTGTGAAACTAAAAAAGCCACAAAACGAAATACTACCACTACTAATAGTGAAAGAGTTAATAGTAATGGGTAATTTATGTAAGACTCGTTCACACACACAATGGGCTTATCGTGTATTAAATAATAACACTTCGATACCAGTTTATCATGGCGTGCTATATTACATAGTCTCTTACAAAAAATATAGCAAAATCACTGAAAATCGTAAAATATCAATAACGATCGATAACGGACGTGAAGCACTAGAGGGTGAGGGGGAGAGAGAGAGAGAGAGAGAGAGAGAGAGAGAGAGAGAGAGAGAGAGAGAGAGAGAGAGAGAGAGAGAGTGAGTGAGAGAGAGAGAAAGTCAAAATCCTTTGACAGACGCCGGCCGTTCTGTAAAGATGTGTAACTTTAGTCACCGAACTCTACTGTTAATGTTGACTTAATTTGATAGGATAATTCGTAGACACAGGAACAGTTTCCAAGCAACATCGGATCAATTGTAAGGCGTTCTTCCTCTCAATATCTGATACTACTACTCAAAGATGAGACAATGCACTGGCACCGATCTTTAGACCTACTAGCAAACTATAATCCCAACAGAGCTAAGTTTTCTTCTGCTACTTTTTCTCTCCCTCCTCTTTGCTACCGCTACAACTCCTACTACTACTCACAGAAACCACCGTGCACTCCCCATGTGCGATACATAATATTATACTAGTATCTAGAAATAAATAATATCACAACACAGGAAAATTCTCTACTGTACTACTAGCTCCTCGAGATCATGGCTACAGCTTGTACTCCTGCTAGCTCCTCTCTGCTACTGCTCCTACTCCCCAAAGAAGATGCAGTGCACTCACCGTCTATGATAATAAACTAGTAAAGTAACAAAAATCCACCAACTAGAATCACTACAGCGCTAGCTCAGCTCTCTGCATGCTGATGCACAGCCTCGGTAATGGGTCTATGTTTTTTACACTATGAGGACTCGTCCTGATCAAGACACGACCCTTAGTGACCCTCAGGTAAGGCTCAGACGTCACTGACGACCCTTACGCAAGACGCAGACGTCAATTGAATGCGCTGGGGCAGTCTGCGAGAGGTTAACTCCCTAAAGACAAATGAACGCGGACATGATGAATGATTACTAAAGTTAACACAAATACGATGAATCCAACCAACTTGTAATCGAATCATGCAATCCCTTCTTGAACGGCTCTGATAAATGATGCGTATGCGTAATAGTAGTAGTAGTAGTAGTAGTAGTAGTAGTAGTAGTAGTAGTAGTATAGTAGTAATAGCAGCAAGAAAGATAAGACAACTTCATTACCTCTTTCAAGAAATTACAATGTGGTGTGCAGACACAAAGCAACTAAGAAGAAAAAAAAAGAGTTTTCTTATATAGCGCACTTACAAGCTCAGACAGCTTCTCAAGGCGCTGGCCCGTAATATCCAGCAATCACACAATAGTTTGCTGAAGTCAGGATTCGAACCCACGTCGCCCAAGACGTACTCACACAAGTCGTGCGCTCTGACCACTGAGCTCTCCCTGCCGCCAAACATTACATTTATAACAACAATAAACAAACGGTGTTATATAGTATAGAATAATAATAATAATAATAATAATAATAATAATAAATTAATTAATTAATTAAATGTATTTGAGGAACCAAGACTAAGCGACTTCTCTACAATGTACTCGTTTCCTTCTTACTGCTGACATGCACCTTATGAAACATTATTATTTCCTTTTGCTTTCCGATACTGTTGTTCCAAACTACTATCTTCACCACAGAACACATCGTTCACCTGACTATGCAAGTCCACTACATGATGCTGGAAAAATCGCTAAGTCGTTTTCACCAGGTCTTGGACGAACATAGTAGGTATTCACTCTGTCTGTGTACAACATACGTTCGCAGTCTGCAGGAAACCCCTCCTACTGACAGTGATAGGAACTGAAATGTAAATAGATTGTGTCCAATAATATTAGCTTTAGTAACATTTTACAGACCACCCCCCCCCCGCCTCCTTCACCGACCCCAACCTTGCCTATGAAAGAAGTAAGACGTACACTTTCTGACACAGGGGCAAGGAAAATGGTGTGAAAGATCTGTCGCCTAATGCGGGATTTGTCAGTTTTCAAATCTTTGAAACAAACTGCTTGTAGTTGTTGTTGTTTTGTTATAAAGGGCATAGAGCTGCTCAAGGCGCTAGCTTAAGTGGGGATGCACCGTCAACAACATCCAATAGCTGTGCTGCACTCTGCGCACTGCAATACTGCCTCGGACCACTGACCGACCTTGTGTGCATGCGTGCTGATTTAATCTGTCCCTTGTACACTTTTGACAGAACAGTCAGGTCAGTTAATCTGTCTCCGGGACAGCACCACAAAAGGTAAACTTCGTATAACGATCGAAACACACATTTATGCGTAAATAAACTAAAACGACGGCAACATTATGAAGACAAGACAGAACACGACACAATACACTCAATTCTGAAAGTGGACTTCTGTGGGAAACACCCCTCGCCACAAATCCACAATCAAAACCCAGGCATCCGGTACAGCGGGTAACAATTCTACCAAATAAGATATTCTGCCACGAACATATCAAATATACAAGTAATAAATATACTATATTCATAATGTTTCACCATCTATATAGACAGATAATAGATATACTGTTTCACCATATCATAAACCCACGAAGCTAATATTTAAACAGCTCTGGGGTTTACGTTCATGGAGCGTGAAGGTCTCGAACCGAATGCAGACTCAACCAGTTTTCAAAATTATGAAATATACGGGCAAAAAGTTAACAGGTAACGCGAACGGCTAACAGCTTGTATTTCATAGACTTTCAGACAAATGCATACTAATGAGACCCACTGACATGATTTCAGACATATGCATTGAAACGGACAAGTAGCTTAGTAGGTGTTTGGCCGAATGCAGACGTCACTAGTCTTCAGTGCTATAAATCGTCATATCGGGGATATGACTGAAATAAACAGGATAATATTAAACTAGGAATAGATAACGGCTAACAGAAAGCTCACCTAGCAGCGTGTACTATTTTCATACAATGTGAGATACGTGCAGGCTGTAGGTTCTGACAAACGGACAAGTAAAAGTCCTTGGTCGAATGCTCACTCCACCGGTCTTCAAAGTATAAAGTACACAGACTGAAAAGTAACAGTAATATTAACAGTAACTATAATATTGATTTTTAAAAAAAAAAGTTTTAAATAAAGTTAATTTTAAAAAAAGAAGTAATTCATCCAGTCTAATCGGTGTGAAGGTCTTCAGCAGAAAGCAGCTATGAAATATATACACATGTCCTTGAGAGTTACCTTTGCCTGTGTATTACGTCATCGCGGGGTCGGCCCAATGTTAGGTTTTAAGGTGGCTTGTAAAAGAATAAATGTAGACATGAAAAGGTTTTCCCCTCCTTTTCCTCCTACCGTTTCTCCTTCGTCTTCCCCATCTGTGTCTTTTCACATTACATTACATGATTATTGCTTTAGGTCCAGCGGACTCTTCCGAGCCAAGTGTCTTTTCACGAGGGTGCTATGGGGGTTCCCGCTTAGAGTGAGTTGGGCCTAGTCCAATCCCTAATATTCTAATTTAGGAGGAGACTATTTCTCATCAGAACGACCTTTTTATAATAAGACTAACGGACGGTAGTCCAAATCTTCCCTTGTCGCCTCATCGGTAAGATAAAAGAACCAGGTCCTTTGGTCTAGTTCGGTTTGGCCATAAACTAAGTTGCTTGTTGGAACTTAAGCACACACCCATCCACAAGGTTGTGGACAATACAAAGGAGGCACAGCGCCAACAGAAATTGCTCGTTGCATGTCATTGGTTGATAATGAGGTATAAAGATCCCCCTCCCTCTCCCCTCCCCTCCCACCCCATCCTCCAGGAGAATGTAAAAATCCATCACACTGAGCAAGTTAAATATGGGTAAATATTAGCACTACCTAAAGTCCCCAATCAATCATGCAAAGTAGGGCAGAGTAATAGCTGTTCACAATCGAGTGTATTTGCATTATCTTAACAGACTTGCACACTAACAGTGTTCACAGGCAAGCAGTGTATTTGCACCCTCTTAACCCCCAATCTATCATGCAAAGTAGGGCAGAGTACGCGCTGTCTTACAGTAATAGCTGTTCACAACTGAGTGTGTGTGTGCATGCTCGTGACAAGACTTGCACTAAGCTCGTGGCAAGACTTGCACTAAGCTCGTGGCAAGACTTGCACTAAGCTCGTGGCAAGACTTGCACTAAGCTCGTGGCAAGACTTGCACTAAGCTCGTGACAAGACTTGCACTAAGCTCGTGACAAGACTTGCACTAAGCTCGTGGCAAGACTTGCACTAAGCTCGTGACAAGACTTGCACTAAGCTCGTGGCAAGACTTGCACTAAGCTCGTGGCAAGACTTGCACTAAGCTCATGACAGACTTACACTAACCGTTTCCCCAGACACTTAACATTACGGTAATACTCAACCCAAGTTTCCCATAAAGACCAAAAGCTAATAGTTCTGTTGTGAACATTAGTCTACCTTGAATGTTTTTTTTTGGTGTGTTTTTTTTAAACTCATATGATTGGACATCTCTTGTTTCATCATTTTTCTATGGACCATTTTCTATTTTATGTATGAATGCGTGAGAATGCGCCTTTAATCACTCTTTTTTGTGTGAGATGTGTGCGCTATATAAATCTACTAGTGGTTTTTGTACCCTGGCAAGCCAGGGTACACAGGTTGCTGTTTAAAATGTAGACAGAGACAACTGTTGTCTGCGAGTTTCATTTGGACGATGATACCTCCCCATATCCCCCTTGATACCTCCCCATATCCCCCTTGATACCTCACCATAGCCCCCCTGATATCTCCCCGTCCCACCCCCATGAAGACTCACCATACCCCCTTGATACCTCCCCGACCCCACTTGATACCTCCCCATACCCCCTTGATACCTTCCGTACCCCACTTGTAACCTACCTGTACCCTCCTTGATACTTCCCGTTGATCGTTTCGCAGGTATGGATGAAAGGAATCGACCATCACCATACCCCCTTATATATACCTGTATCCCCGTTATGCCTACCCATGCCCCTTTAAACCTACCCGTAACCCCCTTTTACCTACACGTACCACCCCATCCCGATCCTTGGTAATAATAATAATAATAATAATAATAATAATAATAATAATAATAATAATATTGAATATAGAATAATACAAATAGAAATCATAAAAAACACCAGGGTTTTAAAATAAAATGTGATGTAAGATATTATAATTATAATAATAATAATAATTATAATAATAATAATAATAATAATAATAATAATAATAATAATAATAATAATAATAATAAATAAGTTAAAGGCAAAAAGCCTAAATTAAAAAGCAAAATATCCATATTGTAGTGTTAAAAAAAAAACATTAAAAAAAAATATGGCCCATCGGAGATTTGAACTCGGGTCCCCTGCACGGCAGGCAAAAGTCTAACCAACTGAGCTACCAAGCTTTCTTGCAAAGACCATCAATTTTTTGGTCTATATGAGAAAACATGCTGAAACCTCGATTAGATTTTTAATTAATCAAATTTAATTAGTTAAACACAAAATTTTGTAAGATTGGTGACATGAGTGCAAAAGTGTTTTGAATGGAAATAAAACAAAATTTGCGGTATTACGGAACGGCAAGTTCTTGACACGGGTTGAATGGAAACCGCGCGCGGAATGAGGCTATTGCAGTTTGTGGACATTTTGTTTATTTATTTATCTCAGAAACGGTTAAACGTTCGGTAAGGAAATGTCGGCTATAACGATTTCGCAGGTTTTGAGCGCACAACAGGCCGAAACCCAGCACCCAGCACTTGCCCAGATCAGCGTCCATACCGGACAAACTTTACAGTAGTGTCGAAGAAGGACTTCCGGCTAAGCAATTTATATATATAGATGTATTATTATTATTGAATGTAGGTTTAAGTTTTCCCGTAACTTTTCCACCGCAGGCGTTAGTCTGTTTATTCTCGGAATCGCAGTCTTGTGATAGAATCCACTTCCCCACCCCCCACCCTTCTCCCACCCACCCACCCTTCTCTCCTCCCCGCTCCCTTATCTTTTTCGGTTCTGTGGACAGCAAGGTACCCAGTCACAGCTAGGGGGACTGGCTGTGTGTGAAATGTTTTGTTTTCCAGCACGTTCTGATGGCTCCGAATCCCCCATCCATGTACTGACCGTTGCTTAACGTGTCTACAACGTAACTGTGCGTTCTACCCACTGCGTCGTGGCCTCTCTAAACGCTATTTTTGCCAGTCCAGTACTAACTAGTCTGATAAGATCCGAACTGTCATGCACAGACTGAGACAACAGTCAGTCTGGGACTAGACCAACGCGTTTTGAACTGGGACAATTGTTGCTGCATGTATGTCCAGGACAATGTTGTTAGGACCGCTCCCAAGCATCCGCCTCCTGAAAACGACAGTAAACAGGTTGACTACCGATCATCATCATCATGTCCAAGTGTAATGGTGTTTGATCCATGATATACTGCCGGCAAAAAGCACACAATGCATAAACAGACGTTCATGCAAGATTGATGGCTAGGGGTAATAATAGTTGTTCTTGTAATGGCCATCTTGACACACATTCGGCTATCATTAAGAGAGAGAGAGAGAGAGAGGGAGAGAGAGAGAGAGGGAGGGAGAGAGATAGATAGAAAGAGAGAAGGAGAGAGAGAAAGGGAGTGGGGGGGAAGAGAAACAGAGAGAGAAAAAGAGAGAGGGAGAGAGAGAAAGAGAAGGGGAAAGAGAGAGGAGAGAGAGAGAAAGAGAGGGAGAGGGAGAGAGAGAAAGAGAAAGAGAGAGAGGAGAGAGGAGAGAGGAGAGAGAGAGAGAGAGAGAGAGAGAGAGAGAGAGAGAGAGAGAGAGAGAGAGAGAATGACAGACGACTTTCTTCACGCACGCGGATTCATAAATTAAAGTCGACTTACGACTTACTTGAGGGGTTTTTTGTTTTTTATTTAATGCACAAGGATCGCCCAGCAAAGCCAATGAATATGAGGGTTATATAACATCGAATGCTCTCAGTGATTATGAATTTCTTATGCGTGTTTGCGTGCGTGTGTGTGTGTGTGCATGTGTGTGTTTGTGTGTGTGTTCGTAACCGTACACTAAAAGAGCTAATACTGTTTTTTCTGAGGCAAACACAGCCACACATTCCAAGAGAAATGACAACTTTCTTAATTCGAAAGTTTCGTCAGCAAAGTGAAAGCGACATTTATGCAACTTGGAGAGCTCTGAGTAAACATTGGACTCCTTAAATCCTGTGCTTTAAACAATAACGTTGTTTGTATCTGTTTTTACATCGTGTTTTTTTTTCGAACACAAAAGTGCCATAAAACAAACCCAACAATTATGGTTTTACAGACCCAAGATAACGATAAATTATAACATAAATAATTACGACTTTAAATAAGTCAGAACTATAGGAGTGTCAGATAGCGCAGTGGTTGGAGCACTCGCTACTGTGTCGCAAGTTAAGCACCGTCCAGTGCGGTTAGCACTTGGATGGGTGACCGCCAAACGTGAAGCGACAAATAACAACGCCCCCAGTTGACTCAACTGTGACTGAGTACCTACTCTCTCAAGGGTGGGGAAGGTAAAGCAGCGAGGGAGAGAGATGGGCATCACCCTCATTACGCTGGCACAAGATAAGTGTGATCTCCAACATCACGCTCCCCGACGGCCACAAGGCTATGGGACTACCTTTACCCTTTTTACCTTTACCAGAACTATAACCCAGACCTGCCTACCTTACTCATTACTGATCAGTAGTTTTCCCTGTGAATTTCAGTAATTTTGCATTTTCCTTCAGTAATTCTACAGACATGAGTAAACGCGGTGTTTCTGAATAACCAAGGTATGAATAAATTCACGGCACGTTTACTACTTAAAAAGCACAAAAAATCCCAGTTTTTAAAAGGATAGCAAAAAGAAGGAAACAATATCAAACAGATTTTAAAAAATGATTACTTAGTATCATGAGAGACCATGGCATGCAACAAAAGATAAACCTGCACCTCACTGACCCAGTTGTGATGAAGGATAAATGTCCCACAGAGTTTTATTTACATTACAGGTGATTGACTCAAATGCCATTTTCATGATAAAGATGTGTAATTCACAGGAATAGGCACTACACATAAATTATGAATTCAAAGTTTGCCTTTAAAAAAATTTTTTTTTTGTTTCATCAGCTGTCAAAATAAGGACTTGTAACTGTGAATACGTTTACCAATAACAATAGCACATTGTGAGGTTCACATTTAAAAGACTGTACCCTGTACACATTTTAACTGGTCCTTATATTGTGCCAGCTGCCTGGAGTAGGCACATTTGAGATGGTCCAGCTCTTGTCTGGTGTCTTCATGGCGAGATTTGAGGACCAGCCGCTTACAGACGTTTGCTCCTCCATGCCCAACTGAGAAGTCAGAATCGCACACAGAACAGTACACGTATAAACTATAATTCTGGGCCATGTTTTTTGAAGCCACAAGACAAGGCCAAGTCCGCGTGTAATCCGAACGAAATACTTGCAACTGCAGCTTTTTCTTCTTCTTTTGCATTTGTCTGTCTCATGTAAACGTGCAACTTTGGCTCGATTAGAACTTTCTCCACTCGCCATTTTCACTCAAGATCGGCGCGACAATCTAAGCTTGTAACGATCGAGCGGAGCATGTTCATTGGTTCACGACGTCCAATCACAACTCTCGAAACATTTGCTCTCATGCAAGGGCGGTTACTCTGTCGGCTTCTAGGCCTAGCAGACAACAATTTAACAAGTTTACACGGCTCTAAAAATTGCGTAGTTTTTCAATTGTTTTTTCCGTAATTTTGCATAAAATTTCGTACTCCCGTACTAGAGGGTAAAATTCCGTAAAATTACGGAAGATTACGGAAGGGTAAGGCAGGTCTGATAACCGAATAACGAAAATAGATTTGGTGGTTTAAGACGTGATCATACATTAAAAGTTAACGACACAAGCATACTGACGAGAAAGAAAGTCATTTAAAGATAACGCAATTGCGCCAGTGTTGACGGAAAACGGGAAAAAAAAAATCCCCCACCCTCCATTTTCCAGAAAGGGGGGGGTGGGGGAAGGGGGAAGGAACGGAGAGAGAAAGCCAAAAACAACATCAACTACAACACAATTTAAAGAAATTTAAAAAAATTTAAATAAGAATAATAATTTATTTTTTTAATTAACCATAACTATTTTTTTCGTGACGTAAAAGGTATACATAACTTAAAACAAAGATCTGTGTTACCTTTTGACGCACACTTCATCATAAATTAAAAGATACAAAAATACAACTTGACATTAACCAGAGCTTTTTGGACTTTGTACCTTTGACATACACCACCACCAACATATAATAACAAAAGCAATAATAATAATAATAATAATAATAATAATAATAATAATAATAATAATAATAATAATAATAATAATAAGAAGAAGAAGAAGAAGAAGAAGAAGAAGAAGAAGAAGAAGAAGATAAAAACAAGAAGAACAAGAAATTCACAAAAAAATTGAAAGAAAGAAAAAATAAACACAAATTTAAAATAAATTAAAGAAAAAAGTCAAATTTGTTACCTCAATTTCTATTTATCAGATTAACTTTAGTGGAACTGATGGCACACAAAGAGAGAGAGAGAGAGAGAGAGAGAGAGAGAGAGAGAGAGAGAGAGAGAGAGAGAGAGAGAGAGATTATAAGGAAGAAAGATATAATAAGGAAGAGATGATAATGGGTGGGAGGGTGGAGGGTAAAAAACAACTAATGAAATCTGATAATGAACACGTACGCGTATACATCTTCAAACAATGAAAACAAAAATATATCTTAATAAATAAATAAATAAATAATCACAAATAGATTTTAATAAAGTACTATTATTACTGTACGAGTTGGAGTCACTTAACCAAAATTACATTAAGGAAATAAATAAACAAATTTAAAACAATTACAAGATTTTTTTTTTAAATTAAAAAAGATTGTAAATAAAATTGAACAAATAGTCCAGTCAGAATTACAATAAATAACTTTTAAAAAAAACACATAATAAAATGAAACAAACTTCAAATAAATGAAGGAAAAATACCCCCACCCACCTCCCCCCTGGAACCATTTAAACACCTTACCTGGAGAGCTACAGACTAACAAGCGAGCACTGGTACAGCCAAGACACTGTAAACAGGAAGAAAGAAAGAACAGGGGAGCATAGACTGTGGTGACCTTCCAACACACTGCACACTGGACTCTCCCGTGATGTAACATGTGTTTTTATAGCACCACGTCGCTGGGCTAAGTGGCTCTTTCTTGGCCAACACCACTGGCTTTACTTTACTTCCCGCCCACTTTCTTCTTCGCTCTCTTCCTCCGTCGTCATCCTCTCCTTATCTATCTCCTGCGCCGGACCGCGGTACAAAGAAAAAGGGGTTTAAAGAGGGGTGCAACGAGTTTTAACTTTTCAAGTCCCTCTCCCTCCCCCTCTCGTCAAGTTTGAACGCGGGCACGGAAGACGGAAATGAGGTTATAGGGTTTGTAATGCAACTTTAAGGTTCAAAGACCTCTCTCTCTCCCGCCCCCCCCCCTCCCCTCCTACTATTTCTCTGTGTGATTTGATTAGGATTGAGAAAATGCAAAAAGTGTAACAGTCGGTCTCAGTTCAAACCTCTTATCATATGTGTGTGTGAGAGAGAGAGAGAGAGAGAGAGAGAGAGAGAGAGAGAGAGTTTAGAGAGGGTGGGTGGGTGGTGGATAGCCTTCACCTCTAGAAACCTACAATGGCATCCTCTGCGCCCAATCTGAGACCATGAATGCAAGATCTTGCCAGAGACACAGACAGATCCATGTGCCACTTAGTGCAACCACGGATTTCACACTCCTCCACACACGCGCACCCATAGTATAATAATAATAATAATAATAATAATAATAATAATAATAATAATAATAATAAACAATAATTCATATAGCGCACTTGTATATCTATCTTACGGTATATGACGAGTCGTGACACCTACACAAATCTCTCTCTCTCTCTCTCTCTCTCTCTCTCTCTCTCTCTCTCTCTCTCTCTCTCTCTCTCTCTCTCTCTCTCAGTTCATACTACACCTCTCCCGTCCCCCAACCCTTCCTCCAGGCCCCTCCCAAAACAAGAAACTTGGACAAGTTTGTTATGTTTATAGTTAGTTACATTACCAGTCCAGTAGAATTAAAACTGGTGATGTGACATACAATCTGATCATAATATTATGTCATATACATTTCAGGAGTATATTCTATCGTTAGAGTTCAGCGGCCTGCAGCAAATGAATCAACGTAATGATTGTGGCTGCTCAACCCAAGACGGATCCATGATCGTTGGTACGTACAGGATTTGCTAGGTGATAGTGCAGCAGAGATGTATGCTATTACTATATCGCACAACGGACGGATCAGATTATGTGTGGTATAGTTTATTTTTAAAAAAATATATTCTTCTACTTGTCACACAGAGGGAAAAGGTGTTTCAAAATCAAAGTCTTTTTTGTTCTTCTTCTCTTCACCAGGAAATCCCCCCCCCCTCCCGTCCCCCATCTCCAGCAGTCAAACTCCGTCATTGCCACAATTCCTATTAATCACAAGTCAGTGGAGAGCCGATAAATCACGAACACACTCATCTCCAAGCAGCAGAGTGGCATGCTAGGCACTTAGACCTCTCGTACTGCGATAGTGCTACGTACCTAGAGACAGTGGTTCCTTTCTCTGTATCAAGGGAAGAGGCCAGGAAGTTCCTTTTCAAGAACAAGGTCCACTGCGGAGCGCCTATCTGACAAGGTGTAACCAGCGAAAACAGGTTTTAACTCTTTGCCTGCCAGGCATGTTTCCACATTTGTGCCAGACATTTCTCTGGCACCGGAAAGAGAGTTCAGTACCTTAGGTATTTAAGCTACTGTTCTTTCAATAACAGTTGTTAAATAGACATATTTCATATCAAATTAAAGGTAAAAGAGTGAAAAATTAGAAAAAAACCCACAAAAATGTTAATTTGATTATGTTATTATTGAAATATGTGTTTTGAAAGCATGTTGATCTTTTTGAAATAATAAAATAAAATAAAAATATTTCTACATACCACAGTGATGAAAATAATCTGAATCAGCTCCACACACCAGAAAGAAAATGTATTTAGGATCAAAACACAATTTACAGTTTGAAATTATATTGATTATTAGCAGAGTTTGACACACTGTCGATTGTGCCCATCACGATGCTTAGTAAAATGCACAAAAAACACTCTAAAAACGAATCAGTTTGAAGAAACCACGTGCGTGTCGATCGAGAACGAAAGTAGAAAGAGTTATCTCTCTTTGGTTAAAATAAAACTTGGATTGGACTGCGCAAAAAACAGGAACGAAACGGAATACTGAAATCGACGATATATCGTAGATTGGCAATAACATGGCGGCTCAGATCGACGATATATCGTCGATTGGCAGGCAATGAGTTAACAGGCTGGACATTTTGGCCACCTGTGACCTACTTTCAAGCCAACACGCGAACAGACAGTTAAACACTCACTCTCTCCCTTTCGCCTGGCACACTGATCAACCACGGTCCAACCCCGCGATGGGCAAGATGAAAGTGGCCATTTTCACAGTCCATCTTAAAAATAGGATTACTTTGGTGGTTCAGTGTTGATTTAGATTCAAACCCCATCTTCCCTGGGATAGTTATCTCCGTCTGCCGTATCGCTAATGGCGGGTGTGGACGTTAAACCTACCCCCCCTCTCTCTCTCTCTCTCTCTCTCTCTCTCTCTCTCTCTCTCTCTTTCGGTGATTTCCTACATCCTATTAACAAATGACCTTGGGGATGATCGTGATCATGGACATCGACATCTTGTATGATTAAAATGGCAGGATGCCAACACAACTCTAGGTATCACATATATTCGACAAGGGCATATCACAGTGCATTCATCCAGCAATCCACTGTACCAAACAACGTAGGCCTGCACAAACGTCTGCTCATTCAGTCTGACTATGCTATAGCTACCGCAATATGGTCTGTGTAAACGACACCCAAAGTGCTCTAAATACTGCTGCAGTACTTCAAGTACATTATAATTACTTAATAAGTAAAACGTTGATGTCATTGCACTTTATACTAGCGCCACAACCTGGTGCAGTGCTGAGGGCACGCGCTTCCTGTTTCAAGAAGTTAAGCAGCGACCTGACCGTATGTGGTGCCGTTCATTGCTTCGGGTTGCCAATAGATTCTTCTGCCTCCCCCCTCTCCCACCCCGCTACCAGGATTCTTCTGCCTCCCCCCTCTCCCACCCCACTACCCTATTTTGTATGCAATAATATAGTTAATTTGTTGAGTGATCTTGGTCTCTATACTGGCAGCGTGTCCATGATTGTGATCACCACAAAATGTATCACACGTCGTGTAGGTCAAGAATTTGTTTTTGTAAACGAGGGTTCGATAAATTAGAGTATAGCCTCAGCGTCCCCTGCGTGGGATGCCTTTATTGTAAAGTGACCGGCTGGTGGAATGCCTTCAGTGGAACCCACTAGGGTTGTTTCAGCAGATTCTATTATATGGATCAGGGGTGAGTCCTTTTTCAACCAAGTTGTGGCCCCTGATTTTGTGGTCCTGATTCGGCTCTTTGCAGTCCGCTGGAGCCTGTAAGCAATAAAAAACTAACTTAATTGGAAAAAGACAAGTCAAAGAAAAGTATTCTTTACTTCTTCCTTGTTTGCAAGACATAGAAGAAGTATAGTCAGTTCAAGTGCGTCTGAACTTTAGACGTGGGTTCGAATCCTGACTTCCGCAAACTAGTGTGTGCGTGCTGGATATTAGTGGCCAGCGCCTTGAGAAGCTCTCTGAGCTTGTAAGTGCGCTATATAAGAATAATCGGTTTTTTGTGGTTTTTTTTGTGTTTTGATTTTTTTTTTAACAGATACTAATTTGATGGGTACAACGCAGACCGACAACTCACAGACTCGAACACAACTATACAACCAGCGGCGATTGGGAACCTTCTTTCCATATAAAGTCAATTATTCTTACACAGCGCACTTACCGGCGCAAAGAACTGTTCAAGGCGCACGACCAGGGACAGCAGACAGACACTCACAAAGCTGGTCCTGAGATAATGGAGGTTATCTGCTTAACGTCTCTTTTTTATTTCCAACGATCTGTCTAGTCTACCCAGATACCTGGCTCTCCTTAGTTATAGTCCAGGAATGTAATGCAGAGCGAGAGAGAGAGAGAGAGAGAGAGAGAGAGAGAGAGAGAGAGAGAGAGAGAGAGAGAGAGAGACAGAGAGAGAGAGAAAGAGACAGAGATGGCCCCCGTCTTCACAAAGCTCGCTCAGAAAAAAAAGAAAGGCGTCTGACTTCTCTCTCCCCAGCGACAGTAAGGTTACAGGGAAAACCTTAACCCGACATATTTCAACTGACACCGTTTCGACCGTGCCGAAATCCTATACTGCTTTGCAAGGACAAGTGAACCTGTGTAATATACCACCTAAGTAAGACCTTACGCACAAGACAGTCACGGTGGTTGGGACCAAGAGGATATATAATTAGGCGTGAAATCAGCTGCCAACAGCAGGTTCGCTAAGGAGGCAAAAACTTCAAAGCAAAACGAGAGAACGAGTGGATTTAAAACTAACACCAAATGCGAACTGTGATTGTCCTCAAACATTGACAAGAGATTTCATTCCTTGACATGATACAGTATGTAAAATAATAGTAACATGCATTATTTAGTGTGATAGGCAATACACCTATTCAAACCACCATTTAACAATGACTGAGTGTAATGTATTCTGCAACACGCTAAGGAGCTAGCTAGCTATGAATGTTTCATAATGCTGGTTGACAACCTCTCTAGAAGTCTATACCGTTCCGCTTAGGCCAGCTACAATCATTTCATTGTCATTGGGTGCTTATAGAAGCCTAGCCGACTAAACTGAACCAAATCGAACATCTACTGGGGCCGGGTAGCTCAGTTGGTAAGAGCGTCTTGCTAGTAACCGAAAGGTCGCTGGTTCGAATCCCGGATTGGTCAACGTGTGATCATATTATTTTCCCCTTTACCAACAACTGGCCCGCTGGTGTCAGTATAAATCGGTCCAGTAGTCACCTATATGCGAAAGTGTCGTGTGACTATAATCTACATACATCTACTGGAAAGGATACATTGGTACCATATACTTGGTACTGTCCCCTATACGATCAATGTGTCCGGGGACGTTAATCGATCCAAGAAGAAGAATTGATACCATGAGACTGAGGGTTATGCCACAGATAACTAATAAGGTTGGAGGGTGACATAACCATGCTGCACTTACAAGCTCAACAACTGTTCAAGGCGCTGGGTGAAGTCAGGGTTTCAAGTCTCCTAAGATGTGCATTCGCATTCCAGCCTGAGCACTGCGTAACGCTATGAACCATTGAGCCATCCTGAGCGGTTTTGTAAGCGTGTTTATTTAAGCATATCACCTGTATTTAAGTATTTAAAAAAAAAACATTAAAAAGACCGGGTTCTTTAAAGTGCATTTAAAGGGACAAGGGGTGAGTGTGGGGTGGGTGGTGGTAATGGTACAGCGTCCAAAACAAAGTGTAAACTGCAAAAACACATTTTCCTTGCTGCCTGTGTAAAAGATTGTTGATTTCAAAATCACCACAGAAGGTCGAATTCTTCGAAGACAAAATAAAATAAAACCGGGATTCATCATTTGCGCCGTGCGACGTTACTGCGGCACCAAAACGACACTCCAAAGATATCGCCATCAAGTTAACACTACAGGTGTCGAAACGTATAGCATTCAACGAAGACGCGTATTTGAATATCCCAAATGGGTTGTTGACAACGTGAGGACTAATTCGCTATCCCGCACCGTATCATTGAGTGTGAAATTGGAAACGTGGTTCACCCAATAGGAACAATGTCGAGAAAACAGCGATTACATCAACATTTCTCAATTAACACGTCAAACACAACATTCTGCTTCAACGGGCGTGAAGAACAAGGCGAAGAACGCCGATTATGATTTACGTAGTATTTAAAATATAGCGCCATAAAAAAAAATAAAAAAAACTAAAACAAGAAAACTTCCATCCTCGTGTGGAACATTAGTACAGAACGGCGATTGTGGTGGTTAAGTTTCATAATGGCCTGTCTTAATTGCAAGGTACGTGGAAGGTTCGCGGGGTTCAAAAACTGTTTTCTCGAGATTCTCAGATCCCGAACCAAGGCTGCTGAACTTTTTGGACCCTCGGGGAAAAAAAAAGAACGTTTCTGAACCTCCCCGAATCTTGCAATTAAAACAGGCCATTAATGGATACTTGCAACAAGAACAACCTGCTTTGGCCTTACGCCCTTTACTTACCACATGCGTGTCCATCAACCAAGTCACCTACAGACAGCGATACAATGGAGTATCGGAGATTATTCTTCACATGATCTCGCTCCTTAGTTAAGGGCGCAGCCGACAGGCTCTGGGGTTTGTAGCATAGAATGATCCTAAACAAACTGCCCAAGTAAATAACAGTTGCCACAGTTCACAAAATGCGTGGCAAGCGAAGGTCTATGCTATTTTAATGGCTTTACATTTTATCATGACTTCGCCTTTAGAATTATTTGGTATACTAGTATGTGTTGATTCAAAAGCGGTTCTTTATGCATTAAAGCAGTGGCACAATAAAGGTAGAAGAGCGTTTATATATTAAATTAGGCATATGATACATTGTGTGATTTCTAGAAGAATAAATATTGATTTCTGCTGGGTTCCATTCACACTGTGGAACGAGGTATGTGACACAGTAGCCCAAGAGGAAGACGCACAAAGGTCGTCAGATTCTATAACAAATTTGAATATGTGTAATCATGAAATGTTTTCTTTACTAGAAAAGACAGTGTATCATGATAATAGCATTAAAAAGATATCTATACTAAATTGGACAAAAACACTTTCTAAATTAATATATAAACTAAGAATGAAATGGAATATTAAATACTCCGCAAAGGTTCAATATGTATATAATACGTCTCTCGGTACATCACCTTCTATCTGAATGCTCAGTTTTAAAAGACATATTTAAAGTAAATGCACACATAACATAACTGAATATGGACATTCTGTAAACATGGTTTCTGTATCGTCCAAATGTTACAGAAGTTGTGAAAGTTATTGCTAAATCTCTTGTTGGTAGACTTTTATAGACTGTTTGAAATATTGTTTTTAAATAGTTCAAGTGTTTTTAAAAGTTTCAAATTTTCATTGTCCAATATCACCTAAATGTGTGTACAAACATTAAATTAAAGATTGATTACGAAGGTCTTACAACGGGGTATATTTACCACTGCCATGTATCCGTCACCGTATAGGGAATTCTCAAAATAAAAGGTTTTATCCCAGGATTACTAACAGCCCCAGACTTGTTACTGTCTAGCTCTCTGTGCATAGCGGTGCCAGTGTTCTGTGCGAGAAATGGCTTCATCACTGAACTTTATGCACCTTTACCGCTGATTTATACTAGTTTCCCGCACTTTCCTTCAAAGTTGATTTACTGGAAGCGTATGACTATGGTTTAGATCGTGCGAGTGCTGGCAAGTTCAAACCTCTTATCCCCAGTTAGGAAAGAGATGGTCGTCATGGAGAGGGAGATATCAGAGGAGGGGTGGGAGGTGGGGAGAGGGATAGCAAGTGATTTGGGTCAACTGTCGGGAATTCGGGATCGTCTAAGTTCAAACCTGTCACCCGCTGAAAGAATAGAAAAATACATTGGAGGAGGAGGAGGAGGAGGAGAAGAAGAAGAAGAAGAAGAAGAAGAAGAAGAAGAAGAAGAAGAAGAAGAAGAAGAAGAAGAAGAAGATAATAATAATAAAAAGAACAAGAATACAGAAATAAATGTATGACAGAAAAATTAAAGTGGACAGCTTAGTTTAAATTCAGTCAAACAACTAGTGATATTCTCTAATAGTTCATTATTAATGAAAGAAATGAATTGGGGGGTCGATGGGTGTACAATAAAGAAAGAAGCAACAGCCGGTGTCCCAAATCCAGCCAACAGGCGGTGTCCAAAAATCAATTCCAACATCATAGCTGCCAGACGTTACAGTGACCGATATAAATTTCTATGAAATATATATCACAAGGCCAAGGCGGGGACGGTTGGTGGGAGGCATCAGAGTTCAAATCTCTTCACAGAGACCAAATTCCAGTTCCCAAGACTCCATAAATTTCAACCGTATCAGTCAAGAGCTACGACGAAATCACGAGCCATCTGACATCACGTGGACTAGGCTAGAGTCTTCCAAACCGGCAAAAACAGGTTTAGCTGATGTCGATGGAAACATGTTCAAAGCGCTCAGAAAAAAAAGACAGTAAATGAGAGGAGGGTGGGGAGGGGGGGGGGGGGGAGTCTGCTAGTCTATCCTATCCTATCCCGTAATTCGAAAGTCGTTGGGCACCACAGATGATCGTTTAACCAGCGTACTCCATATTTCTCTGTCTTCAGCGGTCCTCACGGCTTCACTCAGTGTCAAGCCAGTCCATTCTCGAATGTTGCCTTCCCACCTCTGTCTCCCTCGTCTACTGCCTCTTTGCACCGTATTTTGCCGGGTGGTCTTTGCAAGGCCTGAAGTTCTGGTGACGTGGCCTTACCATCGGAGTTAAATCGGAGCTAGTCTGCTTGTACATAAATAAAAAAAAACTGTTGTACAGACCAATGCCAGGGTCCAACACCAAAGCTTGAGGTTGGAGATGATGTCATTTGAACAAATGAAATAAAACAAATTAAATTGATCTTAGTTCCTCCACAGGCTTTTCAATAAGATTCGGGTGATAGCTAGAATGCTTTGTATATAAATCAGAAAGAGCTCTACATTTGGAAGTTAAAGAGTCAAGGGCGGTGTTGAAATCAACAAATTAAATGGACGCAAGTTACTTTAACTTCTTTTTTGTTTGAAGTTTCAAGAATGGTATTTCATAGTTTCTCCAGGTTTATACACACAGACTGACATTGTAACATACCCAATCATTATTCACACACACACAAACACACACACACACAAACACACACACAAATACACGCCCACTTCCAGAATTTCACTTCCGGAACATACATTTTAATGTCAAGTCAGTCTTACAGGGGTTAGAGTGTATGGTGGTGAGTACAACTGAAATTTTGATTTCTACGAACGAACCCACGTCCGCCAACTCAAGTTACGGCTGTCTCGGTCTTTTGCTATCTGTCCTTCGTTTTCGATTTGTACTGGCACCAGTACAGTACCGAACGAAACGTTCTAATTACGACACCAAAAGACACTATAAAGCACATTTTCTTCAATCGAACTGAAAGCGCGGCGATCGGAAGAGGTCCCTATTATGGTTCAAAAACTTTTTTTCGAGGTATCCCGAACCTAGGTTGCTGAACCTTTTGGCCAAAAAAAAAAAAGTAAAAAAAAAAAAGTTCAGAAACCTCTAAAAAAAATTTTTTTATTTTTTACCTCCACGAACTTTCTAATTAAGGATAGGATAGGATAGGATAGGATAGGATAGGATCTCAGAAGGCGGAAGATATATCTATATCTATCTATATATACCATTATTGAATGGAGGAAACCGGAGTACCCGAAAAAAACCCTCGGTGTTCTGAAAAGTCTCGTACTAAGTCCCGCGAGTTCGTCCCATGGGGATTTGGAACCCGAGACCATCGGCATAGGAAACCATTATCCTGTCAACTGTTCTGCCAGTCCACCACGAAACTCACACGAAGATCGCAACAGTCAACTTATATGCCTTTAAAATGGTTAGCAAACTACACAACACAATAAGTCGGTTAAAGGAATGATAGCAAAACAAACAGAACTGTCACAGTGCATCGTTTGAACTGAACAGCAAAACCCACACATTTCAATAATGGAGAAAGTTGTGGTCTCTTCAGTTTGAGAGGAAATGGAAGGTCATACCCCACCTTTGAGAAGAGCTGCACCAGGTGCGTGTAGATGTATCACCCACTCATCACAAATTCCCACACCCCATTCCCAACGTGGTCAAGGTCGACTAACCCCGTCGTCCCAAGGTCGCGGGGTGCGCAGGAACGTCAGAGATAGAAACAATCAGGCGCGTGACTCAGCAGTCTCTGACGCTGTGTGTGAAGTAACGGTGCCCACCACTACAACCATATAGAAAGGTGAAGCTAGGCATGGGAGACCAAGGTTTGTGTAGACTATAAATGGTGCCTCGGCTGAAGAGACGGGACTGGAGTCTATGACAACACCCTGGCTATACATTTTATTCAGACGCTTTTCTCCGGGGAAGGATAGGGAAGATCTAGCTCCCCTTCTCTGCTGCCCATGGTTGGTATTTGTGTGATTACATTATATTACATTATTATTGCTTTAGGTCCAGCGGACTCTTCCGAGCCAAATCAGGACCGGACAACCCCCGATCCGCATAAAAGATCTGCTGAAACAACCCTAGTGGTAAAACCGAAAGCTCTCCACCAGCCAGTCACTTTACAATAAAGACATCCCACGCAGGGGACGGCTGAGGCTTCACCCCAACTTATCGAAATCCCGTTTACAAAAACAAAATAGAATACAAACATCATTATAAATTATCAACAAAACACATACATATAAAATGCCTACATTGCTAAATAATAACATCATAGGAAGCCCTAGTGACCACCTGGCAGAAAGCGTCCAATATTCCCAAGCTGATCCAACAGACCTCATACACAAACAAGGAGTCTTGTCCCGGAAGAGTTTTCAAGAAAAAAGGTGGGTGACTGGTCTAGCGAAGAAGACGATAGTATAGCAGATTGATAGAACAGAGCAGGAATGAGAAAGAGCAAATGAGAAAGACAGCGACAGTGGGAATTTAAAGCACTAAATTTCCAGAAAGTGGGGATACTATTTATACTGAAACCCCCGGCACCCCAACGGGGGTTGTATTTGTGTGATAGTGCCATAAATACAGATGGCCATTTCGCTATGTCCTCAAGGTAAAGTTTCTTCGAGAATAGACTGGCAGCGGCTTGACACTTAGTAAAGCCATGAGGAGTGCTGAGGACAGAGAAAGATGGAGTACGCTGGTTAAACGACCAACGACCAACGACTTTCCAGTTACGGTATAGGATAGGATAGGATCTGCAAAAATTAAAGAGTGACATAGCTTGGTAAGTTCATTTAAAAACTTTTCCCTGACAACGAAATAATGGTTGCGCCACGCTGTGACGCCTTGTCAGGCCTTGTGACAGGTTATGTGCGTCATTATACATTTATTACGACAAATGGGGGTGAAATGACGGGCTTTTAACTTGTCCTAATGTTTTTATATAATGTGAACCTTGTTCAAACATTTTCGCACAGGGCGTTTTGACTGCTTGCTCAACATCCGTCTAAAATTGCTGAAATGTTAAATGCGCGTGCCATCGATTTAACGAGAATCGGATAATTTTACATTCACGGCTTCAACCTCGGATGAGCGTATAAACTGAGGTCTGATCTGCCCACTCATCATTTTAATCGCACGGATTTAAAAGATACTGACGCTCACGTTCTAGACGCTAAACGCAGGAGTGACAGTAACATAAAAACGCCCTGCATCCTCACCATATCCCATCACTGCGTCGTCCAGGACTGCTCAGTTGTCTGGGACACGTCTTCCCTGTAAAGGTGAGTGTGAATTGGATTGAAACGTGGTCGTCAGAAACCATGGCTTTTAGATTATCTCCGCTAATCTTTTTTCTTTTTGTCTTCTTTTCTTTTGGAAGTGTTGTCACTTCGTTTTATAGTGCATTTAGTCCAATAATTAATGTCATTCAGTTGTTGACGGGTCCGCATTTCGAGATTAGCGTTATTTTTATGGTAGACAACACCACCACAAATCTGGAGTAAATGGGTAGTCATTAGTTTTAGTTGTTTTGGAAGAAAGAAAAGGTCTATGTATATTTAATAATGCTATCCCTCACTCCTTTGTTTGAATATGTAATGGCGCCCTTTAGGAGTATACCGCACGATATTGTCCAAGGATTCATTTGTTGAGTTGGTATGAAAGGTAATCGCTTGCAGGAATGTACATAATAAGTCTATTTTATTCCGGCCAGCCTAGATATTCCAAGGACACATTATTTATCACCATCCCGTCTTTCCTTCCAATGTCGTATCCCTACCCCCATTCTTTTCCACCCCTGTCATAGTGAAGGTGACAATTACTCACTTTCCCGCTCTCTCTCTCTCTCTCTCTCTCTCTCTCTCTCTCTCTCTCTCTCTCTCTCTCTCTCTCTCTCTCTCTCTCTCTCTCTCATATTACATACCCTCCCATTCCCAGATATTTCAAGGTTACAACATTTTTCTTTCTCGGCCTTTCCACGGTTAGACCACCCCACCCTCTCCCCCTTCCTAGGTCTGTCAAACTCAACGCCACAAGGATGGTCTTGTTGCCCCCCGTACCGCCTTCCAACCTATTTTTTCCTCTCTTCCCCCTCCCCGTCTTTCCATCCCGAACACTGTAGGGTACTGGTAACGATAATGGAAGCATAGCATGTAGGTATCGGGCGTTGTGAAGGAAACTTCACCCACCATTGGCGATATGGCAGACCGGGATAACCATCTCAGGGAACAAGGAGTATGAACCTAAATCAACACTGCACCACCAGAACAATCATACTGCTAAAATGGACAGTACAAAAATGACCATAGGACTGATGGTCCTGTCTTTCCAAATGGGCTTCAACCTTGTCAGGGCAACAGTGGTTTTGTGCTATCCAGGAGAGAACTTCCTGTCGGGACCTCCTGTCTGAATAAAAATACTTGAAGCTGTGTAATGTGTTGAGAGATTGGACTTAGACTTTGATGTCCGTGTTGACGCCATTGGTGTTGTTGGTCATCAGTTTGGTCTTCTCTGAGCTTACTTCCATTCCAAAAGCTCTGGAGGTGGTGTCAAGCCTCTGTACCAGCAGTTCAAGTTCTTGTTCCTCTCCAGCCAATGAATCCATCAATGTCATCCGCAAGACAGAGGTTGGAGATTAGAGATTCTTGCAGATCCAAGACCTAAATTAGTCTCTTAGATACACACATACTCAGGCAAATACACAAACATACACAAACATGCACAAAGGATGTATTATTTACTTATTTTATGTTGTCTTTAGCTCTTTTCCAGCTAAAGACATGCTCAAGGCACTGGCAGAAGCAGGATCTAACTCAAGCCGCCAGAGGCGTCCACAAATACCAGCAAACAACTGTTCCCCTTTTGATAATAACCAAAAGTGAACCCTTACGTCAACCCAAAAACCCAGACCCCACCCTCAACATGTCATGCGTACACTAGACAAACACGCACACACACAAACGCACGCACGCACCCACATACGAACACACACATAAACATACGAACGCATGCACATAAACGCAGGCGAGTTGACGCAATACTAGTAAGCAAGCACACTCCGTTGTTCGTCCTCGTGCAGTAACATCAATACAAGTTCTTCATTTAATTCGCGGCCACTTTGTATATAATCCCTTAAACCCACCACCATTGGCAAGAGACACAAATAAATTGTTCCATATTGGGATACACATGTAACAGCAAGAAATGAATACCCGTATACTAAATAATACAATAAATCAAATGGCGATGAACAGCCATTTACGTTTCTTGGAGGTCCTATTAAAAAAACACAGGATGTGGCAGATGGAAAAACAAAGGAGACAAAAGATGTGAAGGAGGAGGAGGAGGATGAAGAAGAAGAAGAAGAAGAAGAAGAAGAAGAAGAAGAAGAAGAAGAAGAAGGAGGAGGAGGAGGAGAAAGAGAAGAAGAAGGAGGAGGAGGAGAAAGAAGAAGATAAAGAAGAAGACACCCTCTCACCTACTGCCATAAAACAGGGCTCTAGAGTGCAGTGTACTGACTTTTTGTCATCACCGCCCAAAATACATTTGGCAATAAATTATTGACACATGGGCACGCGCACAAAAGCAATAAATTTATCTGTGTAGACGATAAGGACATCATCGAGTTTAAACAAACTTACACGCACGCACTTAAAGATTCACACACACACACACACACACACACATTCCCAAACGTTGCACTCTTAAAACAGAATTTACACCAACGCACCGGCCTGTCATCACAAACACTCTCTCTCACACACACCCACACACCCACCCACCCACACACACACCCACACACACACGCACGTACAGTCGAAAATCCCAGTTGTTGAACTACAATACAGCCGTTACACAATGGCAGGAGCCAGCCAAGATTGCAACATCATCACCTTGTCAGGAGATCAGCCGGTTTCTGATTTAAAGCAACAAAGCACTCTTCAAATTTAAAGTAAGCAAGCGTCCTTTATTTTCACCAACATAACGGTGTGAATCAGCAATAAACGAAATCAACCATAAAACAAATCCACCAGCTCACTTTTCAATCAATCGAGGTTTTAAAAAAGTCAACCGATCAAACATATATCATTCAAACAGATTTTGCATTATTCACCGTGTGATACAGATAAATGTATTGTATTTAAAAATTGTAGGGATGGTTCGTCACCTGACACTGGATTACCACGTGTAAACTCGGAAATCAGTGTTCGCAATACAGATCTCCTATCAATGTCCACGATACTGTCAATGTAAAACAATGGGGAAATAGTGCACTGACATGTTCAAGAGCTTTTCAAGGCGCTGTACTATCTATCTATCTATCTATCTATCTATCTATCTATCTATCTATCTATCTACCTACCTACCTACCTACCTACCTACCTACCTATCTATCTATCTATCTATCTATCTATCTATCTATCTATCTATCTATCTATCTATCTATCTATCTATCTATCTATCTATCTATCTATCTATCTATCTATCTATCTATCTATCTATCTATACACACACACGCTCTACTTTAAAACACTTCTATGCTACAAGCTTGGAAGATTAGTTACGAAGTTACCTTAAGGAGTGCTTACTACGTACAGAAGGAGGTACCTTAAAGAGTACTTACTATAGAAGGAGATGATGCCTCACACATACTTAACAACAGAGTAAATAACAAACACCAAAGAGGGCGAAAATCAAAACAGCTTTCCCACTTGCTGGCCACTTCATGGAAGTGGAATGTCCACGGAGTGTCAAGGGTCCGATTACTTCCTATCGTCAATGTACACTTCATTTTCCGGTTTCGATGCAGCCACCAGTCACACCCTCGCGATCGCTCGCCCAATCCACAGCTACGCCGTCAAAGACCGTACGGGTGACTTGTTAAATTGTACCCTGTTGTAAGCTACGGTGTCGTCTACAATTAACCTTTGTACCTCGCAAACACGTGTTAGCGTTATTGGGAATTGTGTCAACATTTAATAAAACGTCGTTATCATTATCACCACCACTATCATCATAAATCTCTCTCTCTCTCTCTCTTCCTCTCTCTCTCTCTCTCTCTCTCTCTCTCGATTGATCGCTCGCTCTGTCTGTCTGTCTATCTATCCATCTATCTATCTCTATATGTCCATCTCTTCTTCTTTTTTTTGTTTAGCAAGTATTTGGTTGTTAATACTTTTGACATCGTAGTGCAGTGGTGACATTTAAATATTCGAATAATGGCGCTCGATGGTCTTGTACAAAATGAGGACAATAGCGTACATCGGAATAATCCCAATTCAATCGTTTGACGGTGCATTATTGTACTCCTCCACCCCCTCCCTCCCACCCCACCCAAACACAACCACCCCACCTTAATGCAATTTTGTTCCCGGAATCCTCCGCATTCTCGCGCTCTGGTTGCAAAGCTGACGTAATCTTTAAATCAGCCCCGCGTCTTCAAGCTTTTGTAAATTTGAAAATCTGTAAAGCACACAATGTCTTGATACAGTTGAGCGCGCGCTGGAAACCTCAAATGTTCATGCTTTATTGTTAAAACCTGTTGAAATGTAAATCAAGTTATATACATCATAACTAGAAACCGTGTGCCATCTCTCTCATTACTAGCAATTTAAACAAATCATCAGTTCATATGTATGTTTAAACGTAAATTTTATAATTTTGAAAAAAAAAAAGCGTTGAGGCCGGGTCTAATTCTTAAAATCTGACTTTGCAGCCGGGTAATAAGACCCATCTTCAGCTAAAAGTACTGCTACAAACACCTTAAGGACGACCTGTATTTCAACTCGTAGCTATTTAAATGCAGGCAGTGCCGCAATATCAGTAGTGGGGCCGGGTAGCTCAGTTGGTAAGAGCGTCTTGCTAGTAACCGAAAGGTCGCTGGTTCGAATCCCGGATTGGTCAACGTGTGATCATATTATTTTCCCCTTTACCAACAACTGGCCCGCTGGTGTCAGTATAAATCGGTCCAGTAGTCACCTATATGCGAAAAGTGTCGTGTGACTATAATCTACAAACAACAACAACAATATCAGTCAAACGGAACTAGCGTTGAGGTGAATGTCCCACGTTGTTGCATTTGACTTTGCAATACTATTTAACGGCACTGCTACACAAATCCTTCAAACTGGGCCATACATTCCAACACACGGCTGTTTCAATGGCAGGGCCCGCACTTTGATTCAAATAGACAAAACAAAGCAATATCAACGTATAACACTCTCACATTTACCTTTGCAGCAAGGCAAATAGAAATACTTTGCAATACTATTTAACGGCACTGCTACACAAATCCTTCAAACTGGGCCAAACATTCACGGCTGTTTCATTGGCAGGGCCGCACTTTTCATTCAAATAGACAAAACAAAACAATATCAACATACAACATTCTCACACATTTACCTTCGCTGCAAGGCAATATTAATACGCTCTATTTGATCAGTTCACTATTTTAGTTATCGATGGCGATTTTTAGAAACCCATTCACACACTATTACAATTGCTCCGATTGTCATGTTTATGGTTCAACTTTAAATTGTTAGATTTGCTATTGGTTGGTTAAGTAGATTTATGTCCCGGGACACCTTCGCGTATATGGGACGGATTTGCTATCAAGGTTTAAACGGTTTATATACTGTCTATGCGTGAGAAAGAGTTTATGGTCTAAAATCCCATGCAGGTGAACAGACGTTAAAAAGAAATTATTGAATTTAATTAAATTAATACAAATTGCTCACTCTCACACACACATATATATAAAAAAATTATTAAAAAACCACCAAAAAGAACATCTTGATTGTTAAACAATTTAACAATAAATGATTAAATCAAACTTGTAGCAATTTTCCCACTGGCGATCTTTCCTTGTACTTCAACAAACCCTGGAAAGTATAACATTCCTTCACGGGTCTACTCCCACGCGCAAAGCTTTGTGCTACGACGGAACACTCGCTTGATGAGAATAGTACTGTGTAGAATTCAAGGAGTGTCCATAGCGGAGCAGCACAGGTGAAGTCAGCCGGCTACCACTAACAGGCTCTTGTTACATTACATTACAAGGTGGTTGCTTTAGGTCCAGCGGACTCTTTCGAGCCAAATCAGGACCCGTCACACCAAACGGGTTCATGTCCCACCAGATCAGAAACACGTCTCCGATCCACCAAAAACATACATGTATACAAAATCAAATTCGTGATATTATGACCACCCTACCACATTCCGAGGTACATAAAGCTACAGGCTCTTGTAATGTACGAACTTTAATAATAATAATAATAATAATAATAATAATAATAATAATAATAATAATAATAATAATAATAATAATAATAATAATAATAACAATAAAAATAACAACAACAACAACAATAATACTAATACTAATACTAATAATGCAGACCGTTATCACGCACTTTGTATTTAATTGAAACGTAAACAGAATGCATTCTATCATCAATTAATACAGTACACGTAGAAAAAAAGCTTGTATTTTATGTCAAATTATGCACATAAAAAAACAGGCATTTTACCCTCAAATAAATAAAGGCAATAAACCCAAGTTTAAACATTATACTGGCTAAAACCAACTGCAATAAGCATAATCAAGAAGGCCTATATGAAAGACATGTTCCAACTAAGGAAAGTCTACTGGAAAAAACCTGGAAAAAAGCTCATATATATATATATATATATATATATATATATATATATATATATATATATATATATATATATATATATATATCTACACACACCCATTTATATATTAACCCAACCCAACTACTGGCTAAAGAAACATGTACTACTCATTTGTCAAGAAAATAACAGTAAGGTCTAATGCAACAAGCCGCTCTTTCTTTAAAGTGTTTACAAACAAACCTGTAATCAGCGTAGACAAGACTACAAACGACAGCGTTCCGACTCTCTGGACTGTCCATTAGCAAAAGCACACTGTGGCAAGCACAATCCACAAATACGACCGTAGTACTAATACAATATAATACAACACCTTTATTACCTCAACAGGAATTACAACAGGTGTAGAATCAAACTGTGGACAGCCCTAGCGTCTAAACAAATGACAGAATGTGTGCAGCTAAGCGCACGTCACATCACAACGTTGTGAATGCCACTCTCATAATTATATCCATTCCTGTGGACAATGGTTTGGGGAGAATATATATCTCGGTAGCTTGATGTGCATTAGATCAGGTAATAAGTACAGTTAAATATATCAACTTAGTACTCCAACTCAACTGACTGGAATTTTTACAAGCATTAAGATGACCCAGTGTAAAACGCAACCTACCTTCGGTATCGTCGAGTACTTGCAAATGGACAGCACATCCTCGCTGGCCTATTTAACTGCAAATGTAGTACCAAAGACTGAACAGACTAGCACAGCCCTACCAAACTACTAACCCTATTAAAAGGCCTGACGTCACTTGTAGTTGTTTGAAGTACGAGTCGAGTAGTAGCACACTGCTGCCGTACTGATTCACCGGGTTTTCCCGGAATTTCCCGGGAATGTAAATACCACTGTCGACTAATTGCGCGCGCATTCAGTAGACTGACTGACTGACTTGAGACTTTACTCGTCTATGAAATGTACATAGAAATTTGACTTTCGGTTGCACAAACACAGTGATTGTAAAATGTACATCTTGCGCCGTACGCCCCCGCATACACCCCCCACAAAACAACGCCATTAGACACAAACACCAACCCATGCAGACATGATCATCAAATGCTAAGCCAAAACACAAAAAGGACTGTTTGAATATACAGGGTGTTCCAAAAGTCTTGGGCACATTTTGACATTGAATATTTCCGAAACTATTAAGGATATAAAAACGCTTCTTGTAAGCTTGTAATCTCAATTTTTACATGGAATGTTCAAAGATGTTCAATGTGAGCACCATTGGTCACACGACACACATCAAGCCGATAGTCAAATTCTTGCCAAACGCGTCCTAGCATTTTCTTGTTGAGTGAACACCATTAATGGGTCTGAAAAGAAATAAAAAAATCAACAGCTTTACAAAAACTTAATGTAATTAGCTTTAAAATGGCACAACTTTTATCTTACTACCATTCATAGTAATTGAGATATGGGGAATTCAAATGTGCCCAAGACTTTTGGAACACCCTGTATATATATATATATATATAGATTTCTTAAAGTAAGTAGCGGTAGTTCCGTAAAGCATTGACTATTCGGATTGTCACTAAATCAGCGGAGTGAAGTATTATATAATCTGTATTATATTATATAGACCGAAGCCAAAGTGTAATCATAACTAATTACAATGAAAATCAATTTATAAGCCGTCAAAGCTAAGCTCAACTGGCTTTATTATCAGGCTAAAGTCACAT
This sequence comes from Oncomelania hupensis, assembly GCA_036898135.1. Lineage (NCBI taxonomy): Eukaryota > Metazoa > Mollusca > Gastropoda > Littorinimorpha > Pomatiopsidae > Oncomelania > Oncomelania hupensis. The sequence continues at coordinate 3,736,474 of CM072523.1, read as the reverse complement.
CCTATAGCAGCAAATGAATCAACGTATTGATAGTGGCTGCTCAACCCAAGAAGAAGAGAAGTCACAAAGAGGATTACTACTACTACTACTACTAAATGCAACATGTTCAGTTGTTCAGTAATTATGTGTAAAGTATAGGCCTACTGTGGGTGCACTCTCATTGGGTTCATTGTATCATATTCCATAGGTCTATTCAGAACATTAAATAAAAGTAACTGCTCATTTTTCAGCGCTCTTGCCCGCTCAATGAACTCTTTCCCCCATCTTCGAGATACATTGTTAAACAAAAATCTTCTTATTATTTGTACCCGTTGTGGTAGTAGTAGTGGTAGAGCAGTAGAAATAGCAGTAGAAAATCCGTGCTCTTGTACTCCCATTCCCGATTCATAATCATCAGGCGCGAATAATGCAGTAACAGTATTTAGCTTACTAATCAAAACAATTATTATCCAAAGGATTACTATCAACATTGTTTAATATTAATAATAATAGTGGATGTACTATTTTATATACGCATCAATGAAAGTAGTTCAAGGCAGGTATTAATAACGCCGCAAGCTAGCTTAATACCCAATCTCTATAGTTTGGAAGTGCATTTGACCTACACACGGAAAGGTTGTGTTTGTCATTTATCAAGATCGATCCCACAAAGACTATAAATCAGATAGTCTTTCAGTCCTCTCGCCTAAACCAGCTGGCTCTAGTACATGCTAGCAGCATACACTGTGTATAATTATGTGACAGGATTATAACTATATAGATGTTTGGCTCAGTGGATACAGTCCCGAGCTCGTCTTTCACAGTCAGGAGTTCGAACCTGATAGTAGCAATATAAGGGAGCCAATTAATAATAATAATTATTATTATCATTATTGATCCTTGGCCAGTGTTGCACACTTGATAAATGTTTTTAATAAACCGAAAATGTTTGTTCTTACCTTGAGAGTTATGAGTTTTGTATTTCTTCTTGTAATATACTTCTTCTTCTTCTTGATTCATAGTTAGTTGAATGCAAGCCCGAATTTAGCACAAAACGATGACGACAACGAAAGTCCTAAAAATGCAGGTTTCAATCAATACACCGATCGATAACTTTCAACCTAAAACTCACTTCTGCAATACTAAATTTACCGCATAAGTGCCCTTTTGTCAGCAGAAGCTGTTGTTTTACACAGGAAATCGCCAGCTAACAAAATGTACTGCACATGTACATAACCAACTTGATCAATACACGCACCCTTGATACAAATACTACCCTTAACCCTTTCAACCCTGAAAAGCAAAAAAACGAAAAATTTCAATCATCCGCCCCCTTCCTCCCTCCAAACCCTATAATAAATTTCAGTGTTGTGTGCAGAAAGAAGAGATACTCACAGAGAATTCGTTATTTAAGATTTGGGGGCACCGGTAAGCAAAATATCATCCATCAGAAATTAAAATAAACAGAGAACAGATTGATAAACAGAGAATACAGCATAAGGAGCATACATATATGATATAGCTGATGGGTTAAATTGCCCGTCATGAGTAAAGATAAACCCGTCCTTTGGAGAGGAAACTCGTTCAATGAAAGAAGACGTTTGAAGGACAATGGGTTGTACCTTTATGTTCATTTGGTCAGCAGTCTCCAAATCATTTTTATTTCCCAGTCAATACATACAGTCGACACTTCTATGCGAAATTCAAAGGTTAAAAAAAAAAAAAAAAGTTTTGTTTTGGTTAAGTCTCCAATCTTGCAATGAACAGTTCCAGTTTGGCGCCTCTGATTTATAAAGGTAGTGTTCGTATGGAGCGTACATTTGAAATGGCTGCCTAGACTAACAACGTCATGGAGCGTACATTTGAAATGGCAGCCTAGCCTATAACAACGTCATCACTTTCTGAGCAAAACGCATCCAACAAACAAACCAAACAAATAATTAAAACTCACGCAAATTAAAACGTACTCGCGCACTAACACGATGTGGAAATGTATACAAAACAGCCATCGAGCACAAGTAATTTGCACAAACGACCCACGAACTGCTTCCAAATAATGATAATGATGCTTCCCATTCTCGCGCTAATCCTGAGGTGCGTAAAAACACTATTGCAAATCTTCGTCGTTCAAAAAACAGTCGCTTTACAAAATAAATTAGACAAGCAGCCCAGAACCTTAGGTCACTGACACTGATGCAGGGTAAACAACACAAAGTCATGCGTAGCATTGACACGTTCAATACAACAACAGAGTTTGAAACACTGTACTTATATTAACTACGTGTACGAGCTTAGCAAGCAAAGAAGGCAGTAACACAGTACCCACTTCCAAAGGAAGCCTCCGTGGCTCCAGCACAGGCAGCTGCACCTAGCTAAAAAAAATTCCGTCCATTAAGTAAACAAGACGAGCCAGACACAACAAGCACAATTGCATGTCACGCAGTCTTGTGGGCTCTTCGTTGCTTCGTCCGCAAAGAAAAAAGTCTGACAATGTCTTACACGAGTCTGGAACACGAGGCGCCATCTTTTGGAAGGTTTTGGCAGTGTCAAGGTGAAAATTGCGCCCAAGACGTTCTTGCAATACAAGTTGTTTGTTTTTAATAACTGCGCAATCGAGTCAGTTATCATGATACACGCCATGCACTGACAGACGGATTTGCATCACTGCACTATTTCAAAAGCTCTTTGGGAAAACTACAGTTCGTAATACATACGATTACACCGCGTGAGTTAAATATATTTATAGACTTCTGCAATTATACGTCTGACTGTGTTTTGCGGTAAAGCGCTGAACAGTTAATTATAAGAGTCATGCACGCAAATGAAAAAGGGACACCATTTCCACAATATTGAGTTCTAACTACAATTTAAAAGCTTTGGTAAAGATAGGTCTAGCTGTGATTATTTCTCCTTCGGATGGGAGTTTAAACCGGGGTCCAGTCTGAGCAAGTACGCATTCCATCGCACGGACTTTAAAAGACCCTGACGCTCATGTCCTAGACGGATGAGTACCGGCTATACACAATTACCCAGCAAGCACCAGGTCCTAGTTCCTCCAACCCCTGTCGCCCAGGACTGTTGTCAGTTGTCTGGGCGTCAGACAATGCAATGCGCCCAAAGGCTGTATGTAAGTGGGAGCCTCGGGCAGTTGATAGATCCTGTATTTATTGGCAAGCGCCTTGAGCAGCTCTTGAGCTGGAAAAGCGCTGTATAAAGTGATGAAATAAATACTAATAAATGATTATGGTGTAGTGTACAGCAATCACCCTAAGGTCCAGAGGGCATAAGGTGCGTTGAGCAGAAGACCACACAATGGTTTTAGGTTGACTCTGTCAAGTACACGCAGCAGTTGTTTATTGCTGGTGCTGTGTATCATGGCGCAGCAGAGGGGCCGGGTAGCTCAGTTGGTAAGAGCGTCTTGCTAGTAACCGAAAGGTCGCTGGTTCGAATCCCCGGATTGGTCAACGTGTGATCATATTATTTTCCCCTTTACCAACAACTGGCCCGCTGGTGTCAGTATAAATCGGTCCAGTAGTCACCTATAATATGCGAAAATTCGTGTGACTATAATCTACAAACAACAATGGCGCAGCACGCTGAATTTCAATCCTGAAAGCGCGCCTTAGAGCACGGGTGGGAGGCACTTGATGCATATATTATGAAAGTGCAACACAGCGAACAAAGCTCATGAAAAGATTGAAAGATCTGCTTGTTCGATGCTAGGCTGGACTTAAAGCCACCCACTTCGACCAGGCCCCCTTCACAAATCCTTATAAAATTCACAGTGAGCGTTGTCCCACTGGAAATTATAAGCTTACAGCAACACGCACACAGCAATCTGTCATGGGCTGAAACGAAATGAAAAGTACTTACAATGCAAACCTCCGCGAAAAACCCTCTCCATGCTGTGCACGAAACGGGTCTCGCATATCTAACTGACATGATACTAATGACATACACTCCACACTAAAACTAGTTGTACTTCAAAAAAACAAAACAATGCATGGAAAAGCAAAAACGCCGCGCCCACCTCCAAGCCCCTATCCGAGACGAATAGTATAATGAGAGAACAGGCCCTAGCACTAGAACACAATCGTAATCGTATGTAGTAACATGCACTGTTCCTTATTATCATCCCATCAAAACCCGCAGCCGTTGCCGATGAGATAGGGTCTGCACCGTTATTGGAATGAGAGTAAAAACCGAGGTCTAGATAGTGCACGCACGAATTTCATAGCACGGACTTTTCAGATCCTGACGTTGGTGTCTAGGCAGGTGAGTGCTGGCATCACCAATACACCCAGGTCCCTTCTTCCCCGTATCCGGTCGACCAGGGTGGTGCTCTGGTGTCTGGGCGTCAGACGAGGTGGCCAAAGGCTGCAAGTGGATTGAGTTAGATCCTGTATCGGCCAGCGCCTTGAGCAGTCTTGAGCTGGAAAAGCGCTATGCATATGAATGATTAAATAAATAAATGAGAAAATAGATGATGATGATGATGATGATGATGATGATGATGATGACGATGATGATACGGTGTCTTGCATAATAAACTAGAATGACAAGGTCCATATGACTCACATCCTCCTTATGGAACTCGCAATATTTAACGTTAAAATGAGTGCCTGTCACAAGAGGCTATTTAGACCTTGCACTAAGGCTTCTCGCCTTAAATAGTTCAGCCTGCTTTGGCCTGGGTAACGTAAAGTCGCTGCCTAGCAGACGACACAAGTCAGTTGTGTGCTAAGCATGTGTAAGCTAACGCTGGCTCAGGTAGGCAGTGACCTCATCCCGCTGACGTATAGCCACCACCCCCCTAATAGACGGCGCTCAGATCTCACGAGATTTCGCGGGCTTTGGCTGACCAAAAGTCATTCTTTGTCTAACGCTCACCCGAGACGGTCACGTGGAAAAATCTCTCTCAGAAAGACTAAGCAGGTAACGGATGAAAGTCATTCATCGCAGTATAGCCACACCCTGACATTGTCAAAAAGGTAAATGATCGAGCTTTTGTTTCATCGCGAATAATTGACATTATTGCTGTATTATGTTTGTGGAGTTTTGCCATGTTTTAGAATTGTGATTGTTAGTAAAACTTTGCTGACCACGTGGCGGACACGTGATCGGTTTCGGCAACACGAGGTAGCTTCCACTGTCCAACTGTTGTTTCTCCTATGTGTATTATTGCAGACCAGTGGCTGTACCGGAGAATGTGTATATTATTCATTACTTCTCCATGTGTTTAGTTTAGCCATGATATGTATATGTATAGGAATTATGTTGGAGATCCCAGTGGACCACGGACATAGAAGATTGTTCGTCCCTTGTTTGTATAAGTGGATGCGATCTCAACTGATGGCTGTTTATGCCATCAGTGAGACGCTCTGCACAACCTTTGTATACAAGGCGTTGCAGAAACTCGTCTTATTTTTTGCAGACGAGCAGGTTAGTTGGTCTGAGGCAGAGATAGACCACTAAGAGTCAACCCTGACATTCGGTCTGCAGTGGAGCATCTAGTACTGCGCTACGATAGCCCAATAGTCAACAAACAAGGAGGAGACACCATCACCACACCTCAACACATCAGCTAAGTGCAAGCAGAATTGCACTAACACTGAGCTAAAAGGACTGTGCGGTAGTCCACTCTCCTGAAAACAAACATTAGGCAAACCAGAACAAATAGCCCAAGATGAGACAGTAGAAAGTATCAAGAACAGTAGCAGCATAGACCCACCAAGGAGCGAACTAGTCAAAGCGAATTTGGACATTTAAGTTAATACAGTGTTTAGAGAATTATGTATAGAGTAGAGAAATAAATGTGTGATATTTACTGTTAACAAGTGCCTGGACTACCTATGTTTCATAGCCGTGTGAGAGCTAGTGTGTCAGCGAATCTTTTACCATTTTCTCCCTATCTCTGTAAAGCCTATCCGCACACAGACCGAGCTAAACTTACAAATGTATTAAGATTAGTCAGAGGGTGATTACACTAGCTGATCCCGCAGACGATAGACGAGTGGGTATTCGCATTCCATTGTGCAGAGCCCAGCAACAATAGACCCACAGTCACACACGTATCTAGAAAATATACCTGTTAAGGTTATTTTTATTACTATTTATTTATTATTAATATTCTATTTATTATTATTATTATTATTATTATTCGTTCTTATAGAGCGCTTCCCCAGCACAAGAGCTGCTGAAGGCACTGGCCGATATAGGATTCAGCTGACTCAAGCCACCCGAGACCCCGACCTACAAAGCTAGCAGTTTGTGTACTTTTATTGCGGTCGCGCAGCGAGGTCATGGCTTCACGTTTCAGTGCTTTAAAAAAAAAATTGTCTCCTTTTAAATGTCACGCGTCATTTACAGTATATTAATAGTGTCATTCAGGGTGGACGAAATTTGTTTGATCAATGATAATGTTTTCACGTTTCATAATTCTCCCTCTTTCTCTCTCTGTCTCCCCCTCCCCCCCCCCCTCCACTACCCTCACCCAAGACATGCAGCAGGCCTACATCACATAGTGAACTATTCTGACCGTGAAGTTTTCACAGCAAAGATGATTTGTTACTCGAGGACGAGACCCAACAACGTAAGTCAAGGCCGGTTGTCGAAATAACCTAAAACGTGTCAAGTTTATAGACAAGTAACACAAGATTAAGGTCATAATTTTTAAGAATTACTCGAATTTTATTTTAATTAAGCGTTGGTGGGCAAGTTGTGTTTCCTGTTCTCTCACGTTCGTAGTAGAAGTCCATTTAATTATCTTGTTCTTCTTCTTGAAGAGTACATGAAGATATGTGAGAATGAGATGTGGGGGAGGGGGGAGGGGTAGTAAGGGGTGCTGAAAGAAAACATTCTTCAAAATACCTACAACCAAACACCCCACCCCCACATAAACACACCCCAGTGCTCGGGTTATTTTAAAACTTCCAATGCTTCGAATCTTTTGACCTCGCCTATTATTATAACTATTGCTTCTGTTTCTTCTCCTTTCTAAACTATATCCTTTCTTTCTTTCGTTCTTTCTTTCTTGGAGTTGTGTATTGTTTGGTTGTGGTCTTGATTCGGCTCTTTGCCGGACCCTGTAAGCAATGAATAACTAACTATGTATCGTTTTGTTGTCTCTTGTGTTTGGTCCGCCAGAGGTCGGGCTGAGCGCCAGAGTTTGCGTTGTATCGTTTGGTCTTCTCTTTGTCCATATCAGCATCCCTGGACTGTTATGTACACGTTTGTTTCTCATTATTGTACGTTTTGAATACTGGGTTTTTTTCCCAGTCTTCTGGTGTTTTTTTTCTCCATTCTTGCTCTTAGTGTATGAAAGGTTGTCTTTTCTGAAAATTGGCTGAGTATGTAAAAAAAAGAAACTACAACTCGGCATTCCCAGTGAAGATTTCCCGTCTGCTGTCGCCAGGCGTTGAAATCTTTTATTCGAAGAGCGGTGAGGCGGAACGAGGAGGTGATTTCAGTAGCCTGTGTCGAGTTGCAGTATTAGAGGACAAGCACTGATACAGTCGGGACCATACCAGTACGTTGTATAAAGACTGCAGAAACAACGAGATTTAAGCATACTTACTTGCGCGCGCGTTTGTGTGTGTGTGTGTGGTGTGTGTTTTGCAATGACCGGTTTGGATTACTCATGGTCTATGGCGTTATAATATAGTATGCGCCCCCCCCCCCCTCACCTCCTCCCTGCCCCTCTTGTAGCAAAGTGTATGTGTGTTCGAGCCTCACTCAAGCCCTTTGTAAATTACACGTGTGCTAGATGGACCTGGGTAGCCTGCCCCTTGAGCACTTCTTCTTCTTCCTTCTTTTTCTTCCTTTTCTTGTTCTTAATCCTTCTTTTCTTCCCCCCCCCCCCTCTCCCTGCTCTTTCTGTTCTTCTTCTTTCTTTTCATCTTCCTTCATTTTCCTCGTCCTTCTTTTTCCTTCTCTTCTTTGTCACCTCTTTCTAGAATCTTCCCAATATTAACAAACTTTGCAGTTGTAATACATCTGTGGCGTGGTCTATTTAATAGTGCGTCGAGCTACACCCCAGCTTATTGTCCCCTATACGCACTGTGTCCGGGGACATTAATTTATATAAGCAAAGCAAAGCACCCCAGCACAGGGTACCATAGATCTTGTTTACTCAGCCAACCATGTACCTATATTTTAAAAGAATTGGATGTTACTTGGTATGCATTACTGAGCCAGGCTACCTTTTCCACCCATGGCCTTGTACTATAAAGTAGTTCACCTTGCCAAGCTGAATTGAGCTATTCTACACCCGCGCGCGGCGACGGTCTACAATGTTCTCAGCTTTATTTTCCGCATTCCTTCATGAAAAAAATCCGTCTTGAGCAAGTCTTTCAGCTTTTAAGTGCGCTAAAGAAGAACCATTGTTTAACTTGACCAAACGGTGCCAGAAATATTGAAACAGCATTTGACGGTATTTGTACAGCGTCCGTTGGCATTGTAAACCAACCTTCATTGCTTAAAGGAGCCCACTTTGGCCACGCCCCTTCCACCGATTCTTTTAACATTCACGTTAAGTACTGCCCCACTAAAAAAATAAGTGTACACCAAAAAATACCTCCCAAGTATAGCTATTTTTTAAATAAATAAATTCCGTAGATGTAGTACCTATTAATAGCAAGCCGTTGGCTAGCCAGGCAACATTCTGGAGTAAGCAAGTAAGGTTTTTCGTTTTTGGCTGATTAAAAAAAAAAAAAAAATCCTACCCCAGACACCAAAGATGCACACGTTAGTTCGTTAGTTATTCATTGCTTACAATGTCCAGCGGACTGCAAAGAGCCGAATCAGGACCGCAAAATCAAGACCTCAACTTGGTTAAAAGAGGACTCAGTCCTGATCCGTATAAAAGATCTGCTGAAACAACCCTAGTGGTAACACTGAAGGCACTCCACCAGCCGGTCACTTTACAATTATAATGGCATCCCACGCAGGGGACGGTGAGGCTATACTCTAATTTATCGAGCCCCCGTTTACAAAAACTAAATAAAATATAAACATCATTATAAAATATCAACAAAACATATACATACAAAATGCCAACATTGCTAAATAATAATATCATCGGAAGCCCTAGTGACCATTTGGCAGAAAGCATCCAATATTCCCAAGCTGACCCAACAGACCTCTTACACAAATCAGGCGTTTTGGAAGAGTTTTCAAGAAAAGAGGCAGGTGACTGGTCTAGCGAAGATAGTATAGTAGATTGATAGCACAGAGTAGGAATGAGAAAGAACAAAGGAGAAAGACAGCGACAGTGGGAATTTAAAGCACTAAGTTTCCAGAAAGCGGGGATACTATTTATACTGAAACCCCCGGCAACGAATGTGCACCCTATAAGGTATTCATGGAACTATGGTATAGTATTATTAACTAGAACTGAATTTTATTGACAAAAGCAATATTGCATGTATCGCAACCTATTCTCAGTACCTAAGAAGCTTCAAACCAGAAACAGGCACAGGTCGGTGCCTTAAACCTTTGAACTCGGGACCTACAAATACAACAACATTACTGGATAATAACCTATATCATATACAACAGGAACATCGGAAAGCACCGTTACCTGGTAACCTTTCTACCTGAGACCTTTAAACTAGGGACCATAGTTACCTGGTAACCTTTCAACCTGAGACCTTTAAACTAGGGACCAAGTTCACTCACTGCACAATATGATTGATTGATTTATTATTGCTTTAGGTCCAGCGGACTCCCCCGAGCCAAATCAGGACCGACTGCACAATAACCTACAGCAGAAAGTACAAACAGCGAAAAGCATAGTTACCTGCTAACCTTTCAACCTGGGACCTTTGAACTAGGGACCATAGTTACCATAGTTACAGAGAAAAGCATAGTTACCTGGTAACCTTCCAAGTGGGGCAACAGTACAGTGCATAACACTGATCGGACTCAAGCATGGGGGTGAGGGGTGGGGGGTGTGGGGTGGGGGAAGGGTTCAGGACGCAAGCCTTGTGTGGACGAGAATGCGTCTTGGGCGACGTGGCTTCCCATCCTGACCTCAGCACACTGTTTCCTGTAAGCTGGATATCAGTGGCCGGCGCCTGTCTTGAGAAGCCCTCTAAACTAGCAAGTGCGCGTTACAAGAACAATTCCTACCCTTCCCCTCCCACACTTAAAAAAAAAGTTTAGTGTACGACAGAGCCACAAAAAGTAGTTACCTCATAATCTATAAACTAAGGCAAATCGCAACCACGATAAGTACAAACACATTGAGGTCGCTGAACACCCCACCGGCAGGCACGCTTTCTTGCTCCCTTCACACACGCTCGCACACACACTTACTAGACGAAACGTGAGATATGAAAGTCCTCTAAAAAGGAACATCTGCACGCACAAAATATAGCATTCTCTCTGCCCCACCCCACCCCATCCATCCCCTCTACACACCTTGGTCATCTCTCGTCTACACACACACGCGAATATATCCATTTCTTTGTATAGTGTTATCATTAAGTAAAATAAAATACAAATAATGTGTTTAAAAAGAACTGTTAACATGTGGCATAATATTACCATAATTATGGATCGTGGCTTGTGAAATATCCCATCCCCGGAAAGACTTTATTTACAAAACAAGACGAAGTCTGCTCCTGCATACAATCTTCGTCTTAGCGGTCAAATTCATCTCCAGTCTAGAACAAAAGTGTAAAACTATCAAGTATCGAAGTGTACACAAGCACTCAACATAGCCTGTGAGCTGAAACGACCTGCAACTAACACCTTAACAGCTTACACAAGTTCCATTAGTTAGCAGTATCCTCCTCCTCAATTAAAACAAATGCTTCAATAGGCATTATCCCTAAATAAACCGAAAGTAGGTTGCTTCCCCTGAAATGCGGTTACACAATACATGTTGACAGCATAAACTGAAAGTAGGTAAAGTAGGTCAATGAGAGTTGCTTCCCCTGAAAAGCGGTCAAAATACATGTTGACAGCTATTTAGGAAGTACTCCTATTATGGCCTCGACGTTATGATACCCGGTCGCATTAAATTTATGACAGTGTCATGTCCAAAGTTTCATTTACAAGCTAGCACTGATATGGGGCAAGCTACGGATTAGCGTTAAGGATTGCTAGAAATTATCGACCACCTCAACATCAAAACTAACGTCAAATACGCCATCACTGTTTCCACGCCTTAAGCTGATCCCACGAGGGTAAGTGCAGAGAGGGTTGGAGGTGTGGGGGAGGCGATCGTAAACTTTGGCCAGTCTCCGCTACGCGGTGTGATGCGGAAGTTGATGTTAAAACACCATTGGTCCAAAGAGTTGACTAAATAACTACATAAATACATTATAACACCACACAATCAAAGACCAGTATGCGAACAATACAATCATCAGCAACAAATAAATATATAAAATAAACAAATTAATAAACATTTTGAACCACAAAAGAAAAGGCGGTGAAAGCAATAGCCCGTTTGCCAATGTATGCAAGTACATTTTTTTTTCTCGGGCGATCAATGCCATGAAGCTGACCTCCAAATAATAAAAAAAAGAAAAGAAAAGAAAAGAAAAGAAAAAGAAATGAAAAGATTTTGTATTTTGTTTCCTCTACACGCTCTAAGGTCTATTATCAATTCAAGTTTCATTGAAGCGCAATCTCTGATAATAATTATATCTTACGTTTTATTTATGGGCAACAGTGAGGCATTCCGCGTGCGAGTAATACCTGGCTTTCAGTACTCTTAAAGAAGAAAAACAAACAAAAATAAAACAACAACCCCCCCCCCAAAAAAAAAAAAGGATAATTAAAGAATATAAAACTAAAGAAAATATTTCAAAAGAAAAGGAATGGAAACGCAAGAAAAGAAAGGAAAATGGGGGAGATTGGGGAGAGGGGGGATGGGATGGTAAGGGGTGGGGGGTGAGTAAGAAAAAGATAGGGAGAAAAATTTAAAAAATCAATAATAAATAAATAAAATACAATAAAAGTCAACCCAAAGATGTCAGTAAACTGCTACAGAACAAAGAGAAAGCGGAAAACGGGTTCAAGACGCAGTATCACGTAGAGATTGGCAACAAATGGCGGAACGATGGAGACAGACAGAAAACCAAAAGGCCGTAACGCGACAAGACAGGGCTTAAAACATCCCACGCGCACTCCCCTACGCGTCAGAGCGGGGTCAGCCCGTGTTTTCACGGCCTATGTTCCCTCCCTTCTAGGTCTATGTTATCCCAGGTCTCTGTTCCTCCATGACTATGCTTGTGAACCTACAGCCTTTATTCCAATGTTCAGCGTTACCTCAGGTCTGTCACAAACATTATTATTAGTTAGGGGATCGGGCCTGTATAAGAACGAAGATTTGGAGGAAAACTGACTTGAGGGCACACAGGCGTGCTCCGGTCAGAGCTCAACAAGCAGGAAGGGAGAGGCCTGTCACACGACATCACCAGCCAACACCCAAACAACACAAACACATGACTGCACCAAGGGGCTGACCCAGCACGTAGGCTACAGCTAATTGGAATACTGCACTCCAGCAGTGTGGCCAACTACATGTGTATATAGTTGCTCATTTCTTTAGCATTAGACAGTTTCTTGTTTGAAAGGAGCACCACATCTTAACAGCCATCCATTTTATTTATTTTTTTTAAAACACATCTTTCTATATTATTTCGTTCTCTTTTCCTTTCACGGCCTATGTTGAAGAATGAGACTGTCCCTTGCTATTTTTTAACTCGCCATAAATATAAATGTTATTTTTTCCCCATATATATTTTGATCTTTCTCTCTCAACCCTAGGCACGAAAAGCATACTGAGGGAAAGCAGAGGGGGGGGGGGGGGGGGGGGAGAGGGAGGGAGAGGGAGGGAGAGAAGAGACATACAACGAACGTCACCGACTACACTGCATTTGTGCATGAGCCATGCCAAATATATGAAATTATGTTGATTTTGATGATGACGACGACGGTGATAATGATGATGATCACACATGACAGCAGTTTGTGATACATCCAAACTCCCTTCTAGTCATTGTAACCAGGGAACACAATGTTTCCTGTTACAAGTGAAGTTACACAATATTAATTTGTGTTCTGTAAAGACATAAAATGCTTTGTCCTGAGGGGTGGGTAAGCGATGCATTTCATATCAATAACATGTACCATCTTTATGGAAGATGAAAAGGAATAAAAATAACATAAAATATCAATAATTACAATAAAATAATAATAAATACAAATATTAATAGGATGACGTCAACCAAGGTCACAAAAAAAATCATAAAATGACGTAACCAGGAAGTGCATGCCAGGTCAAGGCTTATTATTTAACACATCACCCACTGTTTATGTTTTCATGACTGGTCTAGAAATGATGTATCATTTACCTTATATAATATTATTATATGTCAAAGTGATTATGGGAAACGCGTGTATGGGAATCGCACTTAGAAACTCGACAACCTTCTTAACTAAATGTTATTTAAATGTAATCAAGTGAAACCTGTTGCCACCGACTTTCTTATCCTTAACCACCCCCCCCCCCCCCCCCCACTCCAGCCTAGTGGGCAGTTACTTGGCAAATACACTAAATACGCGTAGCCTTGGAAAACGAAAGTATATATAAAAAAACAAACAAACTTGCGCAGTCTGTTCTCGTGGGAATGTTAATTGCCCAAGCGTTCAACTATTTAGCCACTCTAGTCATAAGTAGTTTTGGTCTACGAGCAATTCCTTTGAAGACTGCATGAAACGCGAAGCATCGCAAACGATCAACGATAGGTTGGACTTCCCCTGTTCTTTACAGGCAACGGAAAAGCAAAGGTCTAAACTGAACACCTCCCGGCAAGGTCTTACAAGACGGAATAAAAGCAATGCAACCTAAACCCCTTCAGCCTTTACAGTGTCAAACGTTACTCTCGTTATCCCGCATGGACTTGTAAGACAAACTAAACAAAGAAGATATATATCCAACAAAACCACACAATCATCCAAACTGCACTGCTTTTACTCAAACTTACCTCTCAAAACCGCGGCAGAAGTCGAACATCTCAACGCTGCAGTCAGGCATATCTATTACATCTTTGAACATCGAAAAACACTGCTTACAACACTTGGAAAACTGAAAACTTGAGGGTCCGTTAAAGAGGAAGGAGTGTGCGGGCTACCAAACACCATGAGGACTTATAGGTTATCAAGTAGCGAATTGTCCAGGTTTAGCCCTACGAAACTCGGTCCTCAACCTCTCTACCAAAGACTTTCTAAGTGCTTGAGAATCTTCGATGACTTTGACGGTTATCAAGCAGCACATGTTCAACATTTAGCCCTACGAAAATCAAAACAGGACCATTGATTAAGAAAGAAAAACAGCTCCGTGCCTCTAACAATCCTTTCGAATTTCACCTGCCTTACAGTCAGGCTTTTCAGCTTAACCTACTACATCTATGCTGCTTGATACTCTTTTTAGCTTTACCTACTACATCTATGCTGCTTGATACACATTTTAGCTTAACCTACTACATCTATGCTGCTTGATACTTCTTTGCTCCGACTACATCTATGCTAAGATTCTTCGCAGCCTCTTAACTACATATACAAAACACATCTGCCGACATCAGTGCTACATGAAGGCGGCAGCCACAGCAAAGTACAGGTAGGTGGATGGAGTGTAAAGCAAACATATGATTACCCCACCAAAGCCCGCCAGCTATGGCCTAAATTGACAGACGAGTTCGTCGTCTTTTATGTACTGTGCATAATTGATCACACTACCTTCAAATGCAATGAAAACAAACTTCAGATATTACACGGAAATACTTTCAAACAGTCGGGGGAAACCACAACGAGCCAAATATCGGTCGGTTGGTCGCCTATTGCGCGCCATGCCTCAATAACCACTGAACGGATTTTGACCAAACTTCATAGGAACATTATCTGGACTAGTGGTCAGTCTCCTGTCCTCTACCACAAAGGTCATTTATTTTGCTAAACACGTTATATTATATATATTAAAAACGACTGAAAGCATTCTGATGATATTTTTCTTATACAGATACTTCAACTCATAGTCAATCATTCGGTGGCAAAAAATACTTCAAACAATTTTGAATATTTTTCATATCTTTACACTAATTAAACTACTACTCTCCTTTTGGGGATCAATCATATTAAACTTTCTCAAAGGGCAAGGTCGCTGAGGTCCAACATTTTCTAAACACGTTTTGCAACATATCTCACAATTAACTGAACAAATATTTTTTGTTGTTATTTTTTAATTGAGCAGCATTTTAAAGAGTGGCCCTTCTCATGTTTTAACAGTGTTTATTTAGGATAAAAGCGACGTAAGAGATCTCCGCCAAGGTTCACACATTTTTTTTCCAAACCCCTCTTTTTCAGTCTAAGATAACACTATCTCGCAACATGGTACGTGCTTCGGTGGCTGGCTGGCCAAGACACACACTCCCCAGCCCCTAACCATGCCAATGGTCCGGGGTCAAGTTTGCGAGATTGAAATATTTATTTTGTTGTGTGTGTGTGTGTGTGTGGGTGTGTGTGTGTGTGTGTGTTCTATTTTATTCAATTATAACTGGTCCTGATTTGGCTCGGAAGAGTCCGCTGGACCTAAAGCAATAATCATGTAATGTAATGTAATTCAATTATAACTTAATTTATTGGTTCTGGAGCGATAGTTTTGGAACTCTTGTTTTTGGCTACTTGTAGGTTATTACATTTCGGGTCATTTGTACATTTATTTACTGTTTCCTCCTCACTGAGCGCACAACTTGTGTGAGTGCGTCTTGGGCGACGTGGGTTCGAATCCTGACTTCAGCAAACTATTGTGTGATTGCTGGATATTACGGGTCGGCGCCTTGAGAAGCTCTTTGAGCTTGTAAGTGCGCTATATAAGATAAATCTCTTTCTCACTGTAACGGCAATATATATGAGCCTTACCATCAGTGTAGTAGTAGTAGTAATAGTAGTAGCTTATTTTTAAAATAAATGTACATTTCATTATTATGACATACTTTCTTTTCTTCATTAACTTTTCCTGTTGTTTTCCATGTGTGTGCACAAAACAGAACGCAACAAAGATTTATTTAAAACCTCACAAATGTGTGCTGGTGTCTGGAAATGCATTTGAATGGCTTGCAATCTTGTTTTCCGCTTCAGAGTTCGTCTGCACAAAATTAAAGTACATGGCTAATCATACTTAGTCCACATGTGTTTAGTTCATGGTTTTTATAGCGCAAGAGCTGCTCAAGGCGCTGGCCTTCAGATACAGGATCTCACTCAAGCTGCCCGAGGCGCCCACTAGCAGCCTTTGGGCGCATAGTCTTGAGGTTCACAGCAGATTTGCTGTCACAACAGTGTTAGTATTTTGTTCGTACATTTATCAGAGAAGCAGCCTTTTGTGAAGACCTTTAGTTTTTCATGTTATCAAAATAAGGTATTGATATCATCCTGTTCAAGCGTCCATATTTTACCCTTATATTAATTCATGAATTAAACAGTTTCTTGGAGCTTCACTATGACTGCTACCAACATAATCCTTTGCAGACTGGAATGTCAAAGTCTGCGGAGTTTTAAACCCAATGGGAACCAATCGAACCATGCATACATGTAACAGTGTTCTTTAGCGACTTCGGTGCAATAACAGGTTTACAAATTTAGTAAAATGCGAAAGGAGAACAACTTGTGCTGAAATGTCACCCGTAAGATCCCAACCTTTAGGTTAACAATTTGGCTCATACCCACACACACACACACATCCACATACACACTCACTATGCACCAGCGTCTGAAAGTGGAAAAGCAATGCAGTGTCAATAATGTGTCCCAGGCAACACTGATTGAAACGTTAGTGAGTGGAGTTTTTGTTTGTCTGTTTACACGTCCACCCTACTGTCAGTCTGTCTGTTTATTCGCCTGCAATAATATAGTGTATGACTTTCCCTCGGTTATTGCATTCAACCACATTTCCACATGGGGTTTCAGCCGAGGCAAAAGTGCAAGATATACCCGTCCTACTGCAAGAGCTTTAGGATCGTTCAAACCCTGCATATTAAATGTTCAGCCTGTGTGACAAACGTGCCTAATTCAAAAGTGCATGCCCATCCCCCACCCCTTCCAGCTCACCGCCTTCATGCCTTTATCTTGAAAAAAAATTTAAAAAAATCTTTGAAAGGGTTGTGTGTAGACCGGCATTACGTCAAACGTCAATTTCCAGTTTGTTTCGAAGGCTCTCTCACACCACAAGGGACTTTCTGCCAAACAAAAATTGATTTTTTTAAAATTAGGGGAGGTGTAGGGTAAGAGCGGGTGGGGTTGAGGGGATGGAATGGAGGGGTGTGGGTATGTGTGTGTGAGTACATAGTCTCACACTGCCACATGCATGCGAGTCAAAACGTACATCAAACATTAACAAAATGTGCAAAAAACGTAAGTTGCGTTCGCATCATCGCCAAGCAACAGTGTAATTAATTTAAAAGAATCAAAATAATTTACATAATTGTGTGCATTTTAAAGACAATGTACAATGTAATGGTAATAAGAAGTCCCATGGTAAACGCTCTACTTCAAAAATGAGAAAATAATATCACCAACTGACATTTAAAATTGTTTTTTTTTTCGTTTTGAATTAATATACGTTCGAGTGATGATTATAATATTTTGTTAGCAAAACATTGCGGCTGTTCGCTGATAAAAGAATACTAGTAACAGGAGAAAAGATAATGGAAACCCATCGCCGATGCCATTGCACATATGACCTTTTCCCTCTTCTCTCACAATATTGGAGTGGAACAATGCAGTTATTGCACTGGTAACATAATATCATATAACAACCTAAATTTTACCACAACTCGTCGCATTTTATCAACGCAGTTGTTGCACTGGTAACATAATATCATATAACAACCTAAATTTTAGCACAACTCGTCGCATTTTATCAACGCAGTTGTTGCACTGGTAACATAATATAACAACCTAAATTTTACCAAAACTCGTCGCATTTTAAAAACAAAAATCAGCCTTAAAAATTCATAATTTAAACAACAACAACAACAAACTCAAATGCCAAACGCCGTACTTTCAGAGCATGAGGATGAATAACTGTATCCCCCAGGCCCTACACTTCAAAAGCAATTGAATTGGCGTTAATGACTATTGTCCTCACCTGTAGTAAATATTGTAAAGATTTGAAAAGGTTACCCCCCAATGAACCATCTGCGCTAACTCACTACAAAGGCCACCATTTTGGCAATGACAGTTTAAATAAAAAAACCAAAACAATCTGAAACAAAAGTGTAAAAAAATAAAATAAAATAATATAAAAATAATAAAATAAAAGTGAAAACATAGACACACTCCTATGCATGTTAGGAGTCAAAAACAAAAAATAAATAAATTAAAGGTAGATGAAAGGTAGAAGGGGTAAGCAGTGGGGTCCTCTGTCACCTCATCCTGTGTACGTGGCGCTGCACTTGCAGCTGCCATGCTTCCCTTAAGAAAACGACCCAGTTTTCACCTGTTCGTGGATTTTAAAAAAACAAAAATAAGAAGAAAGGTTCCAAATTCCAAATACATAAATAAACAAACAAATCTGTCCTGATATAACAAAAGACACCGTCGATTTCCAAACTCCAAACTCAACATGAAAAGGCTTTCATTTTGGTAAATATCTATGATGAGGGCTTTTTAGCCCAATTTTATTGTCCTTAACGCTCATGCAATAGGACGTTAAGCATCGTTTTTCGTTCGTTCACAATGTTGAACTTCTTGCTCTGCACTTTTCTCCCTTTGAACCCCTCCCTACTACACCCCCTTCCTTCTTTTGAGTTTAACCTTGAAGACGTGAAGTACCTCTGAATGCACAAATCACGTAACGCAAAAAGTGGATGAATTGGTCCTTGACACCCCCCAAAACGTGCACGACAACATCAAACCACTGCCATCATTCAATTCAAGTTCGCTGAATGGGCCATGAGCCTATTGAACGAGCTTTAAATGGAAGCGAAAATATCCTTAAATTATAACTCTAAAATGTCACCTTGGAATAACAGTTCACACTAAATCGGCCATGCCTCCATTTCAAGTGCACTTAAATTGACTTGAACATACTTTTCTCCAAACTATAACTTGAAAAGGTCACCTTCAAGACATCTATACGTTTTGCAAACCCCTTGGCCAGTAACAGTGGAAGACGTCTTCGTAAAAATACAGATGTCTAGTCTATGGCGAAAGCAGTTCACACATACTTCAAAAACTGCGTTGCCCTTTTGCAGCACCCTAAACAAAATATTTTTTTTTTTAAATACTTGTTGCTAGCTGTCACAGGGCAGCTGTGAAGAAAGCCATGTAGTCTGTGTGTGAAGAGTATAGGGGCGGGGGTGGTACTGCGTGTTGCCGTATGTGTGATTATTGTTGTCTCGGGAGCGTGCAAAGCGTGGTAAACAGCATACGCCGGTTAGGCCAGGTTAGGAATGTGCTCACTATCAGCAGAACGTGTTTGACAGCAGTACAGTGTAGACAGTGTTTGTCTAGTGCTCTGTGGTTTTGCTGTGTTCTGGAATTAGGGTGGGACGGATATTAACGGAAAATAGTATCTGGTTCTGAGAAGAATACTAGTTTAAAGATTGCCAATTTCTAAAGTGATACGCTCGGTTGGAGTGTAGTTGTAGAAAAGCAAGCCTATTGGTAGTGTGGTAGGTAGTATTGAGGCATTGTCTACTACGGGAACTACACACTACCGGATTACCCTAATTGGATGTACTTTCGTAGACGAGCAGTGGAGAAGGGGCTACGGGGTGCGGTTACATCGAACCGTGTGGGTTCGTCGAGGATTGTCGTTGAAGATTGAATTCGAGTTCGAAGTTCGCAGCTCAACGTTCGTCAATCCGCCAGTTCGTCGCTGGATAACGTGAGACAGCAACGACGACGGCACTTGGTCAGTTGGACCAAACATCATCAACATCGCCATCTGTTATTGTCCACGCGTCCCCTGTTGTCAGCGCCATCAACATCACTCCATCATCATCGTCAGTGGCGACCGCGGGTGGCAACGCTCCTTCGTTTGGACGTCAACGGAAGGGAGTGGATACTTTTGAGGAGACTTTACCAGGGACTGCATTTCGCCAGGTGGGCCCGTTTTGTGTTGTCCCTCTCCTACGCTTAACCCCCCTGTCTGTTTGTGAACACGTGCCTCGGACTTTGGCTGTGCACGTTCGATTTGAGGACGTTGGTCGATTAGCGACCCCCGATCACCCACGAACCATTGCATCGTTCCATTGACCCATTGATTGTTTCATTACCATTTCTTCGTTTCTTGTGTAAATGTTGTATGTGTATGAGTGTGTGGTATGAATGAATAAATAGCTTGAAAGTTGTATATTATTTGTTGTGTTTTCATCACTTCCGTCTGCGGGAAATCGTCATTCTTTCTGGGTTGTCTGCGTGTGGAAGTTGTTTGTTTGTGGCGTCTGCCCAGGGGGAGTCGTGGGGGTGACATTTGGTGGAGATGCAGGGTATGGTGTGAGTGTGCCCAGACGTGAAGTTGTCTTGTGATTGTCTTGTGGTGTCCGAGTGTGTGAGGCGTGATTCGGTGTGAGAGTGTGCACCCCAGCGGGTGGTTGGAGGGAGTCAGGTCGCTGTTCAGCGGAGGCTCACAGCCGGCCTAGGTTCGACCACACGTGAGGGAGGGGGGCCATTGCACTCTCCAACCGGTTCGCTACCTTGCGGGCCAGTTTCCACTGTTTGAGTGGGAGGAGGTGGGTGATAGGTAAGGAAGATAGCTTAGATAGGTAGGTTAGTATCTAAGGCTAGGCTAGGTAAGGTTAGAGTACGTAGGGACTTTGACTTGTTGTTGTTGGTTGTGGTTGCTTTCCTTAAGCAGGATGGCATCGCACGAGGAGGCTGAAGGAGTGTCACCGATCGCGGCTCGTACGCGTTCTCGCGTGGGTGTCACGATAGACGAGCGCACGGCGGCAGCAGCGGATGCAGGAGTCACCGACTTACCTTCTGCGACCGAGCAACGGAGATCGCCGGTCCGGTCATCGCGTCGAGGGTCAGCAGACGAGGAGTCGACAACGTTTGAAGCCAGAGACACAGTGAGTGATCCTTTTGTGACGGGATTTGGCGCGACTGGCGGGATGTCAGCGGGCACCGACTTCTACGGAGACCAGGACCGACTGAGCGATGCAACGAGGCTGAAGAGGTTTGAGACCAATCCTTACCGTTCTATCTACAAGGTCGAGGCGGCACCGACGCCGAAGACAGGACCGTTCGCGGACGAGACGCCGATGGAGAGGATCTTGAGGCTCGCCAAGCGCGAAGGACTGAAGGGCCAGGCAGCGTTAGACTACGCGATGGACCAAGCGGCTAGGGCGGCCCGGGAAGACGCCGAGTTGAGGGCTAGCGAGAAAGACGCAGATCGGAGAGAGAGAGAGAGGGAAAGAGAGCACGAACTAGCGATGGCGCAACTTAGGTTGCAGGAAGGCGCCGGGAACCGCAGGAATCGTCAACCCGAGTTTGAGACAGTTAAGCTCCGGTTGCCATTCTTCGAGGATAAGGACGACCTAGAAACCTACTTGTGCCAGTTCGAGCGGTTCGCCAAGGCTCAAGACTGGAAGAAGGACACGTGGGCTATTCGCTTGGGGACACTGTTGAAGGGGAAGGCGAGGGAAGTTTACGTTGGTTTGAATGAGGACGACTCTGCCGACTACGAGATCCTGAAGGCAGCGTTGTTGGTACGTTTCAACCTGACGGCCGAGACGTATCGGAAGAAGTTTCGCCAGCTACGAAGGGAGCCACCGGAGACTTTCAAACAGTATCTGCGGAAGTCAGAGTTGTTCCTGGAACGCTGGATGGGACTAGCGAACAAGAAGGCCACGTATGCGGACTTACTGGACCTGGTGTTGATGGAGCAGATGGTCAACGGTTTGACGCCAGAACTGGTCACGTTCGTGCGCGAGCGCAACCCAGCAACGGTGGAGGAGGCCGCGACGTTGGCACAGCAGTACGTCGACGCCAGGGCGGGAACCAACCTACGTTTCCCACCACGTCAGCCCTTTACACCCAGGGACAAGAGCGAGGGTCGCCAGCCAGCGGGACCACGACCCAACTCGCCTGACAAGCGGGTGTGCTACACTTGCGGACAGAAAGGGCATCTGAAGCGAGATTGTCCGAAACGCAGCGAGCGGAGTGGAGCAGCGTTGCGCATCTTGAAGGAGGCAGGCAAGGAGGGAGATCCTCGGTTCCAGAGCCAAGTGGTAGTGGAAGGTGTTCCGCTGGCGGCTGTGAGGGACACGGGGGCCGACTTGATTTGCCTGCGGAAAGGAGAGGTTGCCAACCTTGTCTACACGGGACGCACGCGGCGCGTAGGATTCGCCATTCGACAGTTGTCCAAGTCGCTACCGACAGCGTGGGTGCAACTGGAATCACCATTCTACACCGGGAGAGTGGAGGTAGTCGTGGTACCAGACTTGACCTACCCAGTGGTGATCGGCAACTGGGCGAGAACGGAACGGCAGCCAGACACAGCACTGCCGGTGTTCGTTGAGGGAGCCGCAGAGTGTTGCGCGGTGCAGACCAGAGCGCAGGCAGCCAAGGAGCAGGTTGCTGCAGAACCATTGGTGGTCGGACCGAGCAAGAGCGTCGTCGCGACGCCGAAGGAGATTCGCCAACTGCAGTTGGAGGACGGCGAGCTTGCGAAAGTACGACAGCTAGCAGACCGGAAGGCAGGAAGTTGAAGCGGTACGTGGAACGCCGAGCAGAACCAGAACCGACGGTGGCCGTGGTGTTGGACCAGGCTGGAACAGAGGGAACCACAGATATCATCTACCAGGGCGCTGTACCACTGATACGGCTTCAAGCGAGCGAGGGACCGGGAGACATACGGATAGACACGGAGCTATCTGCACTACATGGGGGAGCACTGCCGCTCACCAACCTAGATGAGTGCGAAGTGATGTCAACCGACGACGACCCCGATCATGTACATCAGCGTCCGCTACCACTTTCGCAGATGGAAGTCGCCAAAAGTGAAGTGGAACCGATGCTGGAGTTGGGCGGTACCGAGTCGTGTACATCGCCGTACAGAGCACCGATCGTGCGAGTAAGGAAGAAGGGAGAGGTCAACAGGAGGGATGACTGCCAGAAAGCCTGGGATGACATGGAGAGAGCGCTGACAAGTGAGCCAGTAGAAAAGCTACCGAACTTGGATAGGGAGTTCATCTGGAGGACGGACGCACCTCAACAGTGCCAGACTCACCCGGAGGGCTATGCGGTTGCAGGCGTACGTCTTCACGGTTCGACAATTCCAGGGAGAGACAACATAGAAGCGGATTTCTTCAGCAGATCTGACCCTGTGGAAGTTTAGGTTTTGAACTCTCCGTAGGTTCGTCTTGGGAGGGGGGTGTGTCACAGGGCAGCTGTGAAGAAAGCCATGTAGTCTGTGTGTGAAGAGTATAGGGGCGGGGGTGGTACTGCGTGTTGCCGTATGTGTGATTATTGTTGTCTCGGGAGCGTGCAAAGCGTGGTAAACAGCATACGCCGGTTAGGCCAGGTTAGGAATGTGCTCACTATCAGCAGAACGTGTTTGACAGCAGTACAGTGTAGACAGTGTTTGTCTAGTGCTCTGTGGTTTTGCTGTGTTCTGGAATTAGGGTGGGACGGATATTAACGGAAAATAGTATCTGGTTCTGAGAAGAATACTAGTTTAAAGATTGCCAATTTCTAAAGTGATACGCTCGGTTGGAGTGTAGTTGTAGAAAAGCAAGCCTATTGGTAGTGTGGTAGGTAGTATTGAGGCATTGTCTACTACGGGAACTACACACTACCGGATTACCCTAATTGGATGTACTTTCGTAGACGAGCAGTGGAGAAGGGGCTACGGGGTGCGGTTACATCGAACCGTGTGGGTTCGTCGAGGA
Organism: Oncomelania hupensis; assembly: GCA_036898135.1. Taxonomy (NCBI): domain Eukaryota; kingdom Metazoa; phylum Mollusca; class Gastropoda; order Littorinimorpha; family Pomatiopsidae; genus Oncomelania; species Oncomelania hupensis. Next base: position 3,712,586 of record CM072523.1, on the reverse strand, counting down.
TTGTCGTTGAAGATTGAATTCGAGTTCGAAGTTCGCAGCTCAACGTTCGTCAATCCGCCAGTTCGTCGCTGGATAACGTGAGACAGCAACGACGACGGCACTTGGTCAGTTGGACCAAACATCATCAACATCGCCATCTGTTATTGTCCACGCGTCCCCTGTTGTCAGCGCCATCAACATCACTCCATCATCATCGTCAGTGGCGACCGCGGGTGGCAACGCTCCTTCGTTTGGACGTCAACGGAAGGGAGTGGATACTTTTGAGGAGACTTTACCAGGGACTGCATTTCGCCAGGTGGGCCCGTTTTGTGTTGTCCCTCTCCTACGCTTAACCCCCCTGTCTGTTTGTGAACACGTGCCTCGGACTTTGGCTGTGCACGTTCGATTTGAGGACGTTGGTCGATTAGCGACCCCCGATCACCCACGAACCATTGCATCGTTCCATTGACCCATTGATTGTTTCATTACCATTTCTTCGTTTCTTGTGTAAATGTTGTATGTGTATGAGTGTGTGGTATGAATGAATAAATAGCTTGAAAGTTGTATATTATTTGTTGTGTTTTCATCACTTCCGTCTGCGGGAAATCGTCATTCTTTCTGGGTTGTCTGCGTGTGGAAGTTGTTTGTTTGTGGCGTCTGCCCAGGGGGAGTCGTGGGGGTGACACTAGCTGAAAATCTTCAGCTTCATCACTCTACCACTGATAGTTCCAACGTTGCTTTTGTCAAACATTTTACTATATGGTACGTGTGTGTGCATAATTGTTAGACGAAGGTGGGTGGTGGGAGGGTGTGTGTGCGTGCGTGTGTGTGTATATTTTTGCAAAGCTTAAAACGACCTTGACCTTCAAGATCAACGCAAAAACGGAACACAACACATATCAAAGATCAATCTATCATCTCTAAATACAACAAGTTCGGACTTCATATCTCATAGTTTAGGCTCAAGGCCACTTCACATTACCTATACAAACCGACTTTGGACAACTCCAAGGATCTTGACCTTCGAGTGAGGTTGACAAAAATGTGTATAGTGTGTGTGTGTCTCATTGATATCTATCATGCGTCAAAGACTCGTAAGTTCAAATCAATATTAATAACCTAGAAGAAAAAAGTAAACTTTTGTTAAAATTGTCTTTTTTTTTTTTTACTAACATTTGATGGCCCTGTGACCTTGACCTTGAAGTGAAGTAGTTCACTCACTGATCATTTTCGAGGTGTCATGGGTGGAGGGAGGGAGGTAGGAGGAAGAAGGAAGAGGAGGGTAAAGAGCGCGCGTGATAGCATCCTGCATCATCATCACCATCATCATTGATATTTTATTAATTTTCCTGCATTGCTATGTATTTATACATAATCTTTTTCCTGTGGTCACAATAAACTTGTTCAATAGGGCACAGAGTCACAGGCAACCCACAATACAGAAAACAATATGGACAGATATCTGCCACCGTGATACTAGCAACGAGAAAACGTCAAACAAGCATCAAACGGTGCGACATCAAAACAAACCAACAGCATGTCCCCAGAACAGAGAAGAAGAAGAAATTCTCCCAATTCTTAGAGAAGAAGTTGAGGCAGCCGTGTAATCGCTGATGAAGGGGAAGTCAGCGGTTGTGGACAACATACATTTAGAATATATTGGTTCAAACAGGAGGAAAAGCGATAATTATCTGTAACAAGTTCTGGCAGAGTGGGGAGTGGCCGACACCATGGACCCAGTCGCTTGTCATCAACTCTTCCCCAAAAGGGTAACCATCAGGAGTGTGAAAATTACCACACCATTAGCATCATCAACCATTCCAGTAAGGTCCTCCTGAAAATAATACTCAACAGGTTGAAACCCCAAGCTAAACAAATCATAGCTGAAGAACAAACAGGATTCATGGCATGGCGAAGTACCACTGAACAGATTTTTAACCTCAGAATAATCTACGAGAAATACCTACAGCAACAACAACATCTACATGTATATCATGTGTTTGTAGACTTCAAGAAAGCGTTTGACTGAGTCTGGCATGCAGCTCTGAGGGAAACCATGAAAGTGTACAACATCAGCCCTAATATTATTGAAGTCATCAAAAGCCTGTATAACAAGGCTATCAGTGGAGTCCTCCACAACAGCACCATCGGAAATTGGTTCAGAACAACAATCGGCGTGCCTCAAGGATGCCTACTCTCCCCAACACTTTTAAACATCTTCCTAGAGCGCATCATGCCAGATGCCCTTGCAGATCACGAAGGCACAGTCAGCAAAGGGAGCAGAGCAATCTCCAACCTCTGTTTTGCGGATGACATTGATGGATTGGCTGATAAAGAACAAGAACTTGAACAGCTGGTACAGAGGATTGACACCACCTCCTGAGCCTTTGGAAAGGAAATAAGTGCAGAGAAGACCAAAATGATGACTAACAACACCAATGGCATCAACACGGACATCAAAGTCCACAGCCAATCCCTCAACACAGTGCATAGCTTCAAATATTTAGGAGCAATTGTATGAGAAACGGGTCCCAACAGGGAGTCTTTTTCAGGATCGAGCAAACAACTGTTGCAATGACAAGGTTGAAGCCCATTTGGAAAGATATGAGTCGACTATCAGTCTACACTTCAAGGTAAGGCTGCTGCACTCCCTTGCCATCTCCATCATCCTATACGCCTACGAAGCATGAACCCTCACAGCACACCTACAACGAATAATAAATAGCAGGAATATGAGGTGCTACAGAAGTCTTTTGGGGATTTCCTATACCCAGCACATCACCAACGACGAAGTCAGACAGACCATCACACAAGCCATTGGACAACACGAAAATATGCTCACAGTGGTGAAAAAACGGAAACTCCGATAGTATGGCCACATCACCAGAGCATCAGGCCTTGCACAGACCATCCTATATGGTACGGTGCAAGGTGGCAGAACAAGAGGGAGATAGAAAAAGAGGCGGGAGGACAACATTCGAGAATGGACTGGCTTGACACCGAACGAAGCCATGCGGGTTGCTGAGGACAGAGAAAGATGGAGTACGCTTGTTAAACGATCATCTGTGGTGCCCCAACGACCTTCGAGTTACGTGATAGGATAGGATAGGATAGGATTATTCTCAAACTACCGTCGGACCAATGTAGCTACAACGATTACGTCACCATTACAGGTGTTACAAAACTAAAGCTGACAACCCGGCTTCACCAACAGGCCTGAAATAAAATATGTCGCGGTTCAAACAGCTCGCGAAGAACATGTTTATGTGCCTAGAGACGTGCCTCCCAATCTTAGCGGCACATGCTCATTTTATCAGCCTGTATGACGGGATGACGGCTGCGAAGTGACAGGAGGATGATAATGATGAGCCAAGAAGTAGGCCGCAGCTCAGTCGTCTCGTGCGCAAGGGTTTCATAATGACAACGAAGCAATGTCTAACGAAGAAGTGTTCCCTGTGCTCCCATGACCGTTCGTTCAACTCACACAGAATCGCTGTAGCAAACACTGGCCGTGGACAAATTCAACGTCAATAGGAAGAAAATGGGAGGGTTGCGGAAAAGGCAACGGAAAAGCAGCGAAACCGCAACGGGAGAAAAGGGTAACGAAGCATGCTGCGGCTCTGCATTGTTTGCTTCTTCTATTACCGCCACTAACCGTAGTTTAAGAAGGGTTTTGTGGGTGGGGGGTGAGGGTGGGAGGGAGGAGCACTGTTTGCGCAAACTTCACATCACATCACATAGCATAAAATGCCCGTCCTATCTGTAGGAGGATATAAGAAGGACATAGTCATAGTGCAAGGCGACTGGAATGCCAAGGTTGGCCAAGATGCGCACCACAACTGGGGAGACACATGTGGACCCCACTGCAACAACGAGACAAATGACAGGGGTCTGAGACTCTTGGAGTTTGCCAGATACAACAATCTGGTACTGGCAAACACGCTTGGTCTCCACAAAAACTCCAGACGATGGACATGGCACAGTCCTGGCGGGGAGCATCACAACCAAATAGACTACATAATGGTCAAGAAACGCTTCAGATCAAGCATCAACATTGGCAGGACACGCACTTTTCCAGGAGCAGACATCGGAAGTGACCACGATCTCGTGATGATGTCTTTCCGGCTCCACTTGAAGAGAGTAAATACAGCAAAGTGCACTAGACTGAAGTTCGACCTGGACAAACTGCAAGACCCGGAGGTGGCAGAACTATTTCAGGCCACAATTGGAGGGAAATTTGCACCACTGCTCATTTTGGGGGCTGGTGAAGTAGATGTCAACACCATGACCACCACCTTCAACTCAGCTGTGACAGATGCCGCCACTGAGATCCTTGGCAAGCACCGACCAAAGAAGAAGCCGTGGATCACACCTGAACTTTTGGATCTGTGTGATAAACGAAGAGAGATGAAAAAGGAAAAGAACACCTCACAGGGAGCTGATGTCTACCGAAAAATCAACAATGACATCCGAAAAAGCATGCGCACAGCAAAGGAGAACTGGATAGAAGATCAATGCCAGGAAATAAAGAACAGTCTGAACAAGAACAACAGCAAGAAGGCCTACCAGACTGTGAAGCGGCTGACAAGTGTCAAACAGCCCAAAATCTCCACGATCCAAACCAAGTCTGGCATATGCCTTACAGAAGAACAAGAAGTCTTGGACAGATGGACAGAGTACTGCTCTGACCTTTACAACCATACACCAAATGGAGACCCATCAGTTCTAACATGTCCCGAGAACAGAGAAGAAGAAGAAATCCTCCCAATTCTCCGGGAAGAAGTTGAGGCAGCAGTGCAAGCGCTAAAGAAAGGGAAGTCAGCGGGAGTGGACAACATACCCGCAGAACTGCTACAAGCAGGAGGAGAAGCGATGATTGATGCCCTCACCATTATCTGTAACAAGATCTGGCAGAGTGGGGAGTGGCCTATACCATGGACCCAGTCGCTTGTCATCACTTTTCCCAAAAAAGGTAACCTTCAGGAGTGTGAAAACTACCGGACCATCAGCCTCATCAGCCATCCCAGCAAGGTCCTCCTGAAAATAATACTCAACAGGTTGAAACCCCAAGCTGAACAAATCATAGCTGAAGAACAAGCAGGATTCAGGGCAGGGCGAAGTACCACTGAGCAGATTTTCAACCTCAGAATAATCTGTGAGAAATACCTACAGCACCAACAACATCTATATCATGTGTTCATAGACTTCAAGAAGGCGTTTGACCGAGTCTGGCATGCAGCTCTATGGGCAACAATGAAAGTGTACAACATCAGCCCTAAAATTATTGAAGTCATCAAAAGCCTGTATGACAAGGCTACCAGTGCAGTCCTCCACAACAGCACCATCGGGAACTGGTTCAGAACAACAATCGGTGTGCGTCAAGGATGCCTACTCTCTCCAACACTCTTCAACATCTTCCTAGAGCGCATCATGTCAGATGCTCTTGCAGACCATGAAGGCACAGTCAGCATAGGGGGTAGAGCAATCTCCAATCTTCGTTTTGCAGATGACATCGATGGATTGGCTGGAGAGGAGCAAGAACTTGAACAGCTGGTACAGAGGCTTGACACCACCTCCAGAGCCTATAAAATGGAAATAAGTGCAGAGAAGACCAAAATGATGACCAACAACACCAATGGCATCAATACGGACATCAAAGTCCAAGGCCAATCCCTCAACACAGTGCATAGCTTCAAATATTTAGGAGCCATTGTATCAGACAATGGGTCCCGACAGGAAGTCCTCTCCAGGATCGCACAAACAACTGCTGCCTTGACAAGGTTGAAGCCCATTTGGAAAGACAGGACCATCAGTCTACATTCCAAAGTAAGACTGCTGCGCTCCCTTGTCATCTCCATCTTCCTATACGCTTGCGAAGCATGGACCCTCACAGCAGATCTCCAACGAAGAATACAAAGCATGGAGATGAGGTGCTACAGAAGACTTCTGGGCATTTCCTATACCCAACACATCACCAACGACGAAGTCCGACAGACCATCAAACAAGCCATTGGACAACACGATGACCTGCTAACAGTGGTGAAGAAACGGAAACTCCGATGGTATGGCCACGTCACCAGATCATCAGGCCTTGCAAAGACTATTCTGCAAGGCACAGTGCAAGGAGGTAGAAGAAGAGAGAGACCGAAAAAGAGGTGGGAGGACAACATTCGAGAATGGACTGGTTTGACACTGAGCGAAGCCATCAGTGCTGCTGAGGACAGAGAAAGATGGAGTATGCTGGTTAAACGATCATCTGTGGTGCCCCTACGACCTTCGGGTTACGGGATAGGATAGGATAGGATAGGATCTGTAGGAAAGTGATCGCTTACTCTGTAGGTACCATGGATTCTTTTGCCAATTTCTCAAAATTATGACATGTGTACTGAAGACTACCTCCACACACATAGCAGTTAATGGACGAACGAACGGACAAGATCACGTCAGATCAGATTTTGTATTTAAAGTCTTTTCATTGATAAAATGGTATTAGACTTTCACAAGCATATATATGCATAGACATACACACAAACACACATGCATAAACACATGTGTATGTACTTAATCAAAAAATGTTTGTTTCATGTCAGTATGTAAGATAATGTAAGCGATTTTTTTCAATAAGTGTATGATTATATATAATATCTGCCATACTATCGGTTTCATTGATCAAAACATTATTTGCTTTGTATAATGGTAATAATGTTGTACATTCAAATAATAAATGTACAGACATTGTTTGCTGGTATATACAATGAATATCAGTTAATATCAATTAAATCTATTCATAATGAATCTATAGCACATATCGTACTTTTTTTTTTGAACGACCAAAAGAATGAATGAGTGCAGACTGGTTGAATCAATGACGCTTTAACAATTAATTACGTGCTTTAACATTTTAGCATCCAATACATGTACCTTTACATAGCACACAACTCCATGCCTTGAGAACAATGTCAAGTACGGCAAGAGATAGTGCTGTGACAAGAGATAGTGTGCTGTGACAAGAGATAGGCAGAGACTGGTCGATAATTCACGCTGAGCCTGCCCTTATCGCCTGGACATTAGCAGCATTTAAATATCAGTTTCATTCATTATTCACTCAATTACTTATGTAGCCTACACTAGCGCTGTCAAACGACGGCCAAATGCCAAATGAACGGTTTGTAATACTCACAGTAAGGGCAAGTGACCACAAGCTTTCGTCCAGCACAGCTACAAGGTTCACAGTTCTAACGCCTGCTTCCCACAACACAGCAATACTATTGTGTGCTGGTCAACTGTCGCCAAGCCAACCGCCCGCCAGCACAGAGGGAGGACAGATTGCCTGACCACTAGCAACCTGGGTCACACAGACTGACCACAGGTGTCCTCTATCTTGTACAGAGTATCACTGACCACAGGGGTTCCCCAGCTTATACTGAGTTAGTTATCGGCGATCTACTTCAAGGATGTGTGTGTTTGTATATGCGCGTATGTGACGGTGTACGTGTGCGTGAGGGTGTGTGTGTGTGTGTGTATGTATACGCCTGCAAGCATTTTCTTAGTTGTCACTTCTAATTTTATTAGTGAATAATTAGTCCAAGTGTGTGTGTTTGTGTGTTTGTGTGTGGGTGTGTGTGGGTGTGTGTGTGTGTGTGTGTGTGTGCGCGCGCGCCTGCAAGCAGTTTCTTAGTTAACACTTCTAATTGTATAAGTGAATAGTTGCTCCTTTAAATGAGAGTATAAACCGAGGTCTAGAGTATGCACACACGCATTCCATTGCGTGGACTTTAAATGTCCTGACGCTCATGTCCTAGACGGGTGAATGCCGGCTACACAATACACCCAGCACTCTCTAGGTCCCTCTTCCCCATCCCCGGTCGCTCAAGATTGTGCTCAGTCGTCTGGGCGTCAGCTATACCCCAAGTGGGCCTATGGCGCGGCTTGAGTTAGATCGTGTATCGGACAGCGCCTTGAGCGGATCTTGAGCTAAAAAAGCGCTCAATAAAAGTGATAAAATAAAATAAATAAATATCATGCATGATCTTAAAAGACTGCAATCGTCATCATCATCAGCATCATCGTTGACTCGCCGAGTCATCAGCGCACACTCTCGTTAACACTAGATCAGGTAAACTTTCCCAGCACGGCAGCCGTAGTGCAGCTCCACCGTCGACGACAACGGGATGAAAGGACCCACTATACCCCTAGTAATTGTACATTTATAGAGCCCTAAACGTCCCCGCACAGTCTTCATATTACAACTAACCACAGGCTTACTGAAGAACAAAGATGGCCAATAAAGAAGTACGCTTTCCAATGTTCCAAGGTCTACCCAGTTATATCCCAGTTTACCTGTACTGCACTGCATGGACTAAGACAACGAGAAATCTGAGACTAAACATGACATAAAATCATCCTTTACAAAGCGTTCTTAGGTAGTACAACGGTTAGAGGTTAATAATTAATAATTGTTTAGGATAGTTTGGAGAACACAGTTCCTTGCATCACACCTCATGCTCAGGACAAAGCTCGCGACTTCTGGGTCGAGTCGTCTCTTTCAGTTTCATAGTTTCATCTGCACTGTTATTTCGCCTCCTCCCCCCCCCCCTCCCCCCCACATCTCTCTATTACTCTCCCTCCTTCTCCGCCTTCTTCCCCAATCATAATGATCGCGTCCTCCTTTGTTCTTCCTACGGGACGAGTAATGCGTCCCAGCGACATGACAGTGTTTGTTTGGCCGAGTAGTAAGGAGCCTGCGATCGCGAAGGCGGTTCACCTTGTAGAACACATACACACTCTGATCACAGCGCCACGAGACCATCGACCATATACTATGGACAAGGGGAAAAAAAAGGCGGAGGGGCACAGCCGTAGTTGTGGAGGGTAAACAAACTTAAAACTGACATTTCAATTTCAAATCAAACTAAAACTTAAAACATCAACCTACAACTAAACATGATGCATGTTTGTTTCCCTCGGCGGTCCTTGTGCAAGCCATGCATTACCAAAAAAAAAAAAAAAAAAAAAAAACAGGGCGTGAACTTAAAATTCTCGCCAGTTTATAACGGGATAAACTGCCCCAAACCGGAATACAATGGACAAAGGCAGAAAAAGGGATGGATGAGGAAGACAACAAGACGACGGAAGAAGAACAGGAGGATAAAGAAGAGGAGGAGGAGGAGGAAGCAAGGTAGAGCTCTGGCCTGGTCGGCAAGGAGTGCAGGCATCCAGGGTTCTCGAAGGCGACCAGAGCTTGACTCAACTGTTCATAACATTATTCTTTGTTCACGACATACACACACGTACACACACACTCACTCTCTCGCGCTATCCTCCACCCCCCTCACCTTCCTATATAGCGACACTTAAAGAACCACGACGCTCTGTCAAAGCGGCACTTGACAACTAAATACGCGTTTAATTTTTTTAAATACAAAAATACATTTTTTAAATTACATAACCTCCGTGGTTCAATGGAATGGGCGGACGCGGTTGCTGCCTGTCAATAGTTGATTACTTAAGAAAAAAGACTTCAAAAAAAGTTCTAAAACTTCCACTGAGCATGATATAGAAACGTTGGGTATTACCGGTATTTTGGTTCCCAATTACTAGCATTAACATATGAGGAGGTGCAATAGCAGAACAAGGAGGAGGAGAAGAAAGAAGAAGACTTCGACCAGTCACTTCCACCATATCTGTCTGAGGTACTCACTACCTGCACTACAACCCGTTCTTTGCGCTCATCAGATCAAAAACTGTTGAAAACGCTCAAGCGTCGGCTTAAAACAGCTGGCGAGCGGTCTTTTAGTTTTCAAACACTCAAGGTTTGGACTGCGCTGCCTGCCGGTTTGAGATATTGTACAGACCTTGTTTCCTTCAAGAGCTGCTTAAAAACGCACTGGTTCCGCAAGGCGTTTTCTGTGTAAATAGTATGAACAGTAATAATATTTTTCAATGATGCTGTACATTATGTAGTGCAAATGTTGTGATGACGCGTACGAACGATGTGTGTACGCGCATTGAGTTGTTATTCTAATGAAAAATGCGTTGTATTAATGCAATTTAAATATTATTATTATTATTATTATTATTATTAATGACGTTGATGAAGGAGGAGGAGGAGGAGAAGAAGAAAAAGAGGAGCAGAAGAAGAAGAAGAAGAAGAAGAAGAAGAAGAAGAAGAAGAAGAAGAAGATGCAGCAGCAGCAGTGCGCGTTCACACACATACACTTTACCCACTCATCCCCCTTTCTCCCCAAAACTTTCCACGCCTAGTTAAAAGGGTCAGGTTGTTAAGTTCACGTCTTCAGCGCGTCCATCAGCTACAGTAAGGACGGGAGGACTTCAATCAGCTTGGAAACTAGGATCGACTTGAATACATCCGTCCGGGGATTTCTCCACTCTGCTTAAACCAAGACAAAACGCGACCGGGGCACCACACAAAACGTGCAAACAATGAGTATTTCAACGCAACCAAGTAACTAAAAGTTCCGATGTTTCAAACCAAAGTAACAGGACCCAACGGGATTGGTAATAAGCAGTATTATAATATAAGCGGATCTGAAATGATCCCATCTCCCCTGCAAACTGTGAACTGAACTGCCTCCTCCCCCAAATGATGAGTTGACACTACTTTAATGACATAAGAACGACGTGCGCCGGTCTCCATCTCCTATTATTTTTTAAGGGCTCAACTAGAACACAAAGAACTAACCCAGTAAAAGCAGGGCCTTGGTGCATTTTAAAGCAGGTCTCCTGCATAAAACAAACGCATTAACGGCCGGTAGTCTTCCTTAAAACTTAAAAAGAAACTGCAGTCGTCGTTACATCATACTTTATTTCCATAAACCGAGTAGCTCAGCCTCTACGGTTGGGAAGTCCCAAAAGGGAAAGAGACTTTTTACAGGCTTTTGAGAGGTCATGCATCCGTTCCGTATTCACGATTTTCAACTGTCAAATCCTTTCATGGCCGTCAGGTCAGCGAGAGTAATCCAACGTGTCTGCAGCCAGGGCTTACCATTATGATGACTACGGCAATCCTTCATCTTGGATTTAAAGCTTTTCTCCGCAATAATTATTCCATAGTGCATAAGCTATCCCGCGGACGCACGTCCACACACCACCCTCTCCCGCATGTACTCACTACCCAAACCCCCACGCCCCTTCACGCATTATACAGTTACCAAATACCAAACCACTCCTACAACCAGCAAAGTCACCGGCTTGGCCTTGAAGTTGAACTTTGAGTACTACCAATTGCACATTTTTATTATATTGTTTTTGCAATCCAAGCAAAAGCAAAAACCCTTAAATAAAACACACACACGCACACACACAAAGAAGCCACTTAAAAGTACTATTCTCATAAAAAGCGCTGCAATTTTGTTATCGAAAGGGGTTTACAGAAAAGAAAAAAACACACCATAAAATATAATAAAATAATTATTTTCCAGCGTATTATTACAATAAAAACCAGGAAACGACGCGATTCGTGCATACCTGTGCTTCATTTTGCCACTTGCAGATATATAGATATCTCTCTCTCTCTCTCTCTCTCTCTCTTTGTGTGTGTGTGTGTGTGTGTGTGTGTGACTGTGTGTGTGTGTGTACATGTATATATTATATATCTCTCTCTTGCTCTGCATGAGAGAGAAAGAGAGAAAGGGAGAGAGACAGAGAGCGAGAGAGAGAGAGAGAGAGAGAGAGAGAGAGAGAGAGAGAGAGAGAGAGAGAGAGAGAGAGAGAGAGAGAGAGAGAGACAGAGAGAGATTTTTTTTGCGATTATTTAAATTAACGTCCCCGAACACAGAGCGTATCAGAGTCTCCTCTCTGAAAATCCTTATCGGGAAGAGAGGGGACTATAAACTGATATAACATAACATAACAACAACAGAGCGTAAAGGGGACAAAAAGAGAGAGAGAGAGATGCTGTTGTAGTGTATTGTGGTGTAGTGTGATGTAGTGTTTTGTGGTGTAGTGTGGTGTGTTGTAGTGTTTTGTGGTGTAGTGTGGTGTGGTTGTAGTGTTTTGTGGTGTAGTGTGGTGTGTTGTATGTGTTGTAGTGTAGTGCGGTGTGGTGTAGTGTGGTGTATTGAAGTGTGGTGTGGTGTAGTGTGGTGTATTGAAGTGTGGTGTTGTGTAGTGTGGTGTTGTGTAGTGTGGTGCAGTGTGGTGTAGTGAAGTGTGGTGTTGTGTTGTGTGGTGAAGTATGGTTTAGTGTGGTGTAATGTGGTGTTGTGTAGTGTAGTGTAGTGTAGTGTTGTGTAGTGTAGTGTAGTGTAGTGTAGTGTAGTGTAGTGTAGTGTAGTGTAGTGTAGTGTAGTGTAGTGTAGTGTAGTGTAGTGTAGTGTAGTGTAGTGTAGTGTAGTGTAGTGTAGTGTAGTGTAGTGTAGTGTAGTGTGTTTGGCTGCGTGGGCGCGCATGTGCCGGCGTGTGTCGCGGAGAAGCAAAACAAAGGAAATATGAACCCTGGTTATCAGAAGCCCTTAAATGTGAGGTAGAAAAACCGCCCTGACAAAGAGTGGAGGTCTACACGCCGACTCGACAATCGACAAAAATTGCATCACCGGGCCCGGGCTTTCCACGTATCACACACATAACTACTAACAAGGTAGTAAAACCAAGGATTCTAGTCTCTGATAAGACTATTAGGAAACTCTCTCTCTCCCCCCCCCCCTCTCTCTCTCTCCCGACCCACCGCCGTAGCTCAGTGGTACAGCGTTGGCCTGACACACCGATGACCAGGTTCGAATCTCGTGGTGGGCAAGATTAAAAGTGACCACTTTTTCACTACCTTAGCTGAGGGGCCGGGTAGCTCAGTTGGTAAGAGCGTCTTGCTAGTAACCGAAAGGTCGCTGGTTCGAATCCCGGATTGGTCAACGTGTGATCATATTATTTTCCCCTTTACCAACAACTGGCCCGCTGGTGTCAGTATAAATCGGTCCAGTAGTCACCTATATGCGAAAGTGTCGTGTGACTATAATCTACAAACAAACAAACATACTACCTTAGCAGTGTGATTGATCTCATGATTGATGTAGGTCCCTCACCACCCCAAAGTCTCTTGGGATGATTATCCTCGTGTCCTATCCTATCCTGTCCCATAACCCGAAGGTCGTAGGGGCACCACAGATGATCGCTTAACCAGCATACTCCATCTTTCTCTGTCCTCAGCAGCCCTCATGGCTTCGCTCAGTGTCAAACCAGTCCATTCTCGAATGTTGTCCTCCCACCTCTTTTTCGGTCTCCCCCTTCTTCTACCTCCTTGCACTGTGCCTTGCAGAATGGTCTTTGCAAGGCCTGATGATCTGGTGACGTGGCCATACCATCGGAGTTTCCGTTTCTTCACCACTGTGAGCAGGTCATCGTGTTGTCCAATGGCTTGTGTGATGGTCTGTCGGACTTCAACGTTGGTGATGTGTTGGGTATAGGAAATGCACAGAAGTCTTCTGTAGCACCTCATCTCCATGCTTTGTATTCTTCGTTGGAGATCTGCTGTGAGGGTCCATGCTTCGCAAGCATATAGGAAGATGGAGATGACCAGAGAGCGCAGCAGTCTTACTTTGGAATGTAGACTGATGGTTCTGTCTTTCCAAATGGGCTTCAACCTTGTCAGGGCAGCAGTTGTTTGTGCGATCCTGGAGAGGACTTCCTGTCGAGACCCATTGTCTGACACAATGGCTCCTAAATATTTGAAGCTGTGCACTGTGTTGAGGGATTGGCCTTGTACTTTGATGTCCGTGTTGATGCCATTGGTGTTGTTGGTCATCATTTTGGTCTTCTCCGCACTTATTTCCATTCCATAAGCTCTGGAGGTGGTGTCAAGCCTCTGTACAAGCTGTTCAAGTTCTTGTTCCTCTCCAGCCAATCCATCAATATCATCCGCAAAACGAAGATTGGAGATTGCTCTGCCCCCTATACTGACTGTGCCTTCGTGATCTGCAAGAGCATCTGACATGATGCGCTCTAGGAAGATGTTGAAGAGTGTTGGAGAGAGTAGGCATCCTTGACGCACACCGATTGTTGTTCTGAACCAGTTCCCGATGACGCTGTTATGGAGGACTGCACTGGTAGCCTTGTCATACAGGCTTTTGATGACTTCTATAATTTTAGGGCTGATGTTGTACACTTTCATGGTTGCCCATAGAGCTGCATGCCAGACTCCTCGTGTGCCGCATGGCAAAAGGTAGGTGTTGACCTTACACTTCCAATTTCTATCTTCTCTCTCTCTCTCTCTCTCTCTCTCTCTCTCTCTCTCTCTCTCTCTCTCTATCACTCAGTGACCAAATAAAACTTCAGTCTCTCTCTTGTCCAAAATAACAATCTCCCTGTCTCTGCCACAAATAATGTCTCTCTGACTCTCTCCCTCTCCGTCATTCTCACCCCCCCTCTTCTCTCTCTCTCTATTTCTCTTTTTGTTTCTCTCTCTCATATAAATACGCGAACTGGCCATAAATAAAACTGTATACTCTTCAACATTTTTATTAGATGCAGTCTAACAAACATAAAAAAAAAAAAAAAAAAAAAAAACCAAAAAAAAACACACACACACCAAAAAATCTTCGATTTTGATTTCCCGTCTTGCCTTTACACCACCTGTTTGAGTGATGAATAATGATTTGTTTGTTGTGTAATGTAGGAATGTCCGTAACATGTGAGCGTGTATGTTGATTACAGATCGCCGCGCTTTAAATCTGAAAAATATCCATTGAAGATTTTTAAAATCTCTCTCCCCCCCCCCACGAACGACTTTTTTTTTTCTCTTCCATCCCTCCCACGTCCCCCTCTCTCAGCGCCCGGTGTGTGCTGCAGCTCCCATGACACGCAGATGTAGGCTATGACAGCGGACAATGAATTTAATGGACTATTTATTATTTTGATTAGTACTGTGTGTGTGTGTCAGGTTTGAAAGTATCGTAGAGTATCTCTACTTGCTTGCCCACACAACCTTACACGCCACACTCATAAAACTGCAATGACCACACAATGGGGCAGTATAACTATTGGGAAAACCTGGACCTAACGCGCGCCCTTCAAGTTTAATTAATCTCCCTAAAGGGCCCAAGCCAAGGAGTACTAAAGACTTAGTACTACTTATCGTTGGCCCAAGCCTAAACCTGACTGGGATCCCGGAAATGAGTCACCGTTTCCCCTTCCTTGCTCATTGTCACTTGAATGTGAAACCATTATTCAACGCCGAGATGGCACGAAGGCATAACGGTTAGACTTAGAGCACAACAAAGGTAGTTAGTACACGGGGCCATCAAAGGGACAGAAAAATTAAAGTTACCCCAGAACATACAGTACTTTGATGGGACATTAGATATGAAAAACGAACTGATCCTTTCAGGCTTTAGGATGACCAAAGCTCCACATACAGCCGTTGCCCATTTATTTAAGCGTTCTCTCTGTCTCTCTCTTTCTGTCTGTCTCTTGGTCTGTCTGTCTCTCTTTCCATCTTATCCACGCTTTCTTTTTGGCCTTCAGAGAACAAACCCGCAGCACATCATTATTAATGAAAATGTTACCCTTTAATTATAACTATTATATATTATAAAGCTTTTATCAGGGCAGGCCTCCTACAAACAATGGTGTCTTATCAGGGTGGGATGCGACTTCCAAAACCTGAGACTGAATTCTTCTTTTACAAAGATATATAAGGACAACCTGGCTAGTCTAGTAGCGATATCAAACAACGTAAATTAATGCCTTTTAAATTTCTAGCACTCTCTAAATACAACAAGTTTGGACTTTATAATTCTAATAGCAAGGTCACTTGAAAGTACCTATTCTAACGAGTTTGGACAGCTCAAGTGACCCTGACCTTGGAGTGAGGTTGACCAAATGTGTATAGTATGTGTCTCATTGATATTTATCATGCATCAAAGAATCATACGTTTAATATTAATAACTTAGAAAAAAGTGATATTTTGTTGATCCTTTGACCTTGACCTTGAACTGAAGACATTCATTCACTGGTCATTTATGAGGTCTCATGGATATACACCATCTTACCAAGTGGTTGTGATAGTGGCAATAGGTTCTGAGATATTAATCACTTGCAAGTTTTGCACAGACGCCGGACGTGGGACAGGCAAACGAGCACGCGGGGAACAAAAGGTTTTATTTAGGACTCATCTCGCACAGATTTGCAAAAATCTAGATTTTTTGTTGTTGTAAGGATGGGAGTGAAGGAAGAGGAGGGGAGGAGGGAGGGGGCAGGTGACGGTGGGTGGGAGGGGTGTGTGAGTATGTTACACTCAGTTTGATGTTGGTGTTTTCTATCAGTATCTGATTCAGCCCCGATGCTTGAATTCCTGATAGTTGTGTAACTCAGATTCGTTTATTCACGCAACCCGTCCAAACAGCATACAAGTCACGAAGTCCCCGTATGAAGTTTTCCACTTTTATTCAGCACACACCAACAACTGCATACAATTCTCAACTCAACTTTCACAGCAACTCTCCAAATCACTATCAACAACTTTACTCTCAACAACAATCTCGGCACACGATTAAATAACCTCTCTCTTTTCTGGAACAATTTGGTATATGGTAGAAATGACGCACTGCCACCAATCGAACTAAAGATCGTCATCACTGGCTTACGTCATTACACATTTCTTCTCCTTCCGGATCGTTCCTTCAAATTTCTACAATTATCCCGAATCTTCGATCGATAGTAAACAAGCCGATCCAGAAGACTCTACAACAATATCGACTAACGAAAATTATCAACGTTATACAAAGCCTTTCCTAACAACAATGCAAACTCAAATCAAAGGTAAATAAACTCCACCATTGAATACTTTGCAAATCGAAACGATTAGATCTATCGTACACGCTTCCGACATACTTTCGTTCGCGTTTCAACGTAACATAACCCCCCACTGAAGAAGAAATTTACCCAATTTCTTTCAACAACGTTGAAACGTAATGCACAAACAATGTACAGAATTAAAACTTATTTCAGATTGTCTGAACACTGTCACTGTTCTCAGCTCAGTTCATTCACACAGAGTCAATGTTCTTCCACTTCAAATCTGTCTGGATATTGTCAATGTTCACAGTTCATTCACACAGAGTCAAAGTTTCTCATCTGCAAGTCTTTCTGGATACAGTCAATGTTCACAGATCATTTACCCAGTCAACGTTTTTCATTTTCAAGTCTGTCATTACCAATATTCTTAGTTCGTCCACACAGTCAATGTTCTTTCATTCGCAAGGAAACGACGCCCTCGTCAGTTGCGGTCGTCATCGGCCCAGGGTCAAAGACGATGATCACGTGGGCTTCCCTGGAATCAGTGCGTCCTCCGTTGTCTCCTTCTTCCATCGGATGTCCGACGCAGTCGACGTTGTCATTTCCCAGAATGCATTCGCTGGGTCTCACGGTCAGGTTGGCTTCTGCGGGACGGTGGAATAGCTCCCTCAAGGTCTGCAGATGCTCCTTCCAGGTCTGGGTGTGGACTTCATGTTCGACCAAAGTCGTAGAGCCTGGGACATCATTGAGGTTAGGGGGAAACTCGCCCATAAGGTCCTTGAGCTCCAACGTTTGACCTTCCGTCAAGCTCGGTCCTAGCTTAACATCATTGATGCCTTCTTTGCTATGGAAGTCTCCCAGTTCCAACAGTTCCTCGCTGTCAAAGCTGTTGTCGATCTCAGCTGCTGTGGCTGCGTGCACAGTCTCTGATGGCCTTTCCACGTACAGCTTAAGGAGGTTGGCGTGGTATATCTTGGAATGCTGGCCGACCTTCACCTTGTAGTCGTTGATTCCCACCACGGTCTCCACTTCGTACGGGCCTTTCCACTGCATCAGCAACTTATTATGATCGGTAGGTAGCAGCACCAGCACTTTGTTGCCAGGTTTGAACTTCCTGTTCACAGCCCTACGGTCATAGTAGTGCTTTCCACAGTCCTGGGACTTCTTCAGGTTTTCTCTGGCTATCTCGAGAGTCTGCTCCAGCTTCTCCCGTAGCTCAAACACGTACTGGTAGCTGTTCTTCACCTCTGGGGTGTCTACTTCTTTCGTCCACAGTTCTTTTAGGATGTGCATCGGCCCTCGGATGGTTCTTCCGTACAGCAGCTCGAACGGAGAGAAGCCGGTGGACTCCTGCGGTACTTCTCTGTAGGCGAAAAGTAGGGCGTTGATGTAGCGATGCCATTGTCTGGGCTGCTCGCTGCACAGTTTCTTCAGGGTGGACTTCAGCGTAGCATTGAACTTCTCGACAAGCCCGTTGCACATCGGATGGTAGGGTGTCGTAGTCAAATGCCGGATGCTCAGCAGTCTGTTGACCTCCTTCATGCAGTCAGAGACGAACTGCGTCCCGAGGTCTGTCAGAATTTCTTCAGGCACTCCAAGTCTACTGAACATGTCCACTAGTGCCCTGCTACAGATTCAGTGTCAATCTTCTTCAGTGGCACTGCTTCTGGGTACCGAGTCGCATAGTCTACTAAAGTCAGTACCCATCGATGACCTTCTTCACTCGGAGGTCTTATTTCGCCGATTAAGTCTAAGGCCACCCTCTTGAAAGGTCGGTCGATCAGAGGCATCCTCTGCATAGGCACTTTCGGGACCCTTCCTCGAGGTATGGTCTTCTGGCAAATGTCACATGATCGGCAGAAACGGCTGACGTCCGCATGAAGTCCTGGCCAGTAGAACACCGCCTGGATTCTGTCCGACGTCTTCTTGATACCTAGGTGACCTCCCATGATTGAGTCATGTGCTACTTCCATCACTTGGCGCCTTAGGGGTAACGGTACCAAAACTTGACGTAGTGGTTTACCTCCGTTGACCCTCGGGTGCTGGAAGATTCGATACAGGATCTTGGTCTTCACCTCAAAATAGACCGTGCCACTGCCCTTGGTCAAGTGGTCTTGGCGGTTCCTGTACTTGTTTAAAGTGCTATCAACTTCCTGGAGCTGGATCAGCTTATCTCTGTCCACGATGGCAGCTTTAGAGTTGTCGGCGACCTTCAGTGGCGTAGACGTCTTGTCTCTCTTGGCCTGGGCCCTGGTAGTAACGGCACCGACGATCTCTGGTCGGCAGGGCTGAGCCGGAGTAACCACATTGTCCCGTAGCAGCTCTGTAAGGTCTCCATCGGGAAACGGCAATGGATCCTCCTCCACAACTTCGACGCGTTGGATTGAGGCAGGACTCCACTCTGGATCGGGGTCGTCGGGTCGTCTCGCGCCGTCGATATTCCCGATCATCAAATCATACAGCGGCTTCTTCAGGCAAACCGCTTCGACTTCGCCTATGTAGAAAGGGGTGTTGACATGAATCTTCGCAACTGGCGCTCTCACACATTTGCTGTCGGCCATAAGTGTCCATTTTGAATCGCCAGTGAACTGTTCTTTAGCGATTAGGTCTTCTCTGACGATGACCCCACTGCAGCCAGAGTCTCTTAAAACAGTCACTTCATGATTTCCGACGCGTCCCTTGGAAACAGGCATGTTCTGTACGGTCACCGCTGCGCTGGCGACGACGGGGATGGATTTTCCGTTGGCGAGGAGAAGTTGGCCATCGGTCATGCACTCTTGCACGTCCGCAGGAGTAGCTGTGCGCTTGGTCTCACTCGGAAGAATGACGCTCCCGCCGCACACTTGATGGTCAGATCTACTGGTTTGCCGTTGATTGGAGAACCGCCTCTGCCGGTTGCCCGCCGCTGAATTGTCCGTACTGCTCCGCTGTCCGCTACTTTTGTTTTGAGGACAGTTAGCCGCTCTGTGGTCTGTAGCGTTGCAGGTGAAACAGCCCCTTGAATGCCCTTCCCTGGGAGGAGGCGTGGAGTCTGTCTGTCTCTGGCTCGTCTGGCTTCCCTGGATCTGGTTCACATGGTTTCCAGTCTTCTGAAAATGTTTCGTCGCGCTGGGTGGCCCCAGGGCAGGGTTTTCCCATGAGCGATGAGATATCTTTCAGCAGCCTCAGTCACATCTTTAAGCGTCTGCAGCTTTTGTTCTTCTAAGTGGGTCGCTAGGTCCTTGTGACAGGCATTGAGAAATTGTTCCTTCACGATCAGGTCATGGAGACTGTCGTAAGACTTCGTTTCGCCTGATAACTCCACCCACTTGTGTAGATATGACGACAGGCGCTCCACAAACTGCTTTGGCGTCTCGCCTGACTTAGGCCGGCATTCACGGAAGCGTTTACGGTAGCCCTTCTCTGTAAAGTTGTAGCACTGCAATAGGGCCTCTTTCAAGACGTCGTAGTCTTTAGCGTCATCGTCCGACAATCTGGTGTAGACGTCGAGTGCTTCTCCCGTCAGAAGTGCACTTAGTCGAATCGCCCAGTCTTGAGGTTGCCAGTTAGAGCTTTTGGCAAACCTTTCAAATCTCGCCAAATAACTGTCGATCTGGTCCTTCCCGTCGACGAAAGCTGGCAATAATTTTGGAGCCATGTGGTCGCTGACGACTTGTGGCGCATGCTGATTGTTTTGGATACGCGCCAACTCCAGCTGGTACTGACGATCAGCTTCTAGTCGTCTTTCTTCCATCTCTCTTTCTTCTCGGCGTCGCTGCTCTTCTGCTTCTCTTTCTTGACGCCGCTCTTCTCTTTCTTCTCGGCGACGCTGCTCTT
Organism: Oncomelania hupensis; assembly: GCA_036898135.1. Lineage (NCBI taxonomy): Eukaryota > Metazoa > Mollusca > Gastropoda > Littorinimorpha > Pomatiopsidae > Oncomelania > Oncomelania hupensis. The sequence goes on along the minus strand of CM072523.1, from coordinate 3,692,044 downwards.
CTAATTCTCTTTCTTCACGGCGACGCTCATCTTCTCTTTCTTCACGCTGACGTTGTTCTTCTCTTTCTTGTATTCTCTCCTGAGACTTGACGTACTCCGTCAGCTGTTTGCCTTTTAGATTCAGTTGCATCCCTTTCTGCCAGAAGTCAGCCATCTTGATGCTTCTGGAAAGTTCTTTTTCTAGAAAGTTCTTGACTGTAGAGTTCTTTTTTTTTCTGGAAAGTTCTTGACTGTGCTGTACCTTTCTAGACTGTTCTAGAACAGCACGCTTTCTGCAGTAGCGCTGATGCTTGTCACTAGTCGCCTTCGTTGACGCAGGCCCCGCTGTCCTCGTCGTATGCGACGCTGCACCACGCTGGTGTTGATGTATACGCTCCTGTGCTGAAGTAGACGCGACGTCCGCTCGCCGCTCTCTGTAACACTGGCGATGTAGCTCCGAGACTGTCCCTCGACGTAGTCCTGCGGCAGCCACGTAGTCCTGATGTGTTGTTCGCTCACGAAGCAACTCTTCAGCGACTACACGCCCTTGCAGTCAACCCGAACCTATCGGTGATGTAGTCCCAGTATGTTGGCCCCTCTCGACGCAACTCGTTGGCGGCTACCCTCGATGACTGCCTCTCGTAACGTTGACTCGCTTGTTGTAGCAGTTGAACCCTTGGCTATGGCGTGAATCGCGGCTTGACCCCCAAAATGTTACACTCAGTTTGATGTTGGTGTTTTCTATCAGTATCTGATTCAGCCCCGATGCTTGAATTCCTGATAGTTGTGTAACTCAGATTCGTTTATTCACGCAACCCGTCCAAACAGCATACAAGTCACGAAGTCCCCGTATGAAGTTTTCCACTTTTATTCAGCACACACCAACAACTGCATACAATTCTCAACTCAACTTTCACAGCAACTCTCCAAATCACTATCAACAACTTTACTCTCAACAACAATCTCGGCACACGATTAAATAACCTCTCTCTTTTCTGGAACAATTTGGTATATGGTAGAAATGACGCACTGCCACCAATCGAACTAAAGATCGTCATCACTGGCTTACGTCATTACACATTTCTTCTCCTTCCGGATCGTTCCTTCAAATTTCTACAATTATCCCGAATCTTCGATCGATAGTAAACAAGCCGATCCAGAAGACTCTACAACAATATCGACTAACGAAAATTATCAACGTTATACAAAGCCTTTCCTAACAACAATGCAAACTCAAATCAAAGGTAAATAAACTCCACCATTGAATACTTTGCAAATCGAAACGATTAGATCTATCGTACACGCTTCCGACATACTTTCGTTCGCGTTTCAACGTAACAGAGTACAAAGACTCATTGCTATGTATGCGAGTCAAAAAGCCCAGAATACACTGTCTATCCACCTGTCAATGGGTACCTGGTTCTGTGTAGGACTGGGGAAGGTAAAGCAGCCAGAGATAGGCATCGCCCTCACTAAGCTGGCCCAGAGAAAAGTCTTCAAAGGCCTACTGCCCCAACGACAGAAAGGTTTCGGGAAAACTTTTACTTTTGTATTGTGTCCGACAGACCATTACACAAGCCATTGGACAACACGATGACCTGCTCACAATGGTGAAAAAACGTAAACTCCGATGGTATGGCCACGTTACCAGATCATCAGATCAGGTCTTGCAAAGACCATCCTGCAAGGCACAGTGCAAGGAGGTAGAAGAAGAGGGAGACCGAAAAAGAGGTGGGAGGACAACATTCGAGAATGGACTGGTTTGACACTGAGCGAAACAATCAGGGTTGCTGAGGACAGGGAAAGATGGAGTACGCTGGTTAAACGATCATCTGTGGTGCCCCTACGACTTCCGAGTTATGGGATAGGATAGGATAGGATAGTATGTTTGAACAGCTTTATGTAAACGTTGTGACTTTTGCCCCAAAGAAAACTTTAAAAACAAAAAAACCTGTGTCCAGCCGGCTCACTGACACGCGCGAGGCGTATCAGGCAAACACGGCCACGCGTGAACAGTGTCAGCTGAGCGTGCTGTTCAACGGTTTGCAGGACTGGACACCACACGGGGTATCATAAGCTCCTGAGAGAGTGGTCAAGCTAAGAACCGAATTATCTCCGACACTTTGTATAGGCTGGTAGACATTTTGTGATCTTTCTAAGAAAGTGCTTTTCCAGATTAAGAGCTGCTCAAGGCGCTGACCGATACAGGATCTAACTCAGGCCGTCCCTGCATAGTCTGACGCCCAGACAACTGAGCACCATCCTGGGCGACCGGGGATGGGGAGGAGGGACCTAGTGCTTGATGGGAGTGTATATATGTGTAGCCGGCACTCTCACCCGTCTAGGACTTCAGCGCAAGGATCTTTAAAGTCCGTTCGGTCCAATGCGTGCGCGCTCAGACTAGACCTCAGTTTATACTCTCATCCGAAGGAGCTTTCATTGCAATGCTTTGATCTTCACAGTTTGAAAATAAGCGAGAAATGTGTATGAGCGATTGACTGATTGACTGAGAGAGAGACAGAGAGGGAGGGAGAGAGTGGGGAGAGAGAGGGGGGAGAGAAGGGGGAGAGAGGGAGAGAGAGAAAGAGAGAGAGAGAGAGAGAGAGACAGCGTATAAAGAGTGATCATGGAACACGAACATGGTCGTAGATTTATGAGCGTATGGGAAGGGGGTGAGATGAAGGCGGAGGAGGGGTGGGGTGGGGGTGGGGGGTAACACAGTCGGTCAAAACACTGACCCTAAATAAAGTATACTACTCAAAATAATACAAGGGCCACTTGGACATATGGGTCTCTCTTTAAATCAGAAACAAGAATTCAATTTATTAGTTCATCATATTTTATTGCAATCATTTCTGCATCAATAACAAAAAAGATTTGAGACATCAGTCGCTTAAAATTCGAGTAAATTCAATTTAACTGGACATACCCCTCATTTACACAATCAAAACTTTAGAAACCAAAAATCTATAGAGTCAGTATCGGGTGTGGCCACCGTTTGCATCAATGCAGTCTTGGCATCGTTGTCTCATGGACCGTATCAGGTTATGGAGGATGTTTCCTGGGATGGCCAACCACTCTTGCTGGAGAACTTGGGCCAGAACTTCAAGGTTAGCTCCTGGAGGGAGGTTTGCCCGTGTGTGTCGACCTAAGACATCCCACAGATGTTCTATGGGGTTCAAATCGGGTGATCGAGCCGGACAATCCATCCTTATGACGTGCTGTTGCTGCAGGAAGTCATTGACGATACGCGCTCGGTGGGGTCTGGCATTATCGTCCTGTAGTATGGCACCTTCCCCAATGGCCCGCAGAGCTGGGAGAACCCTAGGTTGTAGGTGGTCATCCCTGTAGCCAATACCGTTTAAGTTGCCATGAATTTGGAGCAGGGGTGTTCTGAAGTTTAATGCGAAGCCACCCCACATCATGACAGATCCACCACCAAAGCGGTCATGCTCGCGCACCGTCGCATCAGCAAAACGCTCCCGTGGACGCATCCAAACATTCACTCGACGGTCGTTGAAAGACAAGGAGAACCGAGACTCGTCTGTAAAGAGCACCCTTGACCAATGTTGCCTAGTCCCCACCAAATGAGGCCGAGCCCAGGCCAAACGCGCTGCACGGTGAGCTGGGGTGAGCAAAGGCCGTACTGCTGGTCGTCTTGATCGCAGGTTTGCCTCGTGTACACGGTTGCGAATTGTCTGGTCGCTGACGTTAACATTGCTGGCTGTGTGAAGCTGTCTTCTGATGGTGTTTGCTGTAGCAGACCTCATCCTCAGAGCTGACAGGGTGATGAAATGGTCTTGTCTTGCAGTGGTAACGCGGGGGCATCCGGACCTTCTTGGTTCTTGGACACTTCCAGTGTTGTTAAAGCGCTCCCGCAGCCTTTGGACAACGGAGTGGGACACTCCCAGCCGCCTGCCAACTTCTTTCACCCACCCCCCCCTTCCTGAAGCCATGCAATAGCTCTGCCTCTATCCGCATCAGTCAATCGTCGCCTTGGGGGCATGGTAACGGTTAGAAAAGCAGCAAAAGCGCTGCCATTTATACCCAGAACAAAGCGCCTAGTATTGTTAAACTAAACTCACAAAATGCAAGCCTTTCGCGTGCAAATCACTTTTTAATGTTTAAAATTTTGCTTTATTACCTAGACACCAGTAAATTAGGGTCATTTTTTTGGTAAAAATTGGGTTTGTTTTTCAACTCAGAGCAGAAAGTTCAAAACTCAAACATGTGATTACTTGTCAGAATCTGATTGTCTTGAATGTTACTGTACAGGATAAGTTTTGAAATAAGCAATATATTAATAGCGATATTATTGATAGTGTCACGAACTGGCTAGTTTTAACTCTGCCCATGGACTATTCAGCCTTGTGTAGTAATTGTAACAGTAGAGAGTCAATTAAGATTACACAGCAGGCCACACACGGCGAGCGAGCCACCCACGCTGCGCAGTGAGTCAGCACTTGAGCTTTGAATCGGACCGTTTAACCAATCAGAAGCAGGCTAAGCGGGTAGAGCCGGTTCTGATGGGTCAAAACCTACACACAGTTTTGGTCAGTCGTGTGTGAGACGAGGTAGAGTCAACATCTACTTAGCTAGCAGAGAATCTCTTCACTCATAGACCAGGAAGCAGGACTTTAGAATCTTAGAATTCTCTCAAGTCATCACGGGCCTGAACTTGTCAAACAGGTAAATGAACACCCTTCTGTTTCATCGTGATATATTTATATTATTGTTGAAATTATGTTTGTGGAATTTGCTATGCATAAATGTGAATTGTTAATCCGAATTTGCGTGACCATGTGGAAAAGCTGAACACGTGGCGAAACACGACCGGTTGCGCCGCCATGTTGTATGCTGTACGGAACCACTGTTGTTTAACTTATATGTATGTTTGCAGACCAGTGGCTGTACCACTGAATGTTTATAATATTATTAATTCTGTATGTGTATAGTTAGACACGATTGATATTTATGTATGTATAGGAATTTAGAGTGAGATTCCAGTGGACCCCGGAAGTAGCAGAATGTTCGTCGCTTATGTATAGAGATGTGGAGCTATCACTGAGGGCTACTTTGGCTTTCAGTGAGACGCTCTGCACAAACCGATTATTCAGGGTTGTGCAGAATTTCGTCTCTTATATTACAGACGAGCAGGCGAGCTATCCTGTGCACCCCACTCCACAGAAACGACGAGTTGGTTGAGAAGCCTCTACCGCACAAGTCGGAAAGAGCTACCCGGAAAAACACCCTGTCAGACCCCACAGCGTGGCAAGGGACTCAACTACACAACGACAAAGGTGTACCAGAAGCTACCTCACAGAAGGACTTCGCACGCACCATCTAGCAGTTAAGTGCAAAAACGAAGGTGCACTTAAACTGATCAAAACAGGACCACAGTAGTCCAACTCTTCAGAAACTGTAAAACGGACCACAGTAGTCCAATCTACATGAATTATAATAGCAAGTGCCCGAGGAAGATATAACAGCTGCCTAGACTATCAGCGATCGAACTATTAGCAGTGACTGAGACTTTTTAAGTTAGATTAGTACTTAGAGAACCTTGTATAGAGTAGAAGAAATAAATGTGTGATTTTAACTGTTATCAAGTGGCTGGACTACATATGATTCATAGCCGTGTGAAAGCTAGTGTGACAGTAATCTTTTACCATTTTTCTATCTATTTCTGTACCCCAACCTTAACACAGAACGAGCTAAACAAATAAATTTATTAAAGTAATTCATAGGGTGACTTACTAGCAGTTCCCACCGAATAAACGTGAGGGTCCATAATTCCATTGTGCAGAGCCCATAAACCCCACGTGACAGATAGCAGCAAAAATAATTAAACTAAATGAAATATGAGAGTGGCCCGACAATTATTTTGAGTAGTATATTATAGGGCCCAAGGTCAAAGGTGGAAGAACGAAACGTCTATGCGACTAACGTGCAAAGGTGCCGCCGACCTGGCTTACGGGGAGGCAGGAACAAACGGTCCGCCGGAACAATTAGCGCCAACTCCCACCCCGAACACTTTTGCCTTACCTAATGTCACACATCTCTGATCTGTCATCATCATTGTCGTCGTCGTCTTCGTCATCATCATCGTCGTCGTCGTCATCGTCATCATCAACGCCAAGTCTTACTGGTTCTTTTCCTTTATCTTACCCCAAAAAGAAATGTTTATGACGTCTTACCCCCAAAAAGAAATTTTTATGACGTCACTAACCCTAACCCTACATGTCTTGCCAAGTTATATTTGCTTGTAAACTTTAGATAAATACTGCTTTTTAAATACTGAGTTTTCATATAGAAATTTTACTAAAAAAGAATTTGGGGGTAAGATAAAGGAAAAGTACCGTCTTACTCAGTGTTCCCGATTACGCACAGTAGTGCATCAATTACGCACAAAATATGAAAAATGACGCAGAAAAATTTGCATGTGTGCGTCCTGTGGACGCAAACATTTTTTTTCGAATCGCTGAAGTCAAAAATACGACCAACGAGTGGCGAACTAATTCACGGCTTAATCAGAATCAGAACCCAACTTAGATTGCCATTGCAGACGATTAAAGATTGTGTCGGGAGTTGTCGTGTTTTCATTTTTTGGTTTTATATGATTATGATAACTAATGTGACGCTTTAACAGATTTTAAAAAAAAAAAGAAGCTTGGACTTATTTTTACATTTCTTTTTCCGATTTGGGGACTCTCAAAATTTGCACAAGGACTCTTAAAATTTTATACCTGGGAGTCCCAAGGACTCTCATTTTTTGTGTGTGGAGGGAACACTGTTACTTTACATAAAAGAAGGAAAAGAGGAAGAAAAACCAAAAAATGGCAGAAAGGGAAAGAACTTAAAACAAACATCAAAATTAAAGAAAAACAAGATGGCAAGGCATTCAAATGTATTTCCAGACACTCACACACTTGGGCCAAAAAAATCTACATTTTCAAAAGTGTTAATTTTGTTGATGGTGTTGTGATTGTGCTTTATCCTAACAAAGCCAAAGGAAAACCCAGAATAATAAGCCACTATCTTCATGCAAATGCAAAAAAAAAAAAAAAAAAAAAATTATATAATATATATCAAAATTGGCTGAGCAAATTTTTAGATACAGAGCAAAACGTATAAAGAAATTGTGAAGTACAATGACCTTGACCTTTGAGAAAGTACAAATATGAATGATCCAACACGCTTAGCAGTAGTTGAAGTACGCCAAAAATGAAAAATAAATATGACGAAGTTCGGTTTCAGTTATTGTTGAGAGAAGGGAAAATTGTGTTTTGAATATAAACAGTTCAATTCTGAGTGACGGACTGACCGACCGACATCTCTACAACCGAACTGAGGATGGTCCATCATATAAAAAGCCCTTATATATGTATCAACTCCCCCTCTCGCCCCCCTCCCCCCAAATCACTTTAGTCATTTTTGAGATATTGGACAAAATATATTTTAGTAGCAAAATGACTCCAGTGACCTTGACCTTTGTGGTAGAGAAAGTATGACGGCATGAGAGACAGATCACTATCCTAGATAATGTTCATATGAAGTTTGGTCAAAATCTGTTAAGTGGTTTTTGAGATATATGGCTTCTAACAGACTGACCAACAGAAAATTTGGCTCATTTTGGCTTCCAACGGACCAACCGACAGACTGACATTTAGCTCTGATTCCTCCCGAAGATTTTAAAAATAATACAAAAATAAAGAGAGAAAGCAAGTCTAAAACACTATTTCGGACGCATTATAATAATATAATAAATTCAAATTGTCCTCACATGCAACGAGGGAAAGGCGGATGCAATCATAACTCTTCACACTAATAAATTCCCCTTTTAGTTTGAGGAGTTCAAGGTTATACTTTACTGCTAGCTCTGTTTTAGCGGGTTACGGGGCTTTACGTCCTCAATAAAATATATGTTAAGTACAAATTAAAAAAGTAGTGTAAGCCAACTCCCTGGGTAAAAACCAGACCAGGTCTGGCGAGGGCATGGTGGCTGAGGAGGTGGGGGTAGGGTGGTAGTACGGTATACACCCGACCGTGGAATTTATTGAGTTAAAATGGAGGATCTTAATACAAAATGTGGCAATGGACACCGCGAGTTTAAAAAAAAAAAAAAAAAAAAAAAAAAAGATGATCTACTCCTGCCGGCAACACTATACGACAATGCTATACTGTCGTTTAAATATCTGCAAGCGATTAACCCAGGGATGGTTAACCCTTGTCATCTCCATCTTCCTATACACTTGCGACACATGGGCCCTCACATCAGATCTACAACGAAAAATACAAAGCATGCAGATGGGGTGCTACGGAAGACTTCTGGGCAATTCCTATACCCAGCACATCACCAACGACGAAGTCAGACAGAAAATCACACAATGACAACACGATGACCTGCTTACTCACAGTGGTGAAGAAACAGAAACTCTGATGGTATGGCCACGTCACCAAATCATCAGGCCTTGCAAAGACCATCCTGCAAGGCACTGTGCAAGGAGGCAGAAGAAGAGGGAGACCGAAAAAGAGGTGGGAGGACAACATTCGAGAATGGACTGGTCTGACACTGAGCGAAGCCATCAGGACTGCTGAAGACAGAGAAAGGAGTAAACTGGTTAAACGATCATCTGTGGTGCCCCTACGACCTCCGAGTTACGGGATAGGATAGGATAGGATAGGAACAGGTTTGACTTCATCAAATTTAAATAACATTTATTTGAACGATCATCTGCGGTGCCCCTACGACCTCTGAGTTACGGGATAGGATAGGATAGGATAGGATAGGGTATAGTGTGGTGAGGGTGAGCTAATGCCATACATTGGTTTAGTAATCATAGAAAGCCCATGGTGGGGGTAATATATTTAACTGTCCAGGCGATTAATGCCAATAGTATTCAAGGTCAACACTACACAATGGTTTTATAAAACAAATTAACTTTACAGTTATTAAGTGTAAATAAGACTAAAGCCATGAAATTGGCTTAACCAGTTGGCTGGGGCAAAAGGGGGTAAGCCCTCTTGGCAACTAGAGTATGCTGACCGTTGAGCCCTTTTAGAAGACAAACAGAAGGCATATTATATATAAAGCAGAGTGACAGAGTTATAACTTATATCAGGCCTAGGCTAGACTCTTTCACTCATATATGATATTGATACAATGTATGCCTTAGCTGCCTCTGATACTCTGTGCCCAGGAGACAGGCTTAGGCTGGATACTTTCACCCAGACAAAGTATGTCTTGGAAGCAGTCTCTGATACTCCCTGTGCCCAGGAGACCGGACTACGCTGAACACTTTCGCTCAGACAATGCAGGCCTTCTGACACTCGGTGCCCGGGAGACAAGATTAGGCTGGATACTGTCACTCAATAGATGCTTTAGCCATCTCTGATACTCGGTGCCCAGGAGACAAGATTACGCTGAATTCCGTCACTCAATGGTTGCCTTAGCCATCTCCGATACTCTGTGCCCAGGAGACAGGCACAGGAAACGTAAGGTGTTTACTGCAAACATTGCACAGGGATAACAGACACAACACACAACAGTGCTGCCTCCAACGCCTGCCCCAGCCCACAAGGTCATTACCACAAAGCACTCTCCACCCAGCTATTCAAACAGCGATTTTAAAATAGTGAAAACAGTGTCGTGCGGGACTGTGCAGATGCGTCTCTGCACATTTGTGTTTTGAACAGACGCCTACAGTACAAACTAAAATTGTATGATATTAGGAATTCTTATACTAAGCTATAGCAAACCGGACCACCATTTGGCATGTCTGATTGCCTTGGAACTCTCCTTTAGTCCCTTTCAGTATCACATGATTTTTGTTTGTTGTAACTCCTGAGAGAACGCACATGCTTTCTATACCCATTATCACCTGTAGTAAGTGGCAAAATAAAATAATTTTCTTTCTGTTTTTGTCTTATCCTCCTCCTCCTCCTCTCTCTCTCTCCAAGTCTAATACTAATTATCTCGTGGCGAAAAACAAAAACTTCAACCTGTTTCCTTATTCTCTTTCTCCTTAACGTGTAGTGTGGTGTGGTAGGGAGGGCAATAAGAATGGAAAAAACAATTCTAACAGAGCAGCATCCCACCGACGTAGCTCAAGTGGTAGAGCGTTCGCCTGGCACACCGATGACCCAGGTTCGAATCCCGTGGTGGGTGAAATAAAAAGTGGCCATTTTCACTGTCCATTTTGGCAGTATGATTGCTCTGGTGGTTCAGTGTTGATTCAGTTCCTACCCCTCTTTTTCTAGGATGGTTATTCCCGTCTGCCATATCGCCAATGGTGGGTGTAGACGTTAAACCTCAATGTTCTAACAGAGCAAATCCGGAAGGGAGCCAACGCACAAGCACAGTTCACACACATCATCTCTCTCTCTCTCTCTCTCTCTCTCTCTCTCTCTTTCTTTCTCGTTCTCTCACACACACACTCTCGATCTCCAAGTCCAACACTAACCTTGTAAGGCAAAATGCACCATAGTTCACAGGTACACCTCTCTGCATGACTGCTAGTAAACTGCCACCAATTAGTAAACTCACTCCCTGCTGGAACAAAAATTGTGATGTATACATTACACTACAGTGAGTATTCTTTCCAACAAACATCAATGTAATAACAGGGATTGTTCTCGCCTTATATTTGTCAAGCAAACTTCGCAAAAAAAATGAGTAAAGCATCAGCAACTTATAAATAACTCTTAAAAACAGAACAACTGCTTTAATATAAATTCCATAAATAAAGAAGATTCTATCACTGTTACAACTGCAGAGCATAACTGATGGTCTGTCCGAGTGCCAAGATAAGTTGTTTATTTTGTGTTTAATATTTTTACCACATCAGACAATGTTAGGCTGGTGGCTTAGTATTCTCATAACTTGTCCCCTCTTTGCATTTTCTTTCGACAGATGATCTGCCTTGCAAAGAATTGTCAGTCTTGGAGTGTGACCCAAAAAATGATGACAAAATTCGTTGTCTTTTATTTTTATAGTGAATAAATTCCAACTCAAGTCCTTGACAAAGCGCTTGCATCATATCAATCATGCATGATCTGCGGTTGACTATGAAAAGTGGCGTTCCAGTAGAGGTACGCTGACATAAAAAAAAGTGAGTAAGGGTCAGTTAACAACTAAGTAAAATACAGAAATAAGATGACACTGACTGATATACACTCCATGATAAAATATCATAATTAGTGTGTGTTGTAATCAGAGGTGCATGTGGCTAAAGTTCATTTTGTATTTTCATGATGGACCGGCTGCTACTGGCATTGGCAGCAAGGAAATTTTTAGTAGCCTTATTCATGTAAGTCCAAAACAAGAGAAACAGTTATAGTATCCCTACTGTCATGAATTGGCTAGTTTAACTCTGCTCATTGACTATTCAGCCTTGTGCAGTCTTTGTAACAGTAGAGGGTCAGTATATTACACAGCAGCAATTAAATTACACAGCAGACCACACACGGCGAGCGAGCCACCCACATCGCAGTGAGTCAGCACTTGAGCTTTGAATCGGACCGTTTTAACCAATCAGCAGCAGGCTAAGTGGGTAGAGCAGTTTTGACTGTGTCAGAGCCTAACACAGTTTGAATCAGTCGTGTGTGAGACGAGGAAGAAGTAACATCTCCTTAGCTAGCAGAGAACTATCTTCACTCATAGACCAGGAAGCAGGACTTAGAATCTCAGAATTCTATTAAGTCACAACGGGCCTGAACTTGTCAAACAGGTAAATGAACACCCTTCTGTTTCATCGTGATATATTTGTATTATTGTTGAAATTATGTTTGAAGAATTTGCTATGCATAAATGTGAATTGTTAATCCGAATTTGCGGGACCACATGGAAGAGCCTACCACGAGGCGAAACACGACCGGTTGCGCCGCCATGTTGTATCCCGTACGGAACCACTGTTGTTTAACTTATATGTATGTTTGCAGACCAGTGGCTGTACCACGGAATGTTTATATTATTATTAATTCGGTATGTGTATAGTTAGACACGATTGATATTTATGTATGTATAGGAATTTAGAGTGAGATTCCAGTGGAACCCGGAAGTAGCAGAATGTTCGTCGCTTATGTATAGAGATGTGGAGCTATCACTGAGGGCTACTTTGGCTTTCAGTGAGACGCTCTGCACAAACCGATTATTCAGGGTTGTGCAGAATTTCGTCTCTTATATTACAGACGAGCAGGCGAGCTATCCCGAGCTATCCTGTGCACCCCACTCCACAGAAACGACTAGTTGGTTGAGGAGACTCTACCGCACCAGACGGAAAGAGCTGCCTTGAAAGACACCCTGTCAGACCCCACAGCGTGGCAAGGGAACCCAACTACACAACGACAAAGGTGTACCAGAAGCTACCTCGAAGGACTTCGACCGCACCATAAGAAAGTTAAGTGTACACCCAGAAGTGCACTTAAACTGATCATAACAGGACCACAGTAGTCCAACTCTTCAGAAACTGTAAAACGGACCACAGTAGTCCAAATCTACATGAAATATTATAGCAAGTGCCCGAGGAAGATATAACAGCTGCCTAGACTATCAGCGATCGAACTATTAGCATTGAAAGAGACTTTTTAAGTTAGATTAGTACTTAGAGAATCTTGTATAGAGTAGAAGAAATAAATGTGTGATTTTAACTGTTATCAAGTGGCTGGACTACATATGATTCATAGCCGTGTGAAAGCTAGTGTGACAGTATTCTTTTACCATTTTGATCTATTTCTGTACCCCAACCTTAACACAGAACGAGCTGAACAAATAAATTTATTAAAGTAATTCATAGGGTGACTTACTAGCAGTTCCCACCGAATAAACGTGAGGGTCCATAATTCCATTGTGCAGAGCCCATAAACCCCACGTGACACCTACCGACCTTAATTTTTTTACCCAATCTTAAACTTTTTTGGGGATTGTCTGGGAAAAAAATGCCCTCCCCCTCCCCCATTGAAAAAATTGCACTTAAGCAGTTAAGGTGGAAAAGGTTTTTTAAAAAAAGAAAAAAAAAGACAAAAAAGTAACCAACCTACTGACTGTATTCTTTTTTTCCCTACGTTCCTATGTAAACAGACATATTATTACTTTTTTGGGAGGGGGAGGGTTGGGGTTTTGGGAGTGGGCCTAATGTTGATTTTAATAATAATGTATGCATGGACTTTAATACAGAAAACAGGACTAAACTTGACCCTGTACATGTATTATATAATTTAAACTTAAAGCAAGATTTCATAATACTGTTCAGGGCTCGAAAGCTTTTTTTTTTCTTTTTACCTATCTTTTTGGACAGGTTGTCAAAATATTTTACCTGTCCCACAACATTTCCAGCCTGTCCGAACTTTCCTAACAATTTTTATGAAGAAACACAAAAAGTAAGATATTCAAGCGAATTGTATTACAGCACATTGCACATTCAAACACTTTTGCCTAGCGTGAAGTCGTAGCGGTCTGTTTTCAGTTTTAAGCTGAGCCAAGATCAGTGATGCCGACTGGCTTGGCAGCTAAAAATACTTGTCCCCTCGGACAGGTTGGGTAGCGATCCAACCTCTCTGGCTGCCGGTTCTACCTGTCCGGGACAATCAGATATGTCACGCCGTGTTGTTATGTATATTTCTAGGACCAACTCCCGACTCCCCACACATACAATGTGGTACTTGTACTCATCTCACTTGCTTTCCTTCCTCTTCCATCCCTTGATAAGATGAGTAGATTTTATATTAAATAACTTAAATAAGATTTTGAAAAAAAAACAATTCAAGTTCTTTGATTTTTTTTAAAAATCTGCCTTAAATTTACATAAAATAATAATTTAATGTTCAGCATGAAAAACTGGCAAGCAAGACTTAATAACAGTGCAGGGGAAACTACAATCAAAAAGATCAGCACCTCATATATTACATTGCAAATACTGAAATAGTCCACAGAAAACATAAAGAATCCAATGTGGTAAGGTTTGGTCAAAGAGGCTTAAAGTATATAAGATTAAGAGGTTATAATTGGTTTTACTACTTTTAGGGTGGCACAGTAGTGCGGTGGTTTGAGCACACGCTGACCAGTAATGTTTAATGTTGGGAAGGGTTGGGACTTGGAACTTTGTCCTTTTATTAAACAAAGTGCTAAAGTTCCAAGTACTAACGTCTAGACGTCTAGAGTTAGATAACTCTAACTCTTCCCAACATTGCTTAGTACTTGGATGGGTGGCAATGCTTGGAAGGCCACCACCTGACACAGAAAGATTTAAACAACTTAACAAGCGCTTGACACAACCCAGTCCACCCAGCTGTGAATGGGTCAGTACCTGGATCTTTTAGAATCGGGGAAGGTAAAGCAGTGATGGAGAGGAAACAGCCACAGCACTCATTAAGCTGGCCTAGTGAAATGGGAGGTCCCAAACGCTTCCATCCCCAGCGCCCGAAAGGTTACGGGGACATCTTTACCTTTTTATTATTTGATTTGGATCAGCCCTAACCCAAAAACTCTTCTAGGATGACCTATTTTTCATGGGGTGCTTATCTTGATGTTTGCTGCATAAACAAATAATTTATATACTATATATCATAGATCACAAAATGTAAACCATGCCTATGCAGAATTTGAAAATAAATTGCATAGTTAGTACATCACTACATGGACATGGTCGCAAGGGAAGGTGTAGGGGGCGCACGTCACTCACATAAATTTATGACAATTTGTTTGTAGGCTAGTCTGTTCTACTACTTTGTCTAGATAGTCCTAGCACTATCAGAAGTTTTTAGACTATAGGATTCATAGTCACTGCTGAAATGAAGTACGAAGCATGTTAATTTCCGAATCAGCGTCTCATGGGAGTCATGTTGGGCAGTGATGGTGTCACTGATGCAGTATACTTTCTTTCTTGGAAGTTGGATCTAGATTAATGTCCCCGGACACATGAGCATATATCATAGGGGACGTTGATGCAGTATTATAACTCCACAAGAAATATATTCATATTAAGAAAATTTGAAATCATAATGACAAAATAGCAGTTACCTGACGTTACTAATATAGAACATTTACGGTATTATTCGACTACCACTACTACTACTACCGCAGAACGTACTTCCAGCTCAACTATAAAACAATACAATCTCTGTACTATTTCTCGCGCACAAAACTGTTAATATTCGTCAGAAATTCAAAGTTGACGGGCATTTTACACGTTATCCCCCTTTGCAGCAATTTAGTAAATCACAAGTGCAATAGGGTACCTTTTATGTTATTTATAGTTAATATTTGCCATAATTATAATTAAAATTTAAAGCGACTTTTGGACAGAAAAATACTCTATGTACTTTTATATAGACAGATATAAACGATAAAATGACATTAACTGGATCTTCGTGTTAATGATGTATATAGTGGTACTTTTGTTAACTGTATTTTTACACAAGGGGAAATAACTGGAAATCATTTTAGAGGAAAAACAAAATGGCTGAGGAGTCGATGGAACTAGATCGCGATGGGGAGAAGGAAACCACTAGTAAACCGGAAAAAATGTTTACATTGAAAAAGTGGAACCTTGTTGCAATGTGGAGCTGGGATGTAGAATGTGATACTTGTGCAATCTGCAGGGTTCAAGTAATGGGTAAGCAGTGCTAATGCTTGAGTCTCCTCTCACTCTCAGTCTCACCTCCATAAAATTTCTCATGAATCATCGATGATCGATTCATTGTTCTTACCCTATTACAAAGTATTAGGCTAGTTGAGTAGTTCGATTTTTTTGTTTGTTTGTTTGTCTATTTTTATGTAAAAACTCCTCTCTACCCCCGCCTTATTTCGCCTTGTCTAATTCGTAGCTTAAATATCTACAGACTCTTCACCAGGATGAAGCATTGATTGATTGAAGGTGGTACAGCAAGAAGGCATCAACCAATCATAATGATAGGCCTGTTCCTAATATTGCTAGTATTAATAGTAATAATTTTTGCTGGGCTCCTTCAACAATTTTACTGTAAGTGTAACATTACATTAGCCTATCATTATGAGATAATCATGATGATTGTGATAAGTAGGCCTACTGTCATACTCTTAGCAGTAATAAATTTGATGTCCCAGCCATTATTAATCTTTTTTTTTAAATACATACATCATACATGTTATTTTTAGCAAGAGGCTAAATGTTGTCTGATAATGATTAATTGAAAATGCATATTTTAATAACAACTTATGGTGTTATTTTAAAAACATAATTCACATACAACATGTTATTTGCAAATGCTAAATGTTGTCTGATAGTGAATGATAATGATTTTAAATGGAAAATGTTTGAAGCATTATAAATCGTTAAATGTTGTTTCCTTGTCTAAAGATGCCTGTTTGAGGTGTCAGTCTGAGAACAAGCAAGACGAGTGTGTGGGTAAGTTTAACTTAAAGACTTACTGCTTATTTTTAAAATTATTATTTAACTTAAATTTATTTTATTTATTTTACCTTATTTATCTTAAACAAATTATAAATGAATCTCATAGTCATACATTTTTTTGAAAATTAAGATTGTAACTTGTAAGATTGAGGCATGCTTTTACTTTTAGTTTTAGTTTAAAGATTTAGAATACATCATACGATACATGTATTCAAACATTAAACTTGAATTATGAACTGTTGGTAATTATTAGAAATCATCTGTTTGAATTTGAATGAACATCTTTTTTTATACATTTTAAGGAGAATGCTTAATTTGTTTATTGACTGCAACTAGTAAATTTGTAAGGCATTGCAGTTGTAAATGGACTTGGAATAAGTCCCTGAATTTTGTTTATTTTATTGGTTATTTGTTAAGTTTGTTTTATTTGTCACTAAGCAGAGCATTGCCATTGGGCTTTAGTCTTCATTCTCTTGGTCACTCTCTGTTAGGACATTTATTTTCGATTTTATCCCATTTATTTACTTATCGGATGTTGGGCTTTTATTTATATTTTATTTTATCAGTGATTTCACCAACTGGTTACAGTTATGTCGTTACTCAAATTATTGCAAATGTTTTTTAAATTAATACTTAATAATAATAATAATAATAATAATAATAATAATAATAATAATATTAATAATAATAATAAAATTATAGAAATGAAAAAAATAATAACAGAAATAATAATAATAATAATAAAATAATAATAATAATAATAATAATAATAATAATAATAATAATAATAATAATAATAAAATTAATTATAATAATGACAATTACACTGGATGCTACTTTACACACACTTTACTCCTAAATTAGACACAAAACATGGCAGTGATCTGTAAACCACGCACACGCTAGCATGTCACATTTGTCTGCATACACTGCGAAAAGGACAAACTGAAAGTTCTAGGATGACTAAATTTATTTTATTGTTGTTCCGTATTTTCAATATATTTTTTTCATATTTTTATAATTATTTATTTTGATGGAACAGGTTAGAGATGCCACTTTTTTTTCTTTTTTTTTTCCCCAGCAAAAAGATATGGTCGTAGTTTTTGCCGTTCTCGAAATTATTATTTTAATTTTTTTTCTTTTTTTAATATACTTATGTGATATTTGTTTTCAGTGGTTTGGGGAGAATGCAATCATTCGTTCCACAATTGTTGCATGGGGCTGTGGGTCAAACAGAACAACCGCTGTCCCCTGTGTCAGCAGGAGTGGTTGGTCCAGCGTGTTGGGAAATAAACTCCACTCTTTGTAGAAATTGTCAGTGAGGTACTGTACTGATAAGCTTGACAGATGATTTTCATTGGGCTTTACTCCGTTTTGAAACCATCAGTGTCTCTGTTTTTTTTCCTTCGGAACATTAGTTTTGAGTTTTGTCGAGCTACATTTTGTTATCTCATTAAAAGAAAAAATGTCTACATGTATATATCGTATGTATATGTGTGAGAGATTTTTCAGCAAGTTAAATGCTACAATGTATGACTTAAGTTAGAAATGTCTACATGTATATATCGTATGTATGTGTGAGAGATTTTTTAGCAAGTTAAATGCTACAATGTATGACTTAAGTTAGAAATGTCTACATGTATATAATCGTATGTATGTGTGAGAGATTTTTCAGCAAGTTAAATGCTACAATGTATGACTTAAGTTAGAAGTCAATCCAAACTGTATACAGCTTTGTTGTCAATGGCAATGTTGGATTGATGCAGTTGGAGGTTCGATGGGTAATGTGGAACATAAATTAATTGGCAGGAAAAATCCAGTGTTTTGCCTTACTAAGATGGGAACGGGACTGTTTGAACATGCTTTGTCATTAAAGTCAGCTTGAATATCAGACTGCTGAGGCGCATGCTTGCAGATACATTATTATATTCAGGTTGCACTGGAGACTGTCCTGATTCACACTTTTCTGCTATCCTATGCACCAACGGGAATCCCCTCTATGAAAAATACTTCAGTTTTTTTTTCTCCGCGTGTTTTAGTGAGTTATTTCCAAATATTCAAGAATAATAACATGTGTCACTGGCCACCTGTATCGTACCCTCACATATTTTTATTTTTTTTTGCTGCAGTTTATTATCCCTTTCTATCGCCAGTGGCGCGCCTAAACCCTACCTACCTAACATTATTTGTGAATTTTTGAAAAATATTAGGAAAAACATAACGCCCAGATGCTGGCTCAAACCCACACCTGTTAGGCGCCATTGGTTTCTGGCTTGTGGACAAGGCAAGTTAGTCCCGCCTTAGCCCACTTGGCCACAACGCTCGCATAAACATAGTCAGTTACTTCGTGTTTTGTGAAGGTTGCGACGGCGAAGCTATGGAAAACTACAAGAGTTTTCAGGTCCTGTTTCACTTTCTGTCGATGATCGACGCACCTCCGAAGTCGCCACAAATACAGGCCTCTACGATTGTTTTTTGCATTCTTTCACTGAGCATGTACTTCCTCCACCGTTTTTATACTTATCCCACTCATTTTCGGGCTCTAACAATCGTCGTTTTCGGCAATTTGCCATATTTAAAAGTCACGCATCAAGCTTTGATAAAAGCAAAACAAGCAAAACCGGAACTTGGTTTCATATAACCTCGTTTTAATTTATAATGGCGATACCCACGAGTTTTTATGAGAGGTGCCGGAAAGTTGTGAATTGACGGACCTATACTATAGATGAAGGGACATAACTCTTGGTCTACTTTCGGTGCTGAAAGATCTGGCCCTGCTGGGTCTTCTGTACTGGGAGAAAGCGGACACATTTTTTTTCTTCTTTAAAGTTGTGATAATTGTATGCATTGAGCAGTATAGAAGAAAGAGCTTTAGCACTATCGGGTACACTTGTTTGTAAAGGCATGAATGAATATCAAATGTCAACTCTTCAGTGTATAAACTTGCTTTATCTAATTATATTTAGTTATGTTTAATTCTAAATTTAATATCAATTCACAGGTCAGTGTTGACTTTTCACTTTCGTTTTCTTAAAACGATTTTCTACCCTGTGTGCATTATTCTCCAAATGCGAGCCTTGCAGTAATTTCAAATATGTCTGAAACTTTTGCCAGAGAGAGAGAATGAATTTGTGAAAGTGATGAAAGGCTGATTTGGAGAAGAGTTTGGAATAAAGAGTTTTGTGTTGTTCAGCAAATTTTGAATTGTCTCTTATTTTATTTATTTGTAATAATTAATCGTCTCGGTGAAGATTGGTTCAATTGAATTCTTGCTTACATTCAAAATCCTCTTATTATTTAAATAATTTTCATCCTGGATTGTTCTTAACCATTCTTAAAAAAAAATATTGACAATAAAGTAAGACTCTTAGTTCAGCCCCTTGGGCTTAAAGTGGATTGTGAGGTAATTTTTTCAAACTTTTACACTAGATAGCATGAGCATGACAATATATAAAACCGAATTATTGAGTTGAAATCTGTCTGATAAGTCTGTACACAGCTTAAAAAGACATTCTCTCCCTTTGTAACATTGCCTCCAGAGTTTTTTTACTACGCAGTCATTATGCATAAAACTCTACAAAAGGTCAAGAACCTCGTCACTTAGAAACAGCCGCAGGAAAGTCACTGATACTGTAACTGTGTCAAGCCAGGACAGGTAACTCTCAAGTATTCTGTGCCTGCCTGTAGCAGACGACTTTTTGACTGATCAGAGGATTCAAATTTTGCAAATATTGGACACAAACGAAATGTATGCAAAAAGTCATATCTTTGCGCGAAATAGACATTTGATGAATTTGTGCGCAATTTCAGTCTAGACCTGTGACAGATTTTAAATTGCTCCACCCTATCTGATCTTCGCTTGTGTTTGAGCATTTGTGTGGTTTAAACTATTTCTTATGCTTTGCTATTTGTTTAGTGCACTTCATCTCTTTCACCCTCTGTACTCATTTTCTCCATTACCTGTAATACAACTAATTTATTTTCAACCACATGATTTGGATTACTTTATACAGTGCATTGATTTGGTTCCCACTATAGTTCAGAGGTAGAAGACTAAAAATACCTATTTATGCTTACCACTGTACACAGGCGCATTAACCAAGAGGAATCCACTCTCTGCAAGACTTTTGTGGATCCCCGATAGTGGGACAGGTAGTGCAGTAGTACGTATCATGTGATATATACTGCTACACGGCCTGTCCTCTATGCTATCGTTCATACGTACTACTGTTTGTCACTATTGGGGATCCACAAAATTCTTGCCAAGGGTCCATTTTTCTTGGTTAATGTGCATGTGCTTCAGAAACCACACCACTGTGCTGTAAGGGAAACTGAATTATGTACATGTAATGTCTCCGTGTTAGTACCAAGAAAACACTTTTAACAGGCAAAACAATATTTTTATGATTGATTTATTGACAGAGAACTGACAGATAATGCAAATAAATAAATAAAGAAAACAATCACTCGACTGTGAATATATGGTCTGTGAAATAATAAATAATAATATACATGGTTATAGTACTAACATACAATAAATAAAATAACATCCTAAAAATTGCAGACGATCTAACTGCAAATTCATAGACTTGAAAGTTGAATGTGATTGTGGGGAGTGAATATGATAGACTGAATTCTTTGAGCCTGTACAAGCTGGGTATAGAGGCAGTGCAAAGATGATATGCTCTCTCTTCAGTTACTTGCTAACGTCTTCACACCTCCATTTCACATAGATCTATTTGTAGCTTAATGCTATAGAATAATATACCTTTTTGCTGCCATCACGCTGCTACTATGGGTTATAGAAAGAGCAGTTGGTCCAAAAGCGACCATGCCTCCAATCTGAGAGTCAGAGGCTGTTGGGGGTATATGGCACACAGCCTATGTGTGATAGATCTCAGGACACTTGGCTAGCATCAAGGTGGCCTGTTTAGTGGAAACTCGCTTATTGAATTTTGTTGCTAGAATGCAAGGTATACAAAAGTATAATACATATGTTGTACAGCTGTTCTGATGATATTTACTGCCACTTGGGGTGTCGGATAGCGCAGTGGTTGGAGCACTCGCTACTGTGTCGCAAGTTAAGCATCGTCCAGTGCGGTTAGCACTTGGATGGGTGACCGCAAAACGTGAAGCGACAAATAACAACGCCCCCAGTTGACTCAACTGTGACTGAGTACCTACTCTCTTAAGGGTGGGGAAGGTAAAGCAGCGAGGGAGAGAGATGGGCATCACCCTCATTACGCTGGCCCAAAATAAGTGATCTCCAACATCACGCTCCCATACGGCCACAGGCTATGGGACTACCTATACACCTTTTTTTTTACTTGTAAAACATTATCTGCAGTTAGTACATGGGAGAAACCAAGGTAATTTATTTTACAACTCATACTTATACATTGGGAGGAAAACATGGTTTCTTGTATAATTTAGCTGTTTAATACAAAACAAACTTAGCAACTTGAAGTTTAAAGCATGTGGTGTGCTTGTTTGGGAAGTAGAAAGTGGAGAGTGACTTGTAGATGAAAGAAGGAAATGATGTGCTGTATTCAGGGGAAAAAAGGAGTGGGGGTGCAGGTGGGGGAGTGGGGTGGAAGAGGGATAGAAATGGAGTTACATTACATTACATGATTATTGCTTTAGGTCCAGCGGACTCTTCCGAGCCAAATCAGGACTGGTCAACCCCCGATCCGAATAAAAGATCTGCTGAAACAACCCTAGTGGTAAAACTGAAGGCTCTCCACCAGCCAGTCACTTTACAATAAAGACGTCCCATGCAGGGGACGCTGAGGCTATACTCTAATTTATTGAACCCCCGTTTACAAAAACAAAATAGAATACAAACATCATTATAAATCATCAACAAAACACATACATATAAAATGCCTACATTGCTAAATAATAACATCACAAGAAGCCCTAGTGACCACCTGGCAGAAAGCGTCCAATATTCCCAAGCTGATCCAACAGACCTCACACACAAATAAGGAGTCTTGTCCCGGAAGAGTTTTCAAGAAAAAAGATAGGTGACTGGTGTAGCGAAGAAGAAGATAGTATAGCAGATTGATAGAACAGAGCAGGAATGAGAAAGAACAAATGAGAAAGACAGCGACAGTGTGAATTTAAAGCACTAAATTTCCAGAAAGTGGGGATACTATTTATACTGAAACCCCCGGCACTCCAACGGAAGAATAAATGGAGTTAACGTGGAAACTACATTTTCCCAGGGTATTTAATAAATCAGACTAACTGAGAAACTTGAAAGGTTTCATAAATTGTCATTTGCAACCAAAGGAGAGCTAACAAGAAGAGGCAAATACTAAAAATTCACATTAATGTTACGGATTTTGTTAAACCTGTTAAAAAAAAAAGAAGTCAAAATAAGAATGGCCTTTCAAACACGGGGTTCGCACAACCCAAACTCTGCGCTATGTCGAATCATCTCTTTCCTTTCTCTCTGGACTGAAAACACACATTTTCAAACAGTTTCTATCCTTAAATCTCAATCCTAAACTTTTCTTTGTAAAATACTTAAAACACAGTCATAGTCGCTGTGTGCGTTCTGATTTGGTTTTCCTTGTTTTATTTATTTATTTATTCTTTGTGTAAAACGCTGTGAGGAAGGGCGCTGTACAAATGTTAATAATTATTATAATCTGCAGACTGATTGATTGATTGATTTATTATTGCTTTAGGTCCAGCGGACTCTTCCGAGCCAAATCAGGACCGGACAACCCCCGATCCGCATAAAAGATCTGTTGAAACAACCCCAGTGGGAAAATTGAATGCCCTCCACCGGCCAGTCACTTTACAATAAAGACATCCCACGCGAGGGACGGCTGAGGGTTGACCTCAACTACGCGAACTCCCCGATTACAAAAACAAAATAGAATACAAACATCATTATAAATCATCAACAAAAAAACATACATATAAAATGCCTATATTGCTAAATAGTACATTCATAGGAAGCCCTAGTGACCACCCGGCAGAAAGCGTCCAACATTCCCAAGTGATCCAACAGACCTCATACACAAACAAGGAGTCTTGTCCAGGAAGAGTTTTCAAGAAAAAAGGTAGGTCATTGATCTAGCGAAGAAGAATATAGTATAGCAGAGTGGTAGGACAGATCGGGAATGGGAAAGAGCAAATGAGGAAGACAGCGACAGTGGGAATTTAAAGCACTAAATTTCCAGAAAGTGGGGATACTATTTATACTGAAACCCCCGGCACTCCAACGGGGGGAACTGTTGCCGCAGTTAATTTGTCATGCCTACAAAGGCAAGACAGGTTTTCAACTGGGGCTTTCACTGTACCCTTTATAGGTTAGAACAATCTACAGTGGCAAGATTGCTCATGACCCCAAGGGGTAATCTGCAGACAGGATGAATCATCAAATGACTTAATTAATCATAATCATGATTTATAAAAATGGTAATCATAATTTATAAAAATGATAATCATAATTTATAATAATAATTGTATCATTTCCTCCATTCGTGGTCAAAACGCTTGAAAATTTAAAAAAAACAAAAAACACAATCTGAAAGGTTAGCCTTAAAATTACTGGAACAGATAACAATACAAACAATAGAGTCCAAATTTGTTTGAGCCCATCAACAAAAACAAGAAACAAGAGAAATAATGATGCAATTTGAATTCAGATCTGAGCAATCACAACTCCAAAAGGATATATATTGATACAGAATCACAACAGATTACATGACCCAAGTATGCCATTTATACACTCTGACATACTAATTCTACAGAAGACACTTGACAAACACCAAAAGGTATACACAGGATGCTGTGGTAACGCTGCACAGTACTAAAATATAAAGGCGAGTAACAAAATGGCAGTATATTTGAATACAACGATCGCTGCACATACATGGCAAATAATACAACTTACAGCGGTAAAATGAATCCAGGTACTAATACGGGCTGCTCATCCCAAGAAAAAAATGCCGCTAAAAACAGGTTTCGTAAAATTTTTATGTAATGTTTATTTTAAACATTTAAAAAAAAAATTTTTAGCAAAAGAAAATATTAATTAAATACAATAGTAATACACAGTATCAAAGACAAAGGAATCTCCACAATTGCAAAGTTGAATGCCCCAGTTTTCCATTGCAGAAGAATGGGAAAAGAATTCAGCTAGTCAGGACAACAACAACAACAACAACAAAAAGGGGGGGGGGGGGGGAGACGGAAAACACAAACCAAGAGCCCATTTCAAATATCATAATTAAATGACGCGTTCAATCACAGGACTATTCTACAAGACGAGACAAAGGAAAAAATCGAGGCGATAAAACCCAGTAGACTAAAAATCTTGTCGGACATGCATTTAGCAGAAATGCTTCATCAGGAGTTGAAAAGCTATCTCATAATTTAGCAGCTGAACCTGAAGTGTAAAATCTAGTCATTAAAAAATCTGAGCAATTAATCAAAACAAAACAAACCTCAACCGATTCCAAAGCATTTATAAGGCATTTTTATGATCATTCATGTAAGCACGATTGTCAAGTATATTATATAAGTAGATTAATTTGTGCTCTGTTCGTAGTTTGTGCCCATATTTTATCATGATTTTGTAATCCAAACAAACTAAATCAGATGTTGGCCTGACATTCTTAAAGCATAATAATAATAATAATACTGTAATCATCATCATCATCATCATCATTATCATCATCATCATGATAATAAATACCACAAATAATCATATATTTTAATAACGTTCAGTCTGAAAAACAATAAAAATAAATAATAATAAAACAAGATGCTAGCACGTGCTTTTTTTTCAATCGAACTCAAATCGCGGCGATCTGAAGAGATCAACTATGACAGAAGCCAGAAAAGAAATCGATTTTTAGTTTTGAAATTTTACTCTGACTGCATCCAATACCATTATTAAAGGGAGGGAAGAAACTTGAGTACCCGGAGAAAACCCTCGGTGACCTGAAGAGTCTCAGGTCTTAAGGCATAGAATCAACTGTACTACCAGACCATCCCTTACCAAACCAAACCACAACCACACTCTGGCAAACCAAGAAACAATCAAACTCAAACATCGGTCTGTCATGACTTAGCACAACCCCATCCATTTTAAACGTCTGCCCCACAAACGTGTGAGGATCTACACTTGCGATCTACACCCTCTGCCATATCATGGCCAAAGGGTGGGGATAGACATTAAACTTCAATGTTCATTCATTCTACACTGGCCAAATGAAACAGCTAACTTACAGCTTATCCAGATGTTTGTTAGTTTTTCTGTGACAAACAGTTGACTTGGGAAACAGCATCGTTCTCACGTTAAATGTTGATACAATGGACCACCGCTAAGCTTGGAAGTTTAAGCATCTCTTCTTTGCTGTGTAAACAAACAACTATACCTACTATACATATTTTCGCTGCGATGCTAATTTTAGAATTAACCTTGATGCTATTACCTGACACATAAAAGAATTTAGCCATTGATTTCAAAGGGGCACTTTTGAAAGAGGTTAGTTTTGGGCTTGATCTTATATTATTTCTGGGGGTCAACACTCACTGTAAATTTGAAAAGCATCTGTGATGCTGAAATATATGATCTTGGCCCCTTTTCATATAACTGGAATAAGAAGTACTATAGCTCGGCCAAAACTAGCACTAAAGTCCCCCACAAATAACTTTCTTTCTTTTTGTGAAGCCTTACAATACACTGCACTTTCAAAACAATACTACTGGTTGCTGACAACCACAAAATCTGAAAATAACATCTGATCACAACTCAATTAAAACACAACTAAATTACCCTGGGTACCTAATTACCTAAACTGTTGCAGGTACCATTATGATTGGCGTCGAAGCAGCATTAACACTGTAGCAATGCACATGCACATTTGCATAAACGGAGTCCATAAGAACGCCTCTTGACTGTTACGAAATGTATATACACTCATTTAACAGCAATAAATCACATAAATTATAACAGTGCCATTAAAACCAATTGCTAAAGGGTGTATAATATTCAAAAAAGCTTTTTTTTTTTTTTAAGTTGCTATAACAAACTACTAAATAAAAGTTTGTGTGTGTGTGTTTTAAACACAACAAAAATACAAGAGTACCAAACAAAATCACATTATACAGCTTTACATTTGCAATTGGAAATAGTAACAAAAAGATGTACAAACTCCACAATTGTAGTGAAAGAAGGAGAAGGTACAGAATACAAATATAACTGTTAGTTAGCTAGTTAGTTATTCATTGCTTACAGGGTCCAGCGGACTGCAAAGAGCTGAATCAGGATAACAAAATTAAGTACACAACTTGGCTGAAAGAGGACTCACTCCTAATCCACATAAAAGATCTGCCAAAACAACCTCAGTGGTAACACTGAAGGCACTCCACCAGCCGGTCTCTGGCATGCCACCCCAGGGACGCTGAGGCTACACTCTAATTAATCGAAACCCCATTTACAAAAACAAAATAGAATACAAACATTATTATAAAATATCAACAAACATATACATATAAAAAAACTACATTGCTAAATAATAATATAGGAATGGTCCTAGTGACCATTTGGCAGAAAGAGTCCAATATTCCCAAGCTGATACCCCTGATACGTATAAAAGATCTGCTGAAAAATAACACTGAAGGCACTCTACCAGCAAGACACTTTACAATAAAGGCATCCAATGCAGGGGACGCTGAAGCTTTCTCTAATTTATCGAACCCTGTTTACCACCAAAAAAAGAAGAAGAATATAAACATCATTATAAAATATAAACAAAACGCACACATTGCTAAATAATAATACCATATAAAGACCTAGTGACCAAAGGGTCCAATATCCCCAAGCTGATCCAAAAGACCCCAAACACAAATATGGAGTTTTGGGAGAGTTTTCAAGAAAAAATGGAGGTTACTGGTCAAGCGAAGAAGATAGTAAATTGCTAGAATAGATTAGGAATGAGAAAGAACAAATGAGAATGACAGAAATAGCGAAGAAGAAGATAGTATAGCAGATTGATAGAACAGAGCAGGAATGAGAAAGAACAAACGAGAAAGACAGCGACAGTGGGAATTTAAAGCACTAAATTTCCAGAAAGTGGGGATACTATTTATACTGAAACCCCCGGCACCCCAACGGGGGAATTTCAAGATGCCGAAGCCAATATCTCTAACTCTACATAGTCCCTTTGCATGCAACCTATTTCATCATAGACTGAATGCTAGTCCATATATGAAAAAACAATATTACTGCATGCAACTAGTAAATGCATAGATTTTGTAATGCACATTTGTAAAACTGGGATTCTTTGTTTGAACCTATACCAAACTAAAATTTTAAAATTTGCTACACTTAATTTATTTATTAATTTTTTTAAAAAGTCATTTCCCCTTTTTATTATTATGCTTACACTCAAAAACAGGCCATTATAGAAAACATTTTTGATACAACTGTACAGAATTCAAATTTAAATTTTCTTTTCACTCTAAATAAAACTACAATTTGGAACACTGCTCCTTTTGAAAAACTAAAAATTATTTCTTTCCCTATAAAATGATTACAATTACATTATACACATTAAAATTGATTGTTTTTGCAATCCTAAATGAACGTGACATTGTGTACGAAGCTCAAAACTAAGTAATTACCTCCCTTATGTCCTATTACAACTTTACATCATTCAACAGAAGTAACCGTTTCATTTTCTCCAAGAACTCCAAAATAAATTATCTCCCCTCTTGCATAATTTCAACTGTACATAATTCCACAAATGAGTAAACAGTTACAATGCGCTTATCTATGATAGTGAGTTAATTAAAATGAGGAAATTTACATAAATGAACGATGATTCAATTCAATAAATAACTTGCGAGACATGAAAAAAATAGAAGTTTACATTCCTCTTCATTAGTCACTTTAAAAACATAATTATTATGCATCAAAAATAAAGAATAAACAAAACAGAGATTCAAGACTGCAGCATTTAATGATATCATTATTACTACTATTTTCTTTAGCGTAATGAAAGTGACTGTAATGCATAAATGTGCAAAATTAATTATTCTTAAAAATTATCCGGAAATATAAAAATAATATGGACTGTCGATGTCTAATGGTTGATGTAAAATTAGACGTGATAGAGTTAAAAACAAACAAACAAACAAAAAACTGTATTATAACTTTGAATCTTAGACTCTTTCAACACCAGCTATTAAAGCTATTTCTGAATTGAATCTTTCTGGAAAAACGCAGTTAGCAATCTAGTCATGAGGATGATATTCGATGAGAGTATAAACCGAGGTCTAGTCTGTGTGTCACATACATTCCATCATAACGGACTTTAAAGATCCTGAAGCTAATGTCCTAGACGGGTGAGTGCCGGTAACAAGAACACACCCAGCATGCACTTGGTCCTTCTCCCCCATCCCTGGCTGCCCAGGATGCGAACTTGTTTTTTCCAACCTAGTTCCAGTCACTTTCCCGAAAAAGGCAATTACCGAAGTCGAACGAAGCCCTCCGAGTCGAGCGGAGCTATCCGATGTTTTACGAACGAATGCTGGCAGGACTACGTGAAACCACAGGCTGGGAATTCTCGTCTTTCGTAGGCCTCAATTACATACTATACTACGTACGTATTTAGGAGTTTACAAAGACAAAAGAACGAACGAAAAACGATGCTTAACGTCCTATTGCATGAGCGTTAAGGACAATAAAATTGGGCTAAAAAGCCCTCATCATACATATTTACCAGACCATTTGGTCTGGCTCTATATATGGAAAGACTTCAGAGCCTGTGGTGAAACATCCATGCATAAAAATAGCCGCTGCTAGATCTAATTCTATTTCGATCTGCACAGCTTCAAGCTCAAGTCGAGATTTGCATTTTGAAGCAGTTAGTATTATTATTATTATTTTATGATGAATAATATACTGACACAATTAGTAATAAGGAGTAAAAGTAATACATAACACATAAAGCACACATACAACGATTTCTATCAACAATAAAACCATGACAAAACTTCAAAGCGCTATGGATACGTTGATGTCCCTTCAGCACAACAAGGCAAAGCAAGTTTATAATGGTCTCAAAAAACAGTGACATTTTTATTGCAAGCACCAAAGCAATTATTTATTTAACTACTATTATTCTTTTTAACTGATACAGTACATTTGTTATATGCATTTCAATGATATGTATTTTAATGAGAAACACGTATTAAAAAAATGTTGCGTGGCGGGCGGAAATTTCTATAAATCATCTGAAAACTTTGGTAAATCTATAAGAAAAAATAACCAGTAACACTATCTGAATATTTCTAGTTACACTCAACTTCAGCAAAAACAAACAAAACGTCACTGACCATAATTTTATTTACACCATTGAGCACGCACAGCAGCACACTATTCTTTTCTTTTTTTAAAAGTAGGAATAATAATAATAATAATAATAATAATAATAATAATAATAAAGATTTAACTAAATAACTATACTACTACTACTACTACTTGCGAAGTTGTGGTCTCGATTTTGTGGTCCTGATTCGGCTCTTTACAGTCCGCTGGACCCTGTAAGCAATGAACAACTAACTATTATCTAACTCTGATCTCGAGTTATTTTAAAAAAAATTCGCTTAGCCTACTCGTCCTTCTCCGGAAATTTCAAGATTCGAATATTATAAAGTATAGGCCTAAATATTATTAATTAGAATAGATATAGTTTATACATTTATTTACGTATAAAACAAACAATACAGGTCTAATAATTATATTCAGCTAGTGAGCTTCTTCGCTGCGCGGAGACTGACTTATAATATAACTAGTGGTTTTTGTACCCTGGAAAGCCAGGGTACACAGGTTGCTGTTTAAAATGTAGACAGAGACAACTGTTGTCTGCGAGTTTCATTTGGACGATGATACCTCCCCATATCCCCCTTGATACCTCCCCATATCCCCCTTGATACCTCACCATACCCCCCCCCCCTGATATCTCCACCCCCATGATG
Organism: Oncomelania hupensis; assembly: GCA_036898135.1. Taxonomy (NCBI): domain Eukaryota; kingdom Metazoa; phylum Mollusca; class Gastropoda; order Littorinimorpha; family Pomatiopsidae; genus Oncomelania; species Oncomelania hupensis. Next base: position 3,661,667 of record CM072523.1, on the reverse strand, counting down.
ACTCACCATACCCCCTTGATACCTCCCCGAACCCACTTGATACCTCCCCATACCCCCTTGATACCTTCCGTACCCCCCTTGTAACCTACCTGTACCCTCCTTGATACTTCCCCGTAGATCGTTTCGCAGGTATGGATGAAAGGAATCGACCATCACCATACCCCCTTATATATACCCGTATCCCCGTTATGCCTACCCATGCCCCTTGAAACCTACCCGTAACCCCCTTTTACCTACACGTACCACCCCATCGCGATCCTTGGTAATAATAATAATAATAATAATAATAATAATAATAATAATATTGAATATAGAATAATACAAATAGAAATCATAAAAAACACCAGGGTTTTAAAATAAAATTTGATATAAGATATTATAATTATAATAATAATAATTATTATTATTATTATTAGTTTAATAATAATAATAATAATAATAATAATAATAATAATAATAATAATAATAATAAATAAGTTAAAAGCAAAAAGCCTAAATTAAAAAGCAAAATATCCATATTGTAGTGTTAAAAAAAAACATTAAAAAAAAAAATATGGCCCACCGGAGATTTGAACTCGGGTCCCCCTGCACGGCAGGCAAATGTCTTACCCAGTGAGCTACCAAGCTTTCGTATGAACCCATCAATTTTTTGGTCTATATGAGAAAACATGCTGAAACCTCGATTCGATTTTTAATTAATCAAATTTAATTAGTTAAACACAAAAATTGTGTAAGATTGGTGACATGAGTGCAAAAGTGTTTTGAATGGAAATAAAACAAAATTTGCGGTATTACGAAACGGCAAGTTCTTGACACGGGTTGAATCGAAAACCGCGCGCGGAATGAGGCTATTGCAGTTTGTGGACATTTTGTTTATTTATTTATCTCAGAAACGGTTAAACGTTCGGTAAGGAAATGTCGGCTATAACGATTTCGCAGGTTTTGAGCGCACAACAGGCCGAAACCCAGCACCCACCACCTGCCCAGATCAGCGTCCATACCGGACAAACTTTACAGTAGTGTCGAAGAAGGACTTCCGGCTAAGCAATTTATATATATAGATAATGTAGATTAAGCCTATGGATACTGTATAACAGTGCCTACTTGGTTCTAGGCAGGAAATGGGCAATGCTATTATTAGCCTTTACTGCTGAGAACTAACAAAATGCAAATCAAGGAACGCAACTATTAAATATGGTCGATAATAAAAGTGCTCATATTATGCTCATATTAACAAAGTATACCGTTGCGAAATGCTAAATCTGTGTAAATCGAACAGAATTAGAAGCAACAGCGATCATTTTTAATCTCAGCTGGTCGTAGTCATGCAAGCATCATTTCGTAACACATCGGAGAGCTTCGTTCGACTTCGGTGATTGCCTTTTTGGGCGAATGACTGGAACTAGGTTGGAAAAAACAAGTTTGTGCCCAGGATTGTGCTCAGTTGTCCGGGCGTCAGACCGTGCACCCAAAGGCTGCGGGTGGGCGTCTTGGGCGGTTTGAGTTAGATCCTGCATCGGCCAGAGCTTTGAGCGACTCTTGAGTTGGTAAAGCGCTATATAAAAAGTGATTAAATTAAATTATTCCAGATGCTATTAATAAAACTCCAGTCCCATCACTTTAGGTGAAAGACACCTAATACTGGCAGCCTACACAAAGGTTCTGGTCTCCCCCAATCAAGTCATAACAGATCTGTTTTCAATAATAGGTCAAACCAAGTGACTTATCTTGAGGACCAAAGACTTGGATGCCTGTATGCTAAACTATGTACATAATGCTAATAATACCAAACAAAGTCTGTGAAGTCACACAAATAATGATACAATGAAACAAAATCCCCCAAACAATATTGCTCAAAAGGTTGAAGAAAAACATGTAGAAGTGTGTACTGCAACTAGATCCAGCACAGTACAATTTGGCACTATAACACTTGAAGGCTTTAGAATCTGCCAACTATCAAATCTATTTCAGCATTTTTATTCCGGACATCAAAAGCTAGTTAGCATTCAAGAAATAACGTCATTGTAAACAGTAATATACAATCAAATCCAAAGCCATAAAAAAAAATTAAAGTCAATATCATTCATCCATAAATGCACGACATTTTTATCAAGACCCTAACCTTACGATGCCCGCAATATAAAAACGTTTATAAATTCATAAAAGTACATCATTTTAGCAAGACAAAATCCTTGCGATGCATTCAACATAAAAAAAGTTGATAAATTTATACAAGCTCATCATTTTATCACAACTAAAACCTTATGATCCATGCTATAAAAAAATGTTTTGGTTAGTGCACATTGTTTTAGCAAAACAAAAACCTGAAGCAAATATTGCTTAAAAGTGGGAGTAAACTGTCCCAAAACAGGGGTACACAATGCAGTTTGCAAGATGACGATGAAGCAAATAGATGTTTGACCATAAAGCAAAGAATTTCACAGGTCGTCTATCGGAGCTCTCCAAGCAAAAGGGTGCCAGAGATATTCTCGGTATGCAGAATTGAGAAATCTGGAAAAATAAGAAGACAATTGATATTATAATTATGATAATTTGAGATTGGAGGATAAACGATGAGTGTGCGTGTAACATAATGGTAAAGCCACATCAACAAAATTAACAGATACTAAACTCACATTTGAACTTTTTACCAACATAAGATAAAGCTACATAAATAAAAATGAGATACTAACAGTCACAATTGTGCTTTTTACCATCATTCAAAGTGGTCATAGATACAAAGTTGATTACCTTGTATATAAAGATATGACTATTTTTAATAACAACATTTAACAGTTTTAACAATCGAATATGTTAATGTTAAAACCAATCTGGTTCTAATAGTCAATAAGAGTAAGACATAACGAGAACATTTCTAGTTTATCAGACATCCATTTGGAGCTGAATATTTTTTTAATTAGTTCATCTTTTTTGCATGTGCATGTGTGAGTGAGCTCACCTTCTCAAATACGCATACACTCATACTTATTAACATCGGTACACACCATCTTCAGGGAAAAAACACTTATTTTTATATAATTTACTTATCAATAATTAACCCAGAAAGAACCTACACCAAAGAGTATCATTTAGATATCAAAAGCTCAAATTTAGGAAATGAGAGAATTGTTCCTCAAGGAACAAACAAACATTATTAATTCACTAACGCACAAAAAATGCTTGTTAATGTTAGTTCATGTATCGGTCAAAGCCTTGAGCAGCTCTTTGAGATGGAAAAGTGCTATATAAGAACAATTAAGTAATAATAATAATAATAACAATAATAATATTCAGTTTACATATCAACATGTTCAACACACAGATACATCTAAAAAACAACAGAAATTTCTCCCACATCCAGTTATTTGAGCAACAACAGACATCCTCGTCTAGTGAACCATGAACGCACTATCGTTAATGTATACTTACGTTTTTACAGTAGTACACATTTGATATTTTGTAACAACACACAGTGTACATAAATAATTTGACACAAAGCTCTGTGAAAAACCGCAAACATTCATTAAAACATAATAATTTTTAACTTAGTGAAATGTCACTCATACGCCTTCATATCATGAAATGTCAAATCACAAACAGCACAGACATATCACGAAAATAATCCACAACGTTTGATCCAAACTTGCAAAAAAATAAATAAATATAAAATGATCTTGTTTGTGGTGCTTCATAGAGTTGAGTCTCAGTGAATGGAAGAGGATTTTAAAAAAACAAACACACATACCCCTCAGGAAAGTGTGACTGAAAAAGTCGTTAAATTATAACTGGGCATAAGCAGGATGGACAAACAATGATTCCATTATGTAAAGAAAGAAAGAGATTTCTCTTATACAGCGCACTTACAAGCTCAGAGAGCTTCTCAAGTCGCTGGCCCGTAATATCCAGCAATCAAACAATAGTTTGCTGAAGTCAGGATTCGAACCCACGTCGCCCAAGACGCACTCACACAAGTCGTGCGCTCTGACCAATGAGCTATCCCTGCCGGCAATGCATAGTAGTACATTCATAGAACTCACAATAGCATTTTTTTGAGGATAAAGATTTCTTGACTTAACATGGCTGGTTTTACATGCCGACATTGGGACAATAATGCACAGTACACATTTCTTAAATTCACTTCAAAATAATTACGATTTTCAAAATAATTCTAGCTACCTTTCACCTTTCAACTGTGGAGTGGATACACAACAAATCAGTGATTTCTACTGTACAACATAAGTAAAAGCTAACTATATATATATATATATAGAACACGCGACACATTTCTGTAATGTAAATGTCAATACTATTTCGGCCTGGCCCCTGAGCAGCTCTTGAGCTAGAAAAAGTGCTTTATACGAACGAATAAATCAGGAAAATGGCTGTAAAATAATGCTGCCTACTTTCACTGTCATGAAGCAATACAATACAATGTAAAAGAAGCCATGCGCAATAGGTTATTACATAAATATATATACCAGTTTCTGAAAGCGTACACATCCTCGTACTCATAGCAGATATGGTTTGTGAATGCAAATAAATATATATATATATACAGATAAAAAAGGAAGAAAAGTTTTACCAAAAAAAAAAAAAAAATATATATATATATATATATATATATATATATATATATATATATATATATATATATATATATATATATATATATATATATATATAAATAAATAAAGGGAATATATAAATAAATAAATAAATAAATATATATATTTGATTTAACTGCTACAGATGAACAAAACATGCATAAGAAGCTTACAGAAACTAGCGAATTCATAACTGTGGACAAACACTGGTATTTTCAACTGTAATATAAATGTATAGGTATAAATTTTTATGCAGTTCACAACAGACATGACATATAGATACCTTAAATTCCGAAAAGTATTCCCCTGTATTAGATCTAATAATGTGGAGAAAATCTTTACTTATGCAACATAATTAAACTGTAAAGTTTAATGCTCATATACATAAAATCATAACGTTTTTGAATTTTTGTTTTTTTACGTTTAGGGTTTAAAAGTGAGAGGGTGGGCACCACCCTCATAACACTGGCCCTGAGAAAAGGATGATCTCTACCACACTCTATTACATTGGATGAGAATATAAACCGAGGTCTAGTCTGGGCACGCAGGCATTCCACTGCACAGACTTTAACAATCCTGATGCTCCTGCCATAGACTGGTGAGTACCGGCTACACAAATGCACCCAGCATGCACTAGGTTCCATCTCCCCATTCTCTTTGTTGTGATATAGCGCTGTTCTAGTTAGCTCAGGAGCTACTCAAGGTGGGTTTGGGGACCTAGTGCGTGCTGGGTGTATTTGTGTAGCCAGGCATTCACCCATCTAGGACATGAGCTTCAGGATCTTTAATGGGGAATGCTTGCATGCACACACTAAAGCTTAGTTTATACTCTCATCTGAAAGTAACACTGGATTTACTCTATCACCTTGTAAGGATTCAACGCTGATGGGCTTGTGTAATGATGCACTCAGGACTCCGATTTTTGGGGTAGTTTAATTGAAAATCAGTCTTGTCAAAAGTGACCCAGACTTAACGGCAAAGGCTTATGTCTTGAGATTTACAATTTCCACTGAACAAAAATTAATTAATGAGCATGGTCAGTAACTATAATACGCTAAGATATTTTTCACGTATTTTGTTAATTTTTTTACAACTTATTTAGTTAATGCTAAAAATAACTAGCAATGTGCAACAAGATTTTTCAATTAAAAATAATGAGTATTGAGTACTGAAATTAAACTGAATCAGAGCACTGCATGCAGCAACTTAGTAAGTACTGCAACTAAAACGTTTGTCACAGTTCTTATACAGATCAAAATAATACTTTCTAATCTGTGCAAAATGATACACTAAACTTAAAACATACTTTTCACTATAGATTGGACTTCACATCAAAACCCAAACAAAATGAAGATGTACCATATATTCTGTTTTTTGTGAAATATAAAAAACAACACTTAGCTTCCTTTTTTTTTCCCCCATTTTCAAACATTTCTCAGAAAAAGACAACAACAATGAAATAAATAAAACCAACAAATCATAATCTTTTAGTGTATACGCATTACAGTTGTAGCCCAAGCAAAAGAAAAAAGAAAAAAAAAGAACAGAAAGAGAGAGAGAGAAAAAAAACAAAACATCAGGGATCCCTTTAACAGATACAGCAAAGAGTTTCCCCTCAGAAAAATCATAGGTCTAATATATCAGCTACAAGGACAACAGTTTCAGTCATTAACTATAATACGCTCAGATATTGTTCACGTGTTTTGTCCAAACAAAATAGGAGAGAAAGAAACAGAGAGACTTCAAATAGCTAGATATAATTATATACTGCTCCTCACAGATTGCACTCCCACACTCACTCCCCCCTCTCCTCCCTCCCTCCCTCCCTATTCTCTCCCATTATCTTATTTGCTAAAAAAAAAAAATAAGTATTACAACTACAGTGAGTTTGAGATATAAAATTAACTGAATGAATACGCTGCTTCTTCACATGCAAAAACACACTTTTCTCCCCACATCTTCCAGAAACGCAAACATTTTTCCCTTTCATCTTCTAGAAACACAGAGATATTTTTCGACTTCTTCCCAAAAACACGTCTTCCATTTCTTCCCTTCAAAATTTCAAATAAATGTCCACTAAGAGTACAGGACAGTCAGGATGGTTTGTCTAAGACAGCAAGTTAGTGCCTCAGTTGACTCAAACCAGATCCAAGATCAGCCAGCTCCTTTGAGCTTCTCTTGAACTGGAAAGGCTATATATAAGATTAAATAAAAGAAATCAAAGTTTCTAATACAAACTAAAAGTGTGAAGGATGGTTATGGCCAATGCATGAGAGAAATAAACAGAAGCCACTCAAGAAATAACAAAGTCAAACGATGGAATGATTATGGCAACGAAGATGCAGATAAATGCAGAACAAGCATGGAGGGATAAATATATTCTTGCAGTCTAATTTCATTTTGGGTTTTGATACCGTTGATAATGATGAGCAAAATTATGATAGTAACCGAGTCACTATGTTTTAGAAGAATCGTGTGCCTTATGAACTCTTTAGTAGTAGTAATAGGCAAATAGGCCGTGAAGCCTTTATGAACGTCCTATCTCATCCACACTTTGCTTGGGTCTATATGCATGCAGTGTTCCTATTTGTGTTACTCATCAAAGCAATAGAATACATCTCTGAATTTTGGTATCCAAATGGTTTCTAAAACAATTAATATTCTGTGCAGTTTTATAGTTAGTGGTAAACTGTCCCAATGTGAAGAAACTGTTAGAAATTTTTGTTTGTTTGAAGTTTGTATTAGAATGCCATTAAAAAATCTTACCTTCTGGGTTCCTAGTTTTGTTGTGATGAGGTGTTAGAAATCAATCTGACCATTCTAAATAATCAATTTTATTATATATTTTAAAAGCTTGAATGAAATCTCCTGGAACTGTGGATTGTAGAACTATGTTTGGCAATGAATTCTCTTTCACAAACTTAGGTTCTTTCCCATCTCGGTTGCCAGTCAGCCAAATTGTGGAGACTTTGTTCGCATGAAGATATTCTTCTGACAAACTTCATTCAGGCGTCTTCTCATACTTAGGAAAATCAGTTCCTTTATTTTCTTCAAGCCCAGCTGATACACTTACGTGCTGAGACCAGAAATGGCCATCTGTATCTATGGCACACCATCTGTATCTATGGCACACCATCTGTTGGCACACCATCTGTATCTATGGCACACCATCTGTATCTATGGCACACATCTATGGCACACCATCTGTATCTATGGCACACCATCTGTATCTATGGCACACCATCTGTATCTATGGCACACATCTATGGCACACCATCTGTTACCAACATGTTATCAATGAACTCCAGTTCCATCTCTAGGACAGCCCCCAATAAGGATTTTACCCAACATGTTATCAATGACCTCCAGTCTCATCTCTAGGACAGCCCCCAATAAGGATTTTACCCAACATGTTATCAATGAACTCTAGGACAGCCCCCAATAAGGATTTTACCCAACATGTTATCAAAGAACTCCAGTCTCATCTCTAGGACAGCCCCCAATAAGGATTTTACCCAACATGTTATCAAAGAACTCCAGTTCCATCTCTAGGACAGCCCCCAATAAGGATTTTACCCAACATGTTATCAATGAACTCTAGGACAGCCCTCAATAAGGATTTTACCCAACATGTTATCAATGAACTCTAGGACAGCCCCCAATAAGGATTTTACCCAACATGTTATCAATGAACTCTAGGACAGCCCTCAATAAGGATTTTACCCAACATGTTATCAATGAACTCTAGGACAGCCCTCAATAAGGATTTTACCCAACATGTTATCAATGAACTCTAGGACAGCCCTCAATAAGGATTTTACCCAACATGTTATCAATGAACTCTAGGACAGCCCTCAATAAGGATTTTACCCAACATGTTATCAATGAACTCTAGGACAGCCCTCAATAAGGATTTTACCCAACATGTTATCAATGAACTCTAGGACAGCCCCCAATAAGGATTTTACCCAACATGTTATCAAAGAACTCTAGGACAGCCCCCAATAAGGATTTTACCCAACATGTTATCAAAGAACTCTAGGACAGCCCCCAATAAGGATTTTACCCAACATGTTATCAATGAACTCTAGGACAGCCCTCAATAAGGATTTTACCCAACATGTTATTAATGAACTCTAGGACAGCCCCCAATAAGGATTTTACCCAACATGCTATCAATAAACTCCAGTTCCATCTCTTTAGGAGAGTCACCTTTAGCACTGGTGTTGTACACACACATTTGGTCTCCTCTAACTCTACATCTATATAAAGAAGCTGGCAGTTTGAGATACTTCAATCTCTCTGTGTAAGACATACAATGACATTCTGTCAGCAACTTTGTGGCTCTTCTCTGAACTCTATCATTATTGACTGCCTATTGAGCATCAGGCACCCCACAACATTCGCATACTCTAAGTGAAGTCAAATTAAAGCCTTATATAACTTGCCAAATGTATCCTTATCAACAAAATGAAAAGTCCTCTTCACTAAAACAATCATTTTGTTCGCTTTGTTAACACAATCGTTCATGTGTATACAGGGTTCAGCCTGACACAAAAAAGCTATGGGCCATTGGGCCCCTCAGATCAAATTTCAATGGGCCATGATTTCAGCAGTAATTTACATACATGTAAAAGATAACCTGAAGATATTATTACAGAAATTAAAACAAAATAGATTATTGTGAGTGTGCGTGTGTTGTGAAGCATGTTTACCAACAAAATACTAACCAGAACAGGGATCAGTTTACTGTGCTTTTGAAGAGAATATAGCTCGTCGCTTTTCAGCACGCCACCTCTCTACAGCAGCTGTGAAGTTGAAATTCTTCAGTTCACCACCTTCTATTTTCACCTTCATTAATTGAGACAGTTTGTCCGGACTTAATCTGTTCCTGAGGGCAGTAAGAGCTAGATTTTGGACACTGAAGGTCCGCTCACAGTCACATGAATGCACAGGGTGTGTCAACACAATGCTGGCTAGCTGGATCAAGTTTGGGCATTCAAGTGACCCCTCTTGCTGGAGACAGGCTAGAGCTTCCCACAAGGAGTTCAGGGAGTGAACTGGGTAATGATTTGACTTCACAATGTTCTTGCACCTGTTCCACTCTTTCATTATGTCACCTGTTGTGCACTGGAGGAAAGGAGCAGAAACATACTCAAACCCATCACTTCCAGAATGACTTTGAGGGGCAGTGTAAAAATCTGCTAGTTCTTCAACTTCATCATTTCCCCAGATCTCAAGGTCTTTGGAGGAGAGGAACTGCAATGGCTTCATGCCAGACACAGACATTCTGGCCACTTTCTCAGTGTCAGGAAACCTCTGTCTGAGATTGTCAATCATTGCCTGCAAGAAAGTATGTTTCACTGTCTCAAAGTGGTTGGCATTCTTGGCAACCTTGTGGTGACCTTGAATATGCCATCCCTGAGGTCCTGTTCAAGAGTGTCTATGTGTCTGGGTTTTCCCAGATCATTGATATTGTCTCTCATTTTCTCCAGGGCAGTAATGCAGGTTTGAACATTCACCTTTACCACACTGATGTCAATGTTCTTCTGCTGAAAGAACAGAGAGAGAGCCATGATTGGCTGAAGCCAGTCCATCATAGCATAAGAGAGTCTGATGAACATCTCCTGGCCTATCTTTCTGCACAGTCCAACTGCTTTTGGGTCATGCTGCTTTCTACTGTCAAACAGTGTGATCAAACTGTCAAGAGTTTTGTACACAGTCTCAAGTGCTAGGAAGAAAGAGAGCCAACGAATGGCATGAACCTCCTTATACTTCAACACTGGGTCATCTAGAACTTCCTCAAGAGCATCACTTTTGGTGGGTGACTTATGAAAGTAGTAGTACACACTTGTGATAGTTTCACGAAAGGTCTTTACAGCAGCCACTTTTTCAGCTGCTTGTTCAGAGACAAGTGCTACTCTGTGTGCAGAGCAGTGTGTGTTGTGAATGTGAGCGTTGGCTTCCAAGAAATGCCCTGTCAGTCCAGTTTTTGTGCCTACCATAGCTGCTGCACCATCAGTGCCCAGTCCATACACCTTTGTCAGACTAATCCCTCTCTTGTCAAGCTCACTGTGAATCACATCAAACATGTCTTTGCCTGTTGCAGCACTGTCATGAATTGGCTAGTTTTAACTCTGCTTGTTGACTATTTAGCCATGTGTAGTCTTTGTAACAGTAGAGAAGTTAGACTATTACACAGCAGCAATTAAATTACACAGCAGACCACACACGGCGAGCGAGCCACCCACATCGCAGTGAGTCAGCACTTGAGCTTTGAATCGGACCGTTTTAACCAATCAGAGCAGGCTCAGTGGGTAGAGCAGTTCTGACTGTGTCAAATCTTAGCGCAGTTTGAATCAGTCGTGTGTGAGACGAGGTAGAGTCAACATCTCCACAGCTAGAGAAATCTCTGCACTCATAGACCAGGAAGCAGGACTTAGAAATCTTAGAATTCTCTCAAGTCATCACGGGCCTGAACTTGTCAAACAGGTAAATGAACACCCTTCTGTTTCATCGTGATATATTTATATTATTGTTGAAATTATGTTTGTGGAATTTGCTATGCATAAATGTGAATTGTTAATCCGAATTTGCCGTACCACGTGGACGAGCCGAGCACGAGGCGACACGACCGGTTGCGCCGCCATGTTGTATCCCGTACGGAACGACTGTTGTTTAACTTATATGTTTGTTTGCAGACCAGTGGCTGTACCACTGGCTGTACCACTGAATTTATTATATAATTCTATGTATAATTTCTGTATGCTTATAGGAATAATTAATATTCTAAATTTTAGAATTCAGAATGGATCTTCAATGTATAGAATGTTTATTCACTGACTTTGGCTTTTTACAGTAGACAGAATTTTCTTTATATTACAGACGAGCAAGGCGAGCTATCCTGTGCGCACCATCCACATAACTATAATCCAACTAACCAACAACACAAACACACGAACCCCCTCCCTGTCACCCCACAGCGTGGCAAAAACCCAACTACACATACCAGATAACACTCTCTTCGAACCCTATCAGTAAGTGCATAAAACGAACTCTATAACTGATCATAACAGGACACAGTAGTCCAACTCTCAGAAACTGTAAAACGGACCACAGTAGTCCAAATACATGAAATATTATAGCAAGTGCCGATAAAACAGCTGCCTAGACTATCAGCGATTATTAGAGTGACAGAGAAAAAACTTAGTAGAAGAAGAAGAATAAATATTTTAACTGTCTGGCTGGACTACAAAAATGATTCTATACAGTAAAGTTTATCTTTTATTTTTCATCTATTTCTGTACCCCAATCTTGACACAGAACGAGCTAAACAAATAAATTTTATTAAAGTAATTCATAGGGTGATAATTCCATTGTGCAGAGCCCATAAACCCCACTAGACACTTTAATTGGCGAGCCTGCCAGGATCTGTGTATAATAGGAATTGGGTATAACCGGACCTAAGTACAATAAAATTAGATAACAGTAGGAGTAGTAGAATAACTTAGAATAGTGGTAACAAGGACGGATCAGTTGTGGTGCACTATTCTTTAGTTAAAAACTTTTTTGCTTCAAATATTTTTGTGCCTGTATGTTGCATTGTTCTTTTGCAGGTTTTGCTTAAGTAACTGTTGTATGCCATTTGACTCTTGTTTTATTCTATTATTGATTACGAATTTTATGGTCTTTGCATTGTTTTTATTGACTTGCAATATTGCTAGTGTTTTGGTATTCCACTTGATTCAGAGGGTGTTCATAGACACGTTTGGCAATGTCGGACCCAGTGGCCTTGAGATTGCGCTTCAAGGAATTAGGGGAAGCTTTACACTTAGCAGGGGCAGACCTAATTGCGTATATCAATGCAGAGGTAGAGAAACAGGGGGCTAAGGCAGAGAGAGCAGCAGAGAGAGAGGCAAAGAAGTTAGAAGCAGAGAGAGAGGCAAAGAAGTTAGAAGCAGAGAGAGAGGCGAAGAAACTCGAAGCAGAACAGAGAAAAGCAGAACTAGAAGCAGAACAGAAAAAACTAGAAGCAGAGCAAAAGAAAGCAGAGTTAGAAGCAGCAAGAGAACAGAAGAAATTAGAATTAGAAGGAGAACAGAAGAAGGCAGCATTAGCAGCAGAGAGAGAAGCAGAAGTTAGGAAATGGGAGTATGAGAGGGCAGAAAAAGAAAAAGAGAGGGAAGAAAAGGAAAAAGAAAGACAGCATGAGTTAGAGCTAAGAAGATTGGGATCAGGAGCTTCAAGTTCTTCCTCAACCCCTTCCCACTCAGATCAGCTAGAGGTAGCCCCCAACCCTGTACAAGGAATGTCATTCCCACTGGGAACATTCAATGAGAGAGAAGAAGGTTTAGATCTCTATCTGACTGGTTTGAGCGTCTAGCAACAGAGTATAAACTAGATCCCACTCATTGGTCTTTTAAGCTTAGTCAAGGGCTTAGAGGAAAGGCTTATGACATCTACAGTAAGCTACCGACTGACAGAGTGACTGACTATCACAAGGTAAAAGAGGCACTCCTAACGGGATTCGAACTAACAGGAGAATGCTATCGGCAAAAATTCCGCACCAATCGGAGAGTGAAAGGAGAGAGCTATGCGCAGTTCGCGGATCGGTTGTCCACAATGCTGGATAAGTGGATTAGCCAGTCAGCCACGGCTAAGTCGTATGATGGACTGACAGAACTGTTAGTATGGGAACAGCTACGGGAAACCATGACCCCCGAGCTGAGGACATTCTCAGTAGAGCAGGGCGCGGAAAGACTAGAAGATCTGGTCAAGGTCGCAGATAGGTACGTGGCCGCACACGGAGAAGCCAAGAGCTTCAGGCGAGACCTAAAGCCTAACAGGAAAGAGGCACAGAAACGAAGCCCTAACCGGGAAGAGCGCACCGCGAATAAGCCGAATAACCCCAGACCTGGGCAAAATAAAGGACCCAACACGGAATTCGGGAAAAGAGGTCCCGCAGAACAGAGACGGTATTGTTCGTTCTGCAATAGAAACAATCACTCCACCGCAGAATGTTTCAAGTTGGCCGCACAACGTAGGGAAGAGCGCGAAAGCCGGCCAGCGCACAGAGTTCTAACTCAAAGCAGCGGTAACAAGCCACACACAATCGGAGATCACCCATCGGTGACAGACACGGTCAAGGTCAACGGAAAAGAAGCGAACTGTCTGTATGACACAGGTCTATCATACGACGCGATAGTTAGCGAATCTCTTGTATCGCGCGCGGACTTGACAGACAAGACAGTCGACTTACAAGGAGCAGACTTGACGAAACCGACGACTACTTGCCCAATAGCATGGATCGAAGTAGAGAGTAGGTACGTCACAGGACGAATCCAAGCAGCTGTTTTACAGAAACCCCTATGATCTAGTGCTAGGTTGTAGGTATGTGTTCTTAGGCACGCCCCCTAAAACTGGAGAGATAGCTGCAGTGCAAACCAGGGCCCAAGCTAAAACCCAACCACCCCAGCCCGAGTTCGCTCCGAATCCAGGACTCGAAGAGATCAAAACAGCACAGAAAGGAGACACCTCGATAGCGAAGTGCTTCCAGAAGCTACCCAAGGCGCACACACCCCCGCACAAGGGAGACTTCTACATGGAAGAGGGAGTTCTTCATCGCCAAGGAGATGGAGATCACACCCAACTAGTACTGCCAGCCACCCTTCGAGCCCAAGTACTAGAGTTAGGCCACAGCATGCCACTCAGCGGACACATGGGAATTGGAGCCACAGTGCAGAGAATCAGCGCACACTACTATTGGCCAGGAATCACGGAGGATGTCAAGCGCTACGTGAAATCTTGCCACCAATGTCAACGATATTCCCCGCGACATCACACCGTACCAGTTACCTTAGGACCATCGGTAGTAGTCGGCGTACCATTCCAGCAAGTCTCAGTAGACATAGTAGGACCACTGCCCATGACCAAGAAGCGGAACAGATTTCTACTCACACTCGTCGACGCATGTACGATGTGGTGCGAAGCAGTCCCGTTGCCAGCGATCGACACCAAGAAGATCGCAGATGCACTCATCGCCATCTTTACCAGAGTCGGATTCCCGGACAGCATTAGAACGGACAACGGATCTCAGTTCACCGGCCGCCTGATGCAAGACGTGTTCGAGTTGATACAAGTTCATCACATTCGCACACCACCATACCACCCCGCCAGCAACGGACAAGTAGAAAGACTGAATGGAACCCTTCTCACCATCCTCAGGAAAGTCGCCGACGACAATCCAGAAGCGTGGGACACCTACGTGAATGCGGCACTGTTCGCATACCGAGAAACGCCCCATGCAGCCACAGGCTACACCCCGTCAACCTTGCTATTCGGCAGACCTCTAGCAGGACCGCTAGAAGCCCTACGCAGAAGTTGGACGGAAGCCAAGATAGACGACACACCAAGAGGTGCCACCAAGTACGTCGCAGACCTGCAGGAAACCCTCAAAGCAACGTGGAAGAAAGCTGGTGAAGCACTGAAGAAGGCAAGAGCCCGTCAGGCGAAGTACTACAACCGCCACGCGAAGGACAGAGAACTGCAAGTCGGCGATCAAGTGCTACTCTTACTTCCAAGTGGAACCAACAAGCTGGACATCGCTTGGAGAGGACCGTACCGGGTGACTGCCAAGAAATCCAAGACAGTCTACCAAGTAGAGGTGAACGGGAGAGCCCGATACCACCACATCAATCTCCTCAAGAAGTATACGGACAGACCAGCGACCCCCAGCACTCACAACTTGTTAGCCATCGCCATCGCGGAAGAAGGAGAAAGCATGGAGACCAATGCAGTAGAGTATCCCCTGCACTCCAAAGAAACCTACAAAGACGTGATACTCAACGGAGACCTAGCCGCTAAACAGCCAACAGCAAGTACTACAGGTCATTCGACAACATCAGACTGTGCTCACAGACCGCCCAGGGAGGACAGACCTCGTCGAAGTAACCTTAACGGTGACCGACCCAACACCCGTCCGCCAGAAGCTCTACCCGATGCCACTGTCTCAGCAGCGAGCCATCAAGGAAGAGATAGACACCTTACTGGCAGCCGGAATCATCTCAGAGTCTACTTCACCCTACAGCGCAGGCACGGTATTGTTGCGAAAACCCAACGGAGAGCATCGACTGTGCATCGACTTCAGACTCCTGAATGCGGTAACGCAGTTCCAGCCAGAGCCACTCCCGGACCAGACAGACCTATTGGCCAAGCTACAGCGAGCAAAGTACTTCTCACGCATCGACCTCAGCAAAGGATACTACCAGATACCAGTACAACCACAAGTCCGAAAGTACCTAGCTTTCAGCACTATGGAAGGACACTTCGAGTTCAATGTGCTTCCATTCGGACTCCACAACGCACCCAGCATCTTCAGCGCCATGATGCGAAAACTCCTGGCACCCCTGAGCAGCGAGCACCTACATTCGTTTATGGACGACATCCTCATCGCAACACCTACGTGGGAGGAACATGTCACGCTCCTACGACAACTACTCGCCCGCCTCAGAGACACGGGATTGACGGCAAGACCCACCAAATGTCAGATTGGATTCACAGAACTAGAATTTCTGGGACACACCATCAGTCAAGGAAGCCTGCGACCGGTAGAAAAGACAGTGAAACGCCTACTCGACGCTCCTAGGCCCAAGACAAAGAAGGAAGTGCAGTCGTTTCTAGGACTCTGCGGCTTCTACCAGAAGTTCATCCCCAACTACAACAGCATCGCCGTACCTCTGACAAATGGAACCCGGAAAATCGCCCCGGACAAAGTAGTATGGACAGCCGAATGCGAGACAGCATTCCAAACACTCAAGGACAGAATGACATCGGCGCCAGTACTCCACCTACCCGATTTAACTCAGCCATTCGTTCTTCGCACCGACGCAAGCGACTTAGGCCTCGGAGCAGTACTGCTACAGCGCGACCCCAAGAATGCCGAGACGCTATTCCCTGTCGCCTACGCCAGCAGAAAATTGAGACCCGCCGAGACCCACTACGCCACGTCGGAGAAAGAATGCCTTGGACTAGTCTGGGCCATACAGAAATTCCAACTCTACCTGTATGGGACCCACTTCACAGTTCAGGTGGACCACCAACCACTATCGTTCCTGGCAGCCTCCAAGTCTTTGAACTCTCGCCTGATGCGATGGGCACTCACCCTTCAGGCATACTCATTCCAAATCGATTACATCCCCGGCAAAGAGAACCACGGAGCCGACTACCTCAGTCGCCATCTCGTGGAGGACTCAGCAGCTGTCGCCCACCCAACACAACTAAGGGCCACAGCACCAGAATTCGTCCCCGCCCAATAAAACCCTGTCACTAGTGTCCATAGCTACCTGGCACAGCATTGCAGCTCAGGTAGAGCAACCAAATTAGTTTGTAAATAGGACCCTAGGATAGTGCAGTGTTAAACTAGGCTCTGTAGTAGAAAAAGGTCGAATCCAGTAGTCATCGCCTTTTTTCAGTTGAGGGAGCCTGTCATGAATTGGCTAGTTTTAACTCTGCTTGTTGACTATTTAGCCATGTGTAGTCTTTGTAACAGTAGAGAAGTTAGACTATTACACAGCAGCAATTAAATTACACAGCAGACCACACACGGCGAGCGAGCCACCCACATCGCAGTGAGTCAGCACTTGAGCTTTGAATCGGACCGTTTTAACCAATCAGAGCAGGCTCAGTGGGTAGAGCAGTTCTGACTGTGTCAAATCTTAGCGCAGTTTGAATCAGTCGTGTGTGAGACGAGGTAGAGTCAACATCTCCACAGCTAGAGAAATCTCTGCACTCATAGACCAGGAAGCAGGACTTAGAAATCTTAGAATTCTCTCAAGTCATCACGGGCCTGAACTTGTCAAACAGGTAAATGAACACCCTTCTGTTTCATCGTGATATATTTATATTATTGTTGAAATTATGTTTGTGGAATTTGCTATGCATAAATGTGAATTGTTAATCCGAATTTGCCGTACCACGTGGACGAGCCGAGCACGAGGCGAAACACGACCGGTTGCGCCGCCATGTTGTATCCCGTGCGGAACGACTGTTGTTTAACTTATATGTATGTTTGCAGACCAGTGGCTGTACCACTGAATGTTTATATTATTATTAATTCTGTATGTGTATAGTTAGACACGATTGATATTTATGTATGTATAGGAATTTAGAGTGAGATTCCAGTGTAACCCGGAAGTAGCAGAATGTTCGTCGCTTATGTATAGAGATGTGGAGCTATCACTGAGGGCTACTTTGGCTTTCAGTGAGACGCTCTGCACAAACCGATTATTCAGGGTTGTGCAGAATTTCGTCTCTTATATTACAGACGAGCAGGCGAGCTATCCTGTGCGCACCACTCCACAGAAACGACTAGTTGGCGGAGTATCCTCTACCGCACAAGACGGAAAGAGCTACCCGGAAAACTCCCTGTCAGACCCCACAGCGTGGCAAGGGAACCCAACTACACAACGACACAGGTGGACCAGAAGCTACCTCACAGAAGGACTTCGAACCCCCACTCATGAGTTAAGTGCATAACACGAAGGTGCACTTAAACTGATCATAACAGGACCACAGTAGTCCAACTCTTCAGAAACTGTAAAACGGACCACAGTAGTCCAAATCTACATGAAATATTATAGCAAGTGCCCGAGGAAGATAAAACAGCTGCCTAGACTATCAGCGATCGAACTATTAGCAGTGACTGAGACATTTTAAGTTAGATTAGTACTTAGAGAATCTTGTATAGAGTAGAAGAAATAAATGTGTGATTTTAACTGTTATCAAGTGGCTGGACTACATATGATTCATAGCCGTGTGAAAGCTAGTGTGACAGTAATCTTTTACCATTTTTCTATCTATTTCTGTACCCCAATCTTGACACAGAACGAGCTAAACAAATAAATTTATTAAAGTAATTCATAGGGTGACTTACTAGCAGTTCCCACCGAATAAACGTGAGGGTCCATAATTCCATTGTGCAGAGCCCATAAACCCCACGTGACAAGCACTAAGGCGAACATCTGTCAAGAAAAATGTACTTGGCTGAAGAGACAGTGGGTCTACAACCCGAACATTTATAGCAAGTTTATGATGTACCACAATATCAGTAGACTCATCCACAAACACTGTCACTACTGGTGACTGCCTAACTTTCTGGGATATCTCCTCATCAATGAGGTCAGAGAGGACTGACAGGAACGAATCAGCAGAAGAGTTGCTAGTATAGTCAACATTGTCTTTACACTGTAAATGTTCAATGTTGGGAACACTCAGTTCACACAAGAAATTCATCAAAGACCGAAATTTTGTTATTGGGATGTTCTCCTTGGAAAGCCAAAACATGCACTTGAAAGCAATAACAAGAGCTTGCTCCTGCTTAGTGAGTGCTGCCTGGGTGCAAGTTTTCATTCTTTTTCTTTTGGAGCAGCAGAGAGTAGTTGGTGGTCGGACCCTTGAACGTGGCGAGTTAATGTTGAAGTTCGAAAATTGTCAGTGCCAATCGCCATCGCATTCTTCTTGCTGTTCTTACGGCAAACCTCGCAAAACATTTCATTCTTGGAACTGTCGTACCTGTGATGATTGATATTTTATTAGAGTCTCAAAGCACATGCCTTGTAGAGACATTAAAATAAAAGAATATAAAATATCATATTAAAATACAATGTAAAAGAGAGTAAGTTACATTTACAACAATATATATATACATATGTGCAGTGATAATATTAGGATTAAACTTAAAGGGTTAAACTTATAAACTGCATTAATAACAATATAGTTTTAAAACGACTGCATTTAAAACAATATAGGTTTAAAGACAATTAGACTTAAATGGAATTAATTAATTAATTGGCTAAAGTTTTGCCAATTAATTTAGTAAATATTTTATAAAACTATTTCCATTATTAAAAGTAAATGAATAAAAAAAATAAAACAACAATAATAATAACAATAACAACAACAATAATAACAAATAACAATAAAAATAAATAAATAAATAAAATTATTTAAAAAAACCACATTTTCTGTCGTATCTAAGCCAAGGATACGTATGAAGCCACTTTTCCTGCCAGCATCGAGGTTGAACTGGTTCTTTGTTTTTTTTCAGAACTTGAACATGACCGCGTAGGCCTATCTGCGTCCGACACTTCGGTATTTTGACTTGACTCGGGGATCACACAATCATCTTGCGTAGGATTAGCGGCGGTAGACTGTGGTTTAATAGCAGCAAACGACAGTCTAGACTGTCCTACCTCAAGTTTAGGTATTTTTTTTAGGGGGCATTTTCAAAGCAGCGCAAAGAAAAACACAAAATCCTCCTTGCACGGACACAACATACGCGCAGACGATAGCAAATTCTGATTTGGAAGAATCGTACAACAGTTCTTATTGGCTGAAAGATCAACATCCGGGCCCTCATAGCCAATCGCTGAACTTGTAAGGAGTGGGAACTTGCCTTAGCAAAAGCATGTTTGTCGCCTCCAATACAGTGCACTGTTATTGTGGTGGCGCACTGGTACAAAAAATCGAAGCGCCATTCGGCCCCTGGCAAGAATTGTAGATGGGTCATTTTTAATTTTTATGCGTCAATGGCGCAGGGCGCGCTAGTAAACTGATCCCTGTGTATATCAAAATTACGCGTCCCGTCAAAAGTTACTCCTAAATCTTTTTCCTTACTACACGTCTGTATATATTATTAAAGTATTGTAGTAGTAGTAGTAGTAGTAGTAGTAGTAGTAGTAGTAGTAGTAGTAGTAGTAGTAGTAGTAGTAGTATAGTTTATACCTGTAGCACAGAAGATGAAATTACAAAGTTATTTGAAATTACATTTACAACTATTTATCTGCATTACGTATAAACATAAATGCAGTTCTACTCTGATTGTAGTTTCAACTTTTAAAAATTTTAATAATGAAAACAAAGTTGCAAATATGAATGCAATTAAAATGCTGATTGAAAAATAAAGTGAAATATAATCATAAGTTAATATAACAAACCTTAATCAATTGTAAACTACCATGGTGTTTTGTGTATGTGTTCTTTCTATTTAACAAATAAAAAGCACTTTTTTGTTTTAAATCTTGACCAGAATTTCAGAACAGAAGGATAAACCAAATCAGCGACAAAATCCTATTCATATCTTTTAGAGAAATAATGCCAAATAAAACAATTAGGAACACGATTCAAAATATAATGCACATCCATGCTGAGAAATAAAAAATCTGAATTAAAATATGATAACCGTAATCAACGGGAATAATAAAAATGTAATAATATGAAAATACTTCAACATGAAATTAGACTGCATGCTAAGACCAGTTTTATGAATAAGAAACAAATAGGTGACTTTTATGTTAAAACTATAACCTTTGAGGTGTAGCATGTAGACTTTTATGTTAAAACTATAGCTTTGAGGTGTAGAACATAGACTTTTATGTTAAAACTATAACCTTTGAGGTATCGCACATAAACTTTTATGTTAAAACTATAACTTTGAGGTATAACACGTAGACTTTTATGTTCAAACTATAACTTACAGGTGTAGCACATAGACTTATATCTTAACTCTTTGCCTGCCAGGCATGTTTCCACGTTTGTGCCAGACATTTCTCTGGCACCGGAAAGAAAGTTCAGTACGTTAGGCATTTAAGCTACTGTTCTTTCAATAATAGTTGTTAAATAGACATATTTCATATCAAATTAAAGGTAAAAGAGTGAAGAATAAGAAAAAAAAAACCACAAAAATGTTAATTTGATTATGTTATTGAAATATGTGTTTTGAAAGCATGTTGATCTTTTTGAAATGATAAAATAAAATAAAAATATTTCTACATACCACAGTGATAAAAACAATCTGGAGGAATAATTCCAATCACTGAATCAGCTTCACACACCAGAAAGAACATTTATTTAGGATCAAAATACACTTTACAGTTTGAAATTATATTGATTATTAGCAGAGTTTGACACACTGTCGATTGTGCCCATCACAATGCTTAGTAAAATGCACAAAAAACACTCTAAAAATGAATCAATTTGAAGAAACCACGCGCGTGTCGATCGAGAACGAAAGTAGAAAGAGTTATCTCTCTTTGGTTAAAATAAAACTTGGATTGGACTGCGCAAAAAAACGGAACGAAATGGAATACTGAAATCGACGATATATCGTCGATTGGCACAAACATGGCGGCTCAGATCGACGATATATCGTCGATTGGCAGGCAAAGCGTTAAAACTATAACTTCGAGGTGTAGCACGTAGACTTGCATGTTAAAACTTAGAGGTATAGACTGTTGTGTTAAAACTTTGAGGTTTAGATTCATAGGTCATAAATTTGAGGTTTAACCTCATATGTCATACCTTAGAGGTTTAGACTCATATGTCATACCTTAGAGGTTTAGACTCATATGTCATACCTTAGAGGTTTAGACTCATATGTCATAACTTTGAGGTATAGACTCATATGTCATAACTTTGAGGTATAGACTCGTATGTCATAACTTTGAGGTTTAGACTCATATGTTATAACTCTGAGCTTTAGATTGATATGTCATAACTTTGAACTTTAGACTCATATGTCATAACTTTGAGGTGTAGAGTCATATGTCATGACTTTGAGCTTTAGACTCATGTCATAACTTTGAGGTGTAGAGTCGTATGTCATAACTTTGAGGTGTAAACTCGTATGTCATAACTTTGAGGTGTAGACTCGTATGTCATAACTTTGAGGTATAGACTCGTATGTCATAACTTTGAGGTTTAGATTCATATATGATAACTTTAAGGTGTACACTTATATGTCATAACGTTGAGGTGTAGACTTGTATGTTATAACTTTGATGTGTAGACTTAGATGTGTAGATTTATATGTCATATCTTTGAGTTGTAGACTTAAATGTTAGAACTTTGAGGTGTAGACTTGTGTGTTATAACTTTGAAGTGTAGACTTGTATGCCATAACTTTGAGGTGCAAACTCTCATGTTACTCACATGATATAACTTTGAGGTGTAGACTTTCATGTTACTCGTATGATATAACTTTGAGGTGTAGATTTCCAGTTACTCGTATGATATAACTTTGAAGTGTAAAGTCTCCTATTCGTTTCTTATGCAGGTTGATAAAACTGGCCTTAAATGTAAGATAGTCTCCATAGATATATAAGGGTTATGCGAAAATCAACAAAAACCAACAAAATGAAGTCAGGGGATGATGAGAGCAAAACTACTACCAGACGGCATCATTTGTGCATTTTCAGTCGCGAAGTCTCTTCATTTCTTTCTTCACTTCCTTGGGATCATCTTCAAAGTACATAAAATCCTGTAGGGAAAAGAAAAAGAACGCAAAACAGAACGTGTTAATAACCCAAATTGGTGTGCCAGGGTTACAATGGTGACATGCATAAGAATATGAAAAGCGAACGTACACACAACTCAGCTCTCACTGGAGCTAGCTGTGAACGATCATCTGTATTTTAGTGTTTCAGTCGATCTTTCTCCTTCTTTATGTCATCTTGGTCCGCCTCAAAATACATGAAGTCCTGAAAACGATAGAAAAGACAGGCAACATCCATGGTCATGGAAATACATCTATAGGTAGCATTGCTCAATTCCTTATATGAGTCTTATATATGAGATTTTTTACCCGACCTTTAAACTTGTAGTTGTATTACAATCATTATTATGGTTCTTGTTACAACAATTCTTCTTCTTCTTCTTCTTCTTCTTCGTCTTCTTCTTCTTCTTATTATTATTATTATATATGAGATTTTTTACCCGACCTTTAAACTGTAGTTGTATTACAATCATTATTATGGTTCTTGTTACAACAATTCTTCTTCTTCTTCTTCCTCTTCTTATTATTATTATTATTATTATTATTTATATAACAGGTTTAATAGTTAGGCTTAATGTTTACAGCAGTGAGTCTGGGGTGACTTGAGTAAGATCCTGTATCGGCCAGTGTGTCTTTAGAAGCCCTTGCGCTGGAAAAGCGCTATACAAGAGGAAGTAAATGAAATAGAATAAATAAATCAATCTTAAAACACAGCAGTGTACTTTCTACATTTGGATACCACTCAATCAAAACATTGCAGTGTACTTTCTACATTTAGAAACCACACAATCAAAACAGTCACTTTGACGTTCAGTTTTGTTTGTATAACCATCTGCTGATTCTGAAGCGGTGTGGCAGTAACCAATTTCCCTTAAACTAGAATTACCGTATTATTAGTTTGTGCTAACGAGACTGATATGAACAGCAAGTACCATTAATTAATTTTGATACTGAATATTGAGCCGGCCAAAACAGGTTCAAAGGACTACAGGATACAGCCAAAGAATTTCTGCCCCACTCCAAACACTATATAAATATACAACTAAGTTCCAGGCTGACAGGGGCAATAGAAAAGAGACAGGGGAGGGGGAAAATGGAAAGAGGGAGGGGATGAGGGAAGAGGGAGGGGATGAGGGAAGATGGGAAGAGGGATGGGATGAGGGAAGATGGGAAGAGGGAAGAGGGAGGGGATGAGGGAAGAGGGAGGGGAAGAGGGAAGATGGGATGAGGGAAGAGGGAGGGGATGAGGGAAGATGGGAAAAGGGAGGGGATGAGGGAAGATGGGATGAGGGAAGATGGGATGAGGGAAGAGGGAGGGGATGAGGGAAGATGGGATGAGGGAAGATGGGATGAGGGAAGAGGGAGGGGATGAGGGAAGATGGGATGAGGGCAGAGGGAGGGGATGAGGGAAGAGGGAGGGGAAGAGGGAAGATGGGATGAGGGAGGGGATGAGAGAAGATGGGATGAGGGAAGAGGGAGGGGATGAGGGAAGAGGGAGGGGATGAGGGAAGATGGGATGAGGGAGGGGATGAGGGAAGAGGGAGGAGATGAGGGAAGAGGGAGGGGATGAGGGAAGATGGGATGAGGGAAGAGGGAGGGAAGGAGGTGAAGTGGGAGGGGAGAAGAAGAAAAGGCAAACTAAGGTAGAACAGAGAACAACTATCATTTATCATCAGATAGAAAGAGTGAGAAGAAGAAAGAAGAGAAAGAGAGGGAAAGAGAAGGAAAGAGAGGAAGAGAGAGTGAGGTAAGGGTGAGAGTGGACAAACTTTGAACCTTTACAGTAATAAAGATTTTACACTATTTAAAAACACTAATCTTCCAAGACAGAGACCATAAGAGAGAAAATTTCAACTTAAAATGCTAATCTTTAGAAAGAGAGAGACAGAGAGGGAGACAGAGACAGACAGAGAGGGAGAAGGGAAGAAAGCACACTACCACTCACAATCAAGAAGACGGCACCAAGCATAGTAGCCTTGGTTTTGATGTCCATATCCAGGGGGAAGGTGACTCCAAAGTTGTCAGCATCAGTGAAAACTTCCTTGGCCAGCCCCGACCACTGCTTGGAGATCATGCCAACATGCGTGCTCTCATCAGCAGACAACACCTGTGACCCAACAAAAACAAACACACAAAAAATGGAAGAAAATTGGAAACCTAAATCACTGCTGCAGAAAATCTTCACAGTTTCTCTACCTAAGGTTACCCTGAGAGGACCAATCCAAAGTCCACTTGTATGGTGCACAACTGCATGTTGTTTCACACTTACAGTGGCCGTAATTACAGGCTCATTGTACCACACCAATCATTCATTTCATTCATTCCTATGAAAAGCGTACAAAAAAGCAGTCAACGAGGCTGACCTCAAACTCGATGTCACCACAAATGTTGCAGCGGAAGCACGGACCCTTGATCCTCAGCACCGTCTCATCATGGGCGTTGTTGATCTTGTATTTGGGGATGCAGCATGGGTTCCACGCCTGCCTCACGTAGCCAATCACAGAGCCTGGTGGTGCCTGAACCTCCACTTTCTGCCAATCAAAAATAAGCTTTCAACATTTAAGTCAAGCCAAGCTAACAAATCTTTAGTACCCACCATGAAGATTTCTATCAAAAGTTTAAAAAAAATTTAAAAAGTAAGAATTCAATACAGCACAATGTGCCTTACTAAATTTGAAAGATTTTTTATAATAAATAAATGTATAGGAAAGACAAAAAAAAAAGTTTAAAAACTAGCTTCTATATTTCAAATATGAAGCAAGTGCATTAAACATGCATTTCAATTCACTCCACTTCCAAAAATTAAACTCATGACTTAAAAAGATGGATCTTGATAAATTATCATAGCTGAGAGTTTCCTAAGACCACTACTATGGTTGCTTTATATTCATCTAATTTGAAAACTATCATCATTATCATACCATCATCATCATCATCATTGTATCATCAATAGTGTTTTCTTTACTTTCTTTATAAATTAAAATTTTAACTCTAAATTTATTATTAATAAACATACTTACCATGACTCAAAAGTGCAATGTTTATGGCGTTGCTAGGTGAGTGCCTCTCTAAAGGAAGTTGACAAAAACAAAACAGTCATAGAGTTGCATCCCCTGAACCACATTCCCCGTGCGTCACGTGTAATAACACGCGTCTAGGCGCTCACGATAACGGACTGCAAACCTCATTCCTTATTTGGAACTGCGGGGAGGAGGGAGGGACATAAAATTGAGTCATGGTAAGTATGTTTATTAATAATAAATTTAGAGTTAAAATTTTAATATTAATTTCACATACTATACCATGACTCAAAAGTGCAGATTAGCACGAAAAGGACGGAGGGAAGCAACTTTAACTGAAACAACTTTACCTTGAACAGGCTGAAGAAGAGGACCAGGAATGAAGGGCCGCGACCACAGAATCGAAACCAAGAAGCCATCCCCTCGAGTATGGCAAGGAAACAGGATGCCGGCTGGAACCTTCCGAGGCCTCCTGAAGCTCAGAAACCTCTTATAGAAGGCCGGACAACAGCCAAGCGTGAAGACGGAGAACGCTTGGGTCGCCGTGTGGAATCCCGGAACGAGGCTGCAGAAGCGATCTCGCCCCGAGAGCGAGAGGAATGCACCGCCCCTGGGGAAGACGAAGGAAATCGGGAACCAGGGCTGAGCTAGCCAAAGGGGAGCCACGAGAATGATAGAAGGAGACTCCTCCTCGGCTTCCCTGAGAACCTGAGGAAGGAGGGAGAATGGCGGAAAGGCCGAAGCCTCCAACCCCTCCCAAGAAATGGACAACACGCCCACCGCCCCAGCCAGGCAGTCTGTGACCGGCGACACAAACAGGGGAGCCTGGAAGAGTAACGAGTGGCAAAAAGATCGATCAGAGGAGTAAGCCACTCCGCCCAAACCGAATGAAGAACGGAGAGGGATAGGGTCCATACCGAGTGGACCACACAAAGAAGGCGCCTCAGAAGATCGGCTAAGACATGACAGAGCCGCTGTAGGCTTGGCTACAAGCGTACAAACGAAATAAGCTAACCACAAAAGGAGGCTCTCCACCATCATGGAGAGAGCAGGGGAATGGGTACCCCCGAAGTGGTAGATGAGAGAAACCACAGTGGTACTGGCTGAAACGACCTCCTGACTCTCCAAAGGTAGCAGAAGGGACTGAAGCCTCTGCACCCGACGAGCTAAAGGGCGGACCGACCAATTGCGAGTGATTAACGACATCCTTAGGTAGTTGAAAACCGGAGATGGGGACAACACGGACTTGAGAGGGATCACAGAGAACCCCAAGCGCCGCGTTTAAAGGAGAACAAGCCTGGTGTGCATCAGACCGAGAACGTGAGAACTAGCCTTGACCAACCGGTCATCAAGATAAGCAGAGAACCGCACCCTGAGTCCGCGAACTACAGTAGCGAGTTCTAGGACAATCCTTGAGAAAACCCAAGGACTGCAAGACCAACCAAAAGGAGAAGAGCTATGACCTCGGAGTCCAGAAGCGTCTGAGCCTCAAAAGGAGAAAGGGGGCGGAACAAAGGTGGGGGAGCGACGAAGAGGGGGCCGAGAGGAACCCCAATGAAGGTCGAACCCCGACCGAATCACCTCTTGATCCCAACTGCTGGTGGAGGGGAGGCCGAGCCAAGCGTGAAACTGGCGAGCCAAGCCACTCGCCCGGAGGGGTAGAACACCTAGGGGTGGAAAGGCAGGGACAGAACTGGTGGAAAACGCGCCACTGCGTAAACGCCTATGGCTCACCTCAACCCTGCCACGGGAAGAGGGGATACCACCCCGCACACCCCGAGAAGAGCGACCACGGACCGAGCGACCTCGAACCCCTGTCAGGAAAGAAAGGCGGGGCCGAAGGTATGGTCCAAGCCCAGAAGGCGAAACCAACCAACTTGGACCGCTCCGACTCCTCACGAACAGGCGTGCGAACGTAAGGACCCAAAAGGAGAGTCGGGTACCAAGGGTCCCACCCGAAGCGAGGAGGACAAGAGCGGAGGCAAAAGGGACGCTGACTGAAGAAAAGCGTCACGATGCACAAGGAGCAGGTAGACATAGGCAAAAGCCTGTGATACGCAACCCAGAACGAAGGAGGTATAGTGGGCCTGAAACAAGGACCTCACCGAAAAGAACGAAACGGCGTCCCATAATACTTGCCCAGCCGAAGACAGCGCAGCAGGCAGCGCGTCAGCGAGAGAAGCATACTCAAGGGACCTAACAATCGACCCCTCTATCTGTGCCAGACCTCTGACCGAGAGAGGAACTTCCTGGAAACACCGGGCAATGAGGACGAACTCAGAAAAGAGCCCACAGAGGAAGCTCTAGGGAACCGAGGCATCTCCGCGAACGAAGAGGAAGAGGCCTCGCCCTCGATAAGTCCTCTAGCCGTAGAAGAGGCCCATTCCCCCCCAAAAAAAGTTAATCCTAGGAGACGCCCTGAATACAAGGCAAGCCTCATCAGACTCGGCAGAAGCAAGAGTCCCGCCTAGGAAGGAATGGAGTGGTGGTAGGGGCACCGAAACCTCCTCCACCACCTGAGGACAAAGCCGCAGCGCGCTGAACGGCGTCTTCAAAAGAGCATCAGGTGAAAGGGCCTGATATAACAACACCCCCGTACCCGTGACAACAGGAACTAGGGTAGGAGGAACCAAGTGTGCCCCACCCCAACCAGAAGTTGGCGCACACAAAGGCAAATTGACATGTGCATGTGATCTGGAAGTCAGAACCGAACACCAGTACCCCCGATCCACAACCGAACCCTGAAGTGGCAGAGACCGAAGGGTGAACAGGGAATGCTCGACCCAAACCGGAAACTGAAGGGGCCACGGGTGAACCGTAACCCCCGATCCGGAAACCAGAGCCCCCGCCCCACGACCGCAAACGGAAGTGGAGTACAAAGGAGGAAGGGAGGGAGGGGCCAAACCGGACACAGGGAAAGGCAACGGGTGTACCGTACCTCCCGAACCGGAACCCAGAGCCCCCAACCCACGACCGCAAGCGGAAGTGGAAAACAAAGGGGGATGGGAGGGAGAAGCCAAACCGGGAACGGGAGAAGGTAACGAGTGACCCATACCCCCCCACCGGAAACCAGAGGCCCCGCCCCACAACCGCAAGCGGGAGTGGAGTGCAATGGGGGCTGGAATGGGGAGGTGAGGGACAAACCGGCGAACCGGAAGCCACACCCCCTGTCGCAGCCGGACGTAACACTGCGAACAGTGCTTTATATGTTACAAGCTCGACAGTAGCCAGAGGCCCCGCCCCACGACCGCAAGCGGAAGTGGAGTGCAATGGGGGCTGGAATGGGGCGGTGAGGGACAAACCGGACGAACCGGAAGCCACACCCCCTGTCGCAGCTGGACGTAACACTGCGTGCAGTGCTTTATATGTCTCAAGCTCGACATTAGCCAGAAGTCCCGACCCGGTCTGAATCCCGCAGGAAGCAGAAGGGAAGGCTTCGGCAGGTAGCTGAACCGGACTAGCCAGGGCATCCCTGCCGGAAAAATTATGTAGTCCTAAACTAGGGCGACCACTTATATGTTTCTGGTCGAAACCTTGACCAGAAACGGCTCCAAGGTCACTTCTGGCAAGACCAAGGAGCCACCCCTCACCTCACTACCGCCACTCCACACCTCACCACCATCACTCTACAAACCTGAAGGGTAGAAGACAAAGCAGGCGGCGCAGGAGCGGAAGCGCAACGTAGCAAAACAGAGGTAATGTCGGCAGGGGAGGAAACGAAGGAAGGTACAGAGGAAACTCGACATTCCTTAGAACGAACGGCCGCCGAAGTAGAAGAGACGTGCATAGACGGGGTAGAAGCCGACGAACAGCTACGTTGAGAAATGACAAGGAAACCCAAAACTCCGCCGGCGGTAGTAACAGCAAACTACAGGACGAACGCAGAAGTCAGCAAAAAAAGAGAGCTAGAGTAGACACAACCACACTCAGCGAGTGCCAAAAAAGGAATGAGGTTTGCAGTCCGTTATCGTGAGCGCCTAGACGCGTGTTATTACACGTGACGCACGGGGAATGTGGTTCAGGGGAAGCAACTCTATGACTGTTTTGTTTTTGTCAACTTCCGTTAGAGAGGCACTCACCTAGCAACGCCATAAACATTGCACTTTTGAGTCATGGTATAGTATGTGAAATTAATTTGTTATTGAACAGTAATGGTTTCACTGTCATTTTTATCATCTTTGTCATCATCGTGATTATTATCATCGGTGTCATTGACGTTGCGGTCATCTTTTGTCATCTTTGACATCCTCAAGCTTTAGTCAGCTTATGTCATAATCGTTGTCATTTTTGCCTCACATCGATGATAATAATCATGATGATGACAAAGATGATGAAAATGACAGTGAAACCATTACTGTTCAATAACAATTATAAAGAGAGTAAAGAAAACACTATTGATGATACAACGATGATGATGATGATGATGGTATGATAATGATGATAAAGTTATGAAAATAACACTGAGCACAATGATGACACCAACATTGATGAAGAAGGAGAAAATGAAGAAGATGAAGAAGAAAAAGAAGAAGAAGAAGAAGATGGCGATGATGATGATGGAAAATGATGATGATGACAAACCTGAAGACAACAGAAACACAAGCAGCATGAACAACGTAGAGGTCGCTCCAGGTGCATGACCTCTTTCCTGTGGTTGTCCATGACCTTGATGTCAAAAGGTCGCGCTGACCCACAGCAGTTTCTCGTGCAGCAACACGTATCTGTCCAGTGCCACAAAAATACCATCAAGGTACACATTTGTCAATAACATAAAATGTTGAGTGCAGGTAAAAGATATTATACAAGTCAAATTCATAAATGTGTAGGTAACATCAATGTAAAACGTATCCATTGTTGAGTGCAGACAAACATATCTACACGTTTACATGTTGACTTCTGGCGTTTGACAGGAATAACTTGTGACGTAAAGTTTGACTAACTTGATAAAACAAAGATGTACAATGAAGAACAAGTGGTGAACCCCCTCATCTTCCCTCTCCTCACCTCTACCGCTTTAACATTTAACCTCCTCCTTTCCCATCTGTAGGATCGTATACTAATATTAAGATAGTCGGCAGAACAGTGTGGCGTACAATAATAAAAAACAACATTTTGTCGCTTACAGTAATCAAATACAATAAAAACAATTCAAAATGTATGCCCAGATCTTCCAATATTTCAATTATATATTTATTTATGCAATTACACCCAGCACAAACGAGGTCCTCTTTTCTCGATTTTTATTTATTTTTTAAACTAAACTTTAGAAGCTGAAATGCTTGCTTCATAAATTTGCTATTTTTAATGTATTATTTCGTGGTTTTATATTTGTACATTTCTTGCCTAGATAAATAGATATAATAATAATAATAATAATATAAATTAAAAAAAAATAATAATAATAACGATAATAATAATAATAATAATAATAATAATAATAATAATAATTATAACAACAATAATAATATTAATTATACTAATTATAATAATGATAAAAATAATTATAATAATAATAATAACAATAATAATAACAACAATAATAATAATAATAATAATAACAACAATAATAATAATAATAGTAATAATAATAATAATAATAATAATAATAATAACCTTTCTGCTTTCAATGGAGGATTGCCCTGAGTTACATCCATTTACCAAGCAAATGTGGCTCATGATTGTGAACAAATGACAAAAACATTGTAGCATGAACAGTAATAGAAATAACCGGGTAACACTTCTACATTTCTGAAAGGTCATTAAACTTTCTACACCAATACGCTACATGGAAAAAGGAAATGTGAAAAAAGTATTTTTTACTTGTTTTTAAAACAATATTTATTTATTTACTTTACTTTTAGTCCTCATAAGAGAGAGTGAGAAAAGAGAGGGAGGCAATCACATCGTATTTGTTTATTTGTATGTGTGGGTGAGCGGTACAACGTCCTTTTCGTCCATGTCCCTGTTTAGCACATAGATCAGCTTTACGGGCCTGTGAATGGAGAGGGGCGGGTCATCACTAGCCAATGAAAAGGGTTGTCATACCTAGCTTACCACTGTTAAACAGCTAATGTTCTGAGCTTTCCAATTGGGTGTATTTCTTTGGCTGACAGTTTGTTAACTGTACCGAGAAAAAAAACACGTCACAATGATGATAGCGAGATAACACATCATTGGCATTTTTTGTCACACAACTGTATTATGACTTATCTCGTCATAAGCAGTCAAGGGGGTTTATAATAATAATAATAATCCTATCTTATCCCGTAACTCGAAGGTCGTTGGGGCACCACAGACCGTTTAACCAGCGTACTCCATCTTTCTCTGTCCTCAGTAACCCTGATGGCTTCGCTCAGTGTCAAGCCAGCCCATTCTCGAATGTTGTCCTCCCACCTCTTTTTCGGTCTCCCTCTTCTTCTACCTCCTTGCACTGTGCCTTGTAGGATGGTCTTTGAAAGGCCTGATGATCTGGTGACATGGCCATACCATCGGAGTTTCAGTTTCTTCATCACTGTGAGCAGGTCATCGTGTTGTCCAATGGCTTGTATGATGGTCTGTCGGACTTCGTCATTGGGGATGTACAGGGCATAGAAAATGCCCAGGAGTCTTCTGTAGCACCTCATTTTCATGCTTTGTATTCTTCGTTGTAGATCTGCTGTGAGGGTCCATGTTTCACAAGCGTATAGGAAGATGGAGATGACAAGGGAGCGCAGCAGCCTTACCTTAGAACGTAGACTGATGGTCTTGTCTTTTCGAATGGGCTTCAACCTTGCCAGGGCAGCAATTGTTTGTGCGATCCTGGAGAGGACTTTCTGTCGGGACCCATTGTCTGATACAATGGCTCCTAAATATCTGAAGGTTTGCACCATGTTGAGGAATTGGCCTTGGACTTTGATGTCCATGTTGATGCCATTGGTGTTGTTGGTCATCATTTTGGCCTTCTCTGCACTTATTTCCATTCCATAGACTCTGGAGGTGGTTTCAAGCCTCTGGACCAGCTGTTTAAGTTCTTCTTCCTCTCCAGATAATACTAATACTACTAATAATAATAATAAGTTACAATTTCTAAATAGTGCATTTCCTAAAATCAGCTCAATGCGCGTAGTCTAAAAGTTACGTTCAAAGAAACTGAAAAAGCAAAAAGCTAAAGGGATTGTTTTAGTTACCTTCCACTGCCATATACACACGCTGACCCACAGAGTTGAGAATTTCATACTTGTTGTTTGTTTCAAATCCGGTGAACGCTAAAATAAAAGTCCATCGTTAAAATGACAGCGATAATAAAGCACATTTCATTCAACATTTTATAATAACATTTATCTCTTTTATCTTTGTTTTCTCTTTCTTTTCCTCTTTCTTTTCCAAAATAGGGTGGCTCAATTTCAACTGCAGAATTTCGGGGAAAATAAGGCCGACTCTGAAGACTACCTGTCAATATCATTAACTTGATGTTTACTTAATAAAAGTAAGACCAGTTTGGAAACAGTACAAAAATGAAATACCTAAGTTCATATAATATTTAAAATATATTAAAACAATTGGTGCAAGTGCTTTTTGATTGTTTTATCTTTCGGGGGGCGGAAGGAATGAAAAAAAAAGAGAAGAAAATAAGAACACAAAATAAAAAAAGAAGAATACATGAAACTTGAAAGGATTAAGGGGGAAGGTAGGGGGGAGGGGGGAGGGAAAGAAATGAAAAACAAACAGAAGACAAAATGTTATAACAAACCTTCCAGAGCCTCCATCTTCTGCTTCACCAGCACCTGGTCTACGGATGCCAGATACTCCAGACCAGGAGGGCAGTTGGCCGGTGGAGCAGCCTGAGGAGCAGTGCCCCATCCAGCAGCTGGTGGCTGACCTGCAGCAGAGGCTAGGTCAGGTCAAGTCAGCACAAACTTTTATTATCATTATGATATTTAAAGGCATTGTCCAAGGACATGGAAAAGTGCTTTGCGACAGTGCTGAATATATTTGAATATTCCAGTAAAAACCTTCACATGGAGGATTCATACAGCCCATTGTGAATTAGCAAGAAAAGGAAGTTTTTTAAAAAAATGCACACCACACCAGTGGTGTTCCTAGGATTAGAGGGCAATAGGACAAAATGTCCTAAATCATAAAACTAATCGGACATCATGTCCTGACTACATAAAAGCAATAGGACATTCAGATTGTGAAGCGAACCGATTAATGGTGCTTCCTTAGAGGACAGTGACTGAGAATAAATATGATTAAAGTAAAACAAAAAATCTGTTGTGTAAACAGTTTAAAAATGTATTATGTATCGGCGGCATTTTGAGCGTAGTAAGATCGTTGCAGAGGAAGCATGGTGTCAGTTATTTCCCTTTCAAAAGTGTCGAGAGTTGCGGCCCTTTTGTTGTTCGACGGAATGTACTAAAGAGTGATAAAAACTAGCATTGTCCACTATTCAAACTCGTTTTAACGGCTTTAACACTCCAGTTTGTACAGATGTTTCTTGCAGTGACCGCTCTAGTCATAATACTATCGGACAATGACCGCTAATTTCGCAATAGATTCGGACATTTGACGGGACACAGGTGTTTGCATTCGGTCATTTTCCAAACGAATCGGACCATGACCGATGTCCGAGGCCTCGGGACATCACTGCCACACACATTGAGAAAAAACAAACTAAAAACAAAACAAAAAAACAATAATATATGATTAAATGAACACACTGGTGAGATTTGGGCTTTGCAGAAGGTACAAATGTAATATATTTCATACTAACCTCATGCAGCAGAGAAAAAAACCCACAAAAAACATGACCTTGGGACACTGCTCCCCTACTTCTTCAGATAAGAGTATAAACCAAGGTCTTAATTTGTGCAGGCACGCATTCCATGCAGGGACTTTAAAGATCTTGACCTTCATGACAGGTGAGTGCCGGCTATATCAATACCACCAGCCAGCACCAAGCCCATACTCTCCTCCCTCTCCTCACCCCCCACTCCCTCCTTCCCTGTTAGTCCAGGATGGAGCTGTTTTTTGGGTTTCAGACCACGTCCCTATAGGCCTTTTTAGACATCAATATGTTTCGTTGCAGGCAAAGGTAGCAAGCATTGAAGGCAATGCTTTGCTTGTCTGTTGTGTTCAGACACAGCAATGCATCGCCTGCAATGTGACTTTGACTGCATAGCAGCAAAATGGCTTCCGTTTGTTTTTGATAGAAAATGCAAACTAGCTGTATCAGCAGCTGCTGTTGGCGTTGTTCTTGTAGCACCCCAAAACAGCAAGGTTTTAATCCCCAGCCCTCACTAATTCACCAATACTACAGCAACAATTATCTCAAGGAAAGGAGGAGTCAAAAGAATAAATGGACCGACCGAATCAACAAATGAAAGTGGCATTGTTTTTCATTGGTTGCCTAATGGGGACGTTTTGCATCCGAGCATTCTGATTGGTCACAGTGGACACACCTTCAGCAGTGCACAGAATAAAACAGGAATTACTCTATGGAGGCACAGGTTTGCGCACAAGGGTCAACATGAGTTCAAATGTGGTTATGTGGGGATCTGTGACAAGCATGTCCTTTGCCTGCCACAAAACATGATGAAGCATGTTCACGTCTCAAAGGCCTTTAAAGCAGGAAGGGCCTTTCTCCTTTGTTCTTTCTCATTCCTACTCTGTTCTATCAATCTACTATACTATCTTCTTCGCTAGACCAGTTACCTACCTTTTTTCTTGAAAACTCTTCCGGGACAAAACTCCTCGTTTGTGTGTGAGGTCTGTTGGATCAGCTTAAGAATATTAGACGCTTTCTGCCAAATGGTCACTGGGGCTTCCCAAGACAATACTTTTCATTTGTGTATGAGGTCTGTTGGATCAGCTTTGGAATGTTGGACGTTTTCTACCAAATGGTCACTGGGGCTTCCTATGATGTTATTATTTAGCAATGTAGACATTTTATATGTATGTGTTTTGTTGATATTGTATAGTAATGTTTGTATTCTATTTGGTTTTTGTAAACGGGGGTTTGATAAATTAAGAGTATAGCCTCAGCGTCCCCTGCGTGGGATGTCTTTTTTGTAAAGTGACCGGCTGGTAGATTGCCTTCAGTGTTACCACTAGGGTTGTTTCGGCAGATCTTTTATACGGATCAGGGGTGAGTCCTCTTTCACTTCTCTGGTCCTGATTTGGCTGGGAAGAGTCCGCTGGACCTAAAGCAATAACCATGTAATGTAATCACTAATGTAAGCCAGGAAGTGGGTGGCTCAGGGATCTTGAGGTAGATATTGTATGGGACAGTGCCTTGATCATCAAAAGCGCTATATAAGAAGGGTTAAGTCAATACATCAATCAACACTGCCTCCCATTGACCTGGCATAGGCTGCATGGCGAAGGGCTGACCGGGCTGACCCACAGGCTGCGGCTGAGCTGCCACAGGCATTGGAGGGTACGCTGGATTACTCATGGTGATCTGACAACTGTAGGTGACGGGGTAGTCAACTAGTGGATTGTGGGCCCTCAAACGACAATACAAGAACTGCTAATCTGTAACAGATACGAAATCACTTCAAATCAGCATTTGTCTGTAAAATATTTAATACCAAATAAGTAAAATCCATTAAAATAACAAATTATTTACAATCAACATTTATTGACATATATTTGACATTTTACAAATGGTGTAAGCACTCGCAAGTCCTGCAAGCAAATTTATAAAACACAATTCTTATATATATATACATTCCCTTGACTCCAGCTGGGAGAATTTCCTTGGTCATTGATTAAATTCTAAAACTTGTTCCTTTCAAACCAAAGCAATCACTATACACATGACATCGACACTATGCGCTTCATTACTAGTGATGGTGAAAAAAACATACTGTTTATCCAGTTTTCTAAACTTTCTTTCAAAACATACACGTCACATACAGACACTATTCAAAACAATACAATACAATACATCTTCGTCACCCAAAAAGGAATCACAGCAGGCGCAGAATCCCATTTTAAATTCATATACATGAAGAATTCCCAATAATCCATTTTAAAATCATATCCGTCAAGAATACACAGTCACATTTAAGATGAATGTACATAAAGAATTAACGATAATCCGCTTTCATCTTTCCAAGCAATTGCATGCCTTGTTATCAAAGGGCATTACAAAGCATACGTCACAGGGTTATAATTATAATAGTGATATTGTAGCACAAAAACTAAATTCACTACTCCAGTCAGGCATTACAAGGATCAGTTTTATGGATAACATTTTAAACATAATAAAAATCACATTTGAAACACACCTGTGCTCTCCTCACTCAATGCAATACTTTACACTGAAAACAGCAAAGCCCAACACTAAGCCCATGGTTAGTACTTGAAACAAATAGAAATGGTCCCATTAGCTATACCGTTTACAAGTCTGTGAGTTATCATAATAACAACAACCACAACAACCACATCCACAACAACAACAACAATCTCAACCAAACGCAGCAAAGCTGTAAATAGAATCTCATCATAAGTCTATTACGTATAATTTACTATAAATAACGTTAATCATAGTGACATAACCAGATAAAGGTGAGCAAAAGTTACATACACACACAACAAGTTCAAAAACAACAACACAACACGTACAATCAGGAAATACTTTTTAAAATGCTAATCAGAGAACCATCGACATTTTAGCTTAAAAGACTGCATGGCATGAATAAGTCAATAATTATACAAATGTATCAATTAAAAAGTAACACAGTGACATGACATAGCCAGATAAAGCTGAACTAAGTGACTCAAACATCGGTCTACAATATGAGGTAAGAATGTGAGGGTTATTCTGATGTGGTTTTAGAGTTTCAAAATCCTAATCAGGGTCAAGCGTTTGCATATATGTAGTACTTAATCTATTACCAGAGATAAGAGCTTGAGTCTAATGATGTCTGAATCAGCCGGAGCTTCACAGATCAATGACATTGTGACTGTGAGCCATGTTAGCCCAGCATGGCGTGATTACAGTAGCATTGCGAAATCCAAACATAAATAACCCCGATCTGGGTGGTAGCACC
The DNA here is from genome assembly GCA_036898135.1 of Oncomelania hupensis. Lineage (NCBI taxonomy): Eukaryota > Metazoa > Mollusca > Gastropoda > Littorinimorpha > Pomatiopsidae > Oncomelania > Oncomelania hupensis. The sequence goes on along the minus strand of CM072523.1, from coordinate 3,623,677 downwards.
TAGGCTGCATGCTCTACGAGTTCATAAGACTTAATAAACTTAAATGCTATTTTCCAAAGTAACTAATTTTCCATAAAATTCAATATGTTTAATACGTTATGGCAAATCATGAAGGCTTGATAAACTTAATAAGCCTTAATTGTCATTTAAAAATAAATTAATTTTCCATAAAAACCAATATGATGATAATAATAATAATAATAATAATAATAATAATAATAATAATAATAATGATAATGATAATAATAAAAAAAAATAATAATAATCATACTACTACTACTACTACTACTACTAATACATATATATGTCATACATACATCCATATCCATCCATCCATCTATTGATACATGTATACGTACATAGATTTATATAACACACATACCTCACACCTAAACTAAAGAGATGCCTCCAGCAACTAGCTTCAGATTATTATAGTTTTTTCTTTTGCTGTTGTTTCCTCCATCACACCACGGAAAACACAGCAACCCTCTAGTGACAACCGACAGCACCAAAGGAATCCATGTATTGATTGTGGCTTCTTAACTCAAGAAGAAGAAGAAGAGTGATTCAAGTCACGTATTTAAAATGTAAAAAAAAAAGTAAGGAGTGGTCTGATCCAACAGCATTTCAGTTAAAATAAAATGTTTACATGTTAACTGAACTTGAACGTCTTATCTTGACTTTGGCTTTATGTAGCTGTACTATAGTAAGCATGCAACCCTGTCTAGCAAGTAGTCCATACTTCAATACCGCAAAAAATATGTGCATACATAATACAGGATGCTATACACGCTTTTCCCCAAATCATTCAGGCTCAAAGTGCGGCGATCTATACCAACATACACGCTCACCTGTCTCATCCACCCTCACACACACCAAACACATATCCATCACTCAAACAGGTGGTGTAAAGGCAGGGAGATCGCTATTAGAAGGCGGAAAGAAAATCGAATTTTTATTTTTGAAATTTTTATATTGACTGCGTCCTGTAACATTATTGAAGGGAGGGAGGAAACCGGAGTGCCCGGAGAAAACCCTCGGTGACCTCAATAGTCTCGTACCTAAGTCACATACGTTCGCCCCTTGCGGGAATCGAACCCGCGACCTTCGGCATAGGAAACCGGCGACTTATCCACTGCACCACGAGGCCACCCCGCCATCCAACCAGTTATTGGGAAACATGAAACTTGAAAGTGTTAGGCAAGATATGTAGTTACCCTCTCTGGTAAAAATAGCTTGTAACAACAGTGCAGCCAGCTACTGGGAAACATGAAAATGTTAGGCAAGATAAGTAGGTACAATCCCTGGTAAAAAAAATAGTCTACAACAGTGCAGCCAGCTATTGGAAAACATCAAAGTGTTGTTAGGCAAGATATATGTAGTTACAATCCCTATGTAGATCTATACAATCCCTGGTAAAAATAGTCTACAACAGTGCAGCCAGCTATTGGAAAACATCAAAGTGTTGTTAGGCAAGATATATGTAGTTACAATCCCTATGTAGATCTATATAATCCCTGGTAAAAAAATAGTCTACAACAGTGCAGCCAGCTATTGGAAAACATCAAAGTGTTGTTAGGCAAGATATATGTAGAAATCCCTATGTAGATCTATACAATCCCTGGTAAAAATAGTCTACAACAGTGCAGCCAGCTATTGGAAAACATCAAAGTGTTGTTAGGCATGATATATGTAGTTACAATCCCTATGTAGATCTATACAATCCCTGGTAAAAATAGTCTACAACAGTGCAGCCAGCTATTGGAAAACATCAAAGTGTTGTTAGGCATGATATATGTAGTTACAATCCCTATGTAGATCTATACAATCCCTGGTAAAAATAGTCTACAACAGTGCAGCCAGCTGTTGGAAAACATCAAAGTGTTGTTAGGCAAGATATATGTAGAAATCCCTATGTAGATCTATACAATCCCTGGTAAAAATAGTCTACAACAGTGCAGCCAGCTATTGGAAAACATCAAAGTGTTGTTAGGCAAGATATATGTAGAAATCCCTATGTAGATCTATACAATCCCTGGTAAAAATAGTCTACAACAGTGCAGCCAGCTGTTGGAAAACATCAAAGTGTTGTTAGGCAAGATATATATGTAGAAATCCCTATGTAGATCTATACAATCCCTGGTAAAAATAGTCTACAACAGTGCAGCCAGCTGTTGGAAAACATCAAAGTGTTGTTAGGCAAGATATATGTAGTACAATCCCTATGTAGATCTATACAATCCCTGGTAAAAATAGTCTACAACAGTGCAGCCAGCTATTGGAAAACATCAAAGTGTTGTTAGGCATGATATATGTAGAAATCCCTATGTAGATCTATACAATCCCTGGTAAAAATAGTCTACAACAGTGCAGCCAGCTGTTGGAAAACATCAAAGTGTTGTTAGGCAAGATATATGTAGTTACAATCCCTATGTAGATCTATATAATCCCTGGTAAAAATAGTCTACAACAGTGCAGCCAGCTGTTGGAAAACATCAAAGTGTTGTTAGGCATGATATATGTAGAAATCCCTATGTAGATCTATACAATCCCTGGTAAAAATAGTCTACAACAGTGCAGCCAGCTATTGGAAAACATCAAAGTGTTGTTAGGCAAGATATATGTAGTACAATCCCTATGTAGATCTATACAATCCCTGGTAAAAATAGTCTACAACAGTGCAGCCAGCTATTGGGAAAACATCAAAGTGTTGTTAGGCAAGATATATGTAGAAATCCCTATGTAGATCTATACAATCCCTGGTAAAAATAGTCTACAACAGTGCAGCCAGCTATTGGAAAACATCAAAGTGTTGTTAGGCAAGATATATGTAGAAATCCCTATGTAGATCTATACAATCCCTGGTAAAAATAGTCTACAACAGTGCAGCCAGCTATTGGAAAACATCAAAGTGTTGTTAGGCAAGATATATGTGTAGAAATCCCTATGTAGATCTATACAATCCCTGGTAAAAATAGTCTACAACAGTGCAGCCAGCTATTGGAAAACATCAAAGTGTTGTTAGGCAAGATATATGTAGTTACAATCCCTATGTAGATCTATACAATCCCTGGTAAAAATAGTCTACAACAGTGCAGCCAGCTGTTGGAAAACATCAAAGTGTTGTTAGGCAAGATATATGTAGAAATCCCTATGTAGATCTATACAATCCCTGGTAAAAATAGTCTACAACAGTGCAGCCAGCTGTTGGAAAACATCAAAGTGTTGTTAGGCAAGATATATGTAGTTACAATCCCTATGTAGATCTATACAATCCCTGGTAAAAATAGTCTACAACAGTGCAGCCAGCTATTGGAAAACATCAAAGTGTTGTTAGGCAAGATATATGTAGTTACAATCCCTATGTAGATCTATACAATCCCTGGTAAAAATAGTCTACAACAGTGCAGCCAGCTATTGGAAAACATCAAAGTGTTGTTAGGCAAGATATATGTAGAAATCCCTATGTAGATCTATACAATCCCTGGTAAAAATAGTCTACAACAGTGCAGCCAGCTATTGGAAAACATCAAAGTGTTGTTAGGCAAGATATATGTAGTTACAATCCCTATGTAGATCTATACAATCCCTGGTAAAAATAGTCTACAACAGTGCAGCCAGCTATTGGAAAACATCAAAGTGTTGTTAGGCAAGATATGTAGTTACAATCCCTATGTAGATCTATACAATCTATACAATCCCTGGTAAAAATAGTCTACAACAGTGCAGCCAGCTATTGGAAAACATCAAAGTGTTGTTAGGCAAGATATATGTAGTTACAATCCCTATGTAGATCTATACAATCCCTGGTAAAAATAGTCTACAACAGTGCAGCCAGCTATTGGAAAACATCAAAGTGTTGTTAGGCATGATATATGTAGTTACAATCCCTATGTAGATCTATACAATCCCTGGTAAAAATAGTCTACAACAGTGCAGCCAGCTATTGGAAAACATCAAAGTGTTGTTAGGCAAGATATATGTAGAAATCCCTATGTAGATCTATACAATCCCTGGTAAAAATAGTCTACAACAGTGCAGCCAGCTATTGGAAAACATCAAAGTGTTGTTAGGCAAGATATATGTGTAGAAATCCCTATGTAGATCTATACAATCCCTGGTAAAAATAGTCTACAACAGTGCAGCCAGCTATTGGAAAACATCAAAGTGTTGTTAGGCATGATATATGTAGTTACAATCCCTATGTAGATCTATACAATCCCTGGTAAAAATAGTCTACAACAGTGCAGCCAGCTGTTGGAAAACATCAAAGTGTTGTTAGGCATGATATATGTAGAAATCCCTATGTAGATCTATACAATCCCTGGTAAAAATAGTCTACAACAGTGCAGCCAGCTGTTGGAAAACATCAAAGTGTTGTTAGGCAAGATATATGTAGTTACAATCCCTATGTAGATCTATACAATCCCTGGTAAAAATAGTCTACAACAGTGCAGCCAGCTATTGGAAAACATCAAAGTGTTGTTAGGCAAGATATATGTAGTTACAATCCCTATGTAGATCTATACAATCCCTGGTAAAAATAGTCTACAACAGTGCAGCCAGCTGTTGGAAAACATCAAAGTGTTGTTAGGCAAGATATATGTAGAAATCCCTATGTAGATCTATACAATCCCTGGTAAAAATAGTCTACAACAGTGCAGCCAGCTATTGGAAAACATCAAAGTGTTGTTAGGCAAGATATATGTAGTTACAATCCCTATGTAGATCTATACAATCCCTGGTAAAAATAGTCTACAACAGTGCAGCCAGCTATTGGAAAACATCAAAGTGTTGTTAGGCAAGATATATGTAGAAATCCCTATGTAGATCTATACAATCCCTGGTAAAAATAGTCTACAACAGTGCAGCCAGCTATTGGAAAACATCAAAGTGTTGTTAGGCAAGATATATGTAGTTACAATCCCTATGTAGATCTATACAATCCCTGGTAAAAATAGTCTACAACAGTGCAGCCAGCTGTTGGAAAACATCAAAGTGTTGTTAGGCAAGATATATGTAGTTACAATCCCTATGTAGATCTATACAATCCCTGGTAAAAATAGTCTACAACAGTGCAGCCAGCTATTGGAAAACATCAAAGTGTTGTTAGGCAAGATATATGTAGAAATCCCTATGTAGATCTATACAATCCCTGGTAAAAATAGTCTACAACAGTGCAGCCAGCTATTGGAAAACATCAAAGTGTTGTTAGGCAAGATATATGTAGTTACAATCCCTATGTAGATCTATACAATCCCTGGTAAAAATAGTCTACAACAGTGCAGCCAGCTGTTGGAAAACATCAAAGTGTTGTTAGGCAAGATATATGTAGAAATCCCTATGTAGATCTATACAATCCCTGGTAAAAATAGTCTACAACAGTGCAGCCAGCTGTTGGAAAACATCAAAGTGTTGTTAGGCAAGATATATGTAGTTACAATCCCTATGTAGATCTATACAATCCCTGGTAAAAATAGTCTACAACAGTGCAGCCAGCTGTTGGAAAAACATCAAAGTGTTGTTAGGCAAGATATATGTAGAAATCCCTATGTAGATCTATACAATCCCTGGTAAAAATAGTCTACAACAGTGCAGCCAGCTATTGGAAAACATCAAAGTGTTGTTAGGCAAGATATATGTAGTTACAATCCCTATGTAGATCTATACAATCCCTGGTAAAAATAGTCTACAACAGTGCAGCCAGCTGTTGGAAAACATCAAAGTGTTGTTAGGCAAGATATATGTAGAAATCCCTATGTAGATCTATACAATCCCTGGTAAAAATAGTCTACAACAGTGCAGCCAGCTGTTGGAAAACATCAAAGTGTTGTTAGGCAAGATATATGTAGTTACAATCCCTATGTAGATCTATACAATCCCTGGTAAAAATAGTCTACAACAGTGCAGCCAGCTATTGGAAAACATCAAAGTGTTGTTAGGCATGATATATGTAGTTACAATCCCTATGTAGATCTATACAATCCCTGGTAAAAATAGTCTACAACAGTGCAGCCAGCTGTTGGAAAACATCAAAGTGTTGTTAGGCAAGATATATGTAGTTACAATCCCTATGTAGATCTATACAATCCCTGGTAAAAATAGTCTACAACAGTGCAGCCAGCTATTGGAAAACATCAAAGTGTTGTTAGGCAAGATATATGTAGTTACAATCCCTATGTAGATCTATACAATCCCTGGTAAAAATAGTCTACAACAGTGCAGCCAGCTATTGGAAAACATCAAAGTGTTGTTAGGCAAGATATATGTAGTTACAATCCCTATGTAGATCTATACAATCCCTGGTAAAAATAGTCTACAACAGTGCAGCCAGCTATTGGAAAACATCAAAGTGTTGTTAGGCAAGATATATGTAGTTACAATCCCTATGTAGATCTATACAATCCCTGGTAAAAATAGTCTACAACAGTGCAGCCAGCTATTGGAAAACATCAAAGTGTTGTTAGGCAAGATATATGTAGAAATCCCTATGTAGATCTATACAATCCCTGGTAAAAATAGTCTACAACAGTGCAGCCAGCTATTGGAAAACATCAAAGTGTTGTTAGGCAAGATATGTAGTTACAATCCCTATGTAGATCTATACAATCCCTGGTAAAAATAGTCTACAACAGTGCAGCCAGCTATTGGAAAACATCAAAGTGTTGTTAGGCAAGATATATGTAGAAATCCCTATGTAGATCTATACAATCCCTGGTAAAAATAGTCTACAACAGTGCAGCCAGCTATTGGAAAACATCAAAGTGTTGTTAGGCAAGATATATGTAGTACAATCCCTATGTAGATCTATACAATCCCTGGTAAAAATAGTCTACAACAGTGCAGCCAGCTATTGGAAAACATCAAAGTGTTGTTAGGCAAGATATATGTAGTTACAATCCCTATGTAGATCTATACAATCCCTGGTAAAAATAGTCTACAACAGTGCAGCCAGCTATTGGAAAACATCAAAGTGTTGTTAGGCAAGATATATGTAGTTACAATCCCTATGTAGATCTATACAATCCCTGGTAAAAATAGTCTACAACAGTGCAGCCAGCTATTGGAAAACATCAAAGTGTTGTTAGGCAAGATATATGTAGTTACAATCCCTATGTAGATCTATACAATCCCTGGTAAAAATAGTCTACAAACAGTGCAGCCAGCTGTTGGAAAACATCAAAGTGTTGTTAGGCAAGATATATGTAGTTACAATCCCTATGTAGATCTATACAATCCCTGGTAAAAATAGTCTACAACAGTGCAGGCCAGCTATTGGAAAACATCAAAGTGTTGTTAGGCAAGATATATGTAGTTACATCCCTATGTAGATCTATACAATCCCTGGGTAAAAAATAGTCTACAACAGTGCAGCCAGCTGATTGGAAAACATCAAAGTGTTGTTAGGCAAGATATATGTAGAAATCCCTATGTAGAATCTATACAATCCCTGGTAAAAATAGTCTACAACAGTGCAGCCAGCTGTTGGAAAACATCAAAGTGTTGTTAGGCAAGATATATGTAGTTACAATCCCTATGTAGATCTATACAATCCCTGGTAAAAATAGTCTACAACAGTGCAGCCAGCTATTGGAAAACATCAAAGTGTTGTTAGGCATGATATATGTAGTTACAATCCCTATGTAGATCTATACAATCCCTGGTAAAAATAGTCTACAACAGTGCAGCCAGCTATTGGAAAACATCAAAGTGTTGTTAGGCAAGATATATGTAGTAAATCCCTATGTAGATCTATACAATCCCTGGTAAAAATAGTCTACAACAGTGCAGCCAGCTATTGGAAAACATCAAAGTGTTGTTAGGCAAGATATATGTAGAAATCCCTATGTAGATCTATACAATCCCTGGTAAAAATAGTCTACAACAGTGCAGCCAGCTATTGGAAAACATCAAAGTGTTGTTAGGCAAGATATATGTAGTTACAATCCCTATGTAGATCTATACAATCCCTGGTAAAAATAGTCTACAACAGTGCAGCCAGCTATTGGAAAACATCAAAGTGTTGTTAGGCAAGATATATGTAGTTACAATCCCTATGTAGATCTATACAATCCCTGGTAAAAATAGTCTACAACAGTGCAGCCAGCTATTGGAAAACATCAAAGTGTTGTTAGGCAAGATATATGTAGAAATCCCTATGTAGATCTATACAATCCCTGGTAAAAATAGTCTACAACAGTGCAGCCAGCTATTGGAAAACATCAAAGTGTTGTTAGGCAAGATATATGTAGAAATCCCTATGTAGATCTATACAATCCCTGGTAAAAATAGTCTACAACAGTGCAGCCAGCTGTTGGAAAACATCAAAGTGTTGTTAGGCAAGATATATGTAGAAATCCCTATGTAGATCTATACAATCCCTGGTAAAAATAGTCTACAACAGTGCAGCCAGCTATTGGAAAACATCAAAGTGTTGTTAGGCAAGATATATGTAGAAATCCCTATGTAGATCTATACAATCCCTGGTAAAAATAGTCTACAACAGTGCAGCCAGCTATTGGAAAACATCAAAGTGTTGTTAGGCAAGATATATGTAGTTACAATCCCTATGTAGATCTATACAATCCCTGGTAAAAATAGTCTACAACAGTGCAGCCAGCTATTGGAAAACATCAAAGTGTTGTTAGGCAAGATATATGTAGAAATCCCTATGTAGATCTATACAATCCCTGGTAAAAATAGTCTACAACAGTGCAGCCAGCTATTGGAAAACATCAAAGTGTTGTTAGGCAAGATATATGTAGAAATCCCTATGTAGATCTATACAATCCCTGGTAAAAATAGTCTACAACAGTGCAGCCAGCTATTGGAAAACATCAAAGTGTTGTTAGGCAAGATATATGTAGAAATCCCTATGTAGATCTATACAATCCCTGGTAAAAATAGTCTACAACAGTGCAGCCAGCTATTGGAAAACATCAAAGTGTTGTTAGGCAAGATATATGTAGAAATCCCTATGTAGATCTATACAATCCCTGGTAAAAATAGTCTACAACAGTGCAGCCAGCTATTGGAAAACATCAAAGTGTTGTTAGGCAAGATATATGTAGTACAATCCCTATGTAGATCTATACAATCCCTGGTAAAAATAGTCTACAACAGTGCAGCCAGCTATTGGAAAACATCAAAGTGTTGTTAGGCAAGATATATGTAGTTAAAATCCCTATGTAGATCTATACAATCCCTGGTAAAAATAGTCTACAACAGTGCAGCCAGCTATTGGAAAACATCAAAGTGTTGTTAGGCAAGATATATGTAGAAATCCCTATGTAGATCTATACAATCCCTGGTAAAAATAGTCTACAACAGTGCAGCCAGCTATTGGAAAACATCAAAGTGTTGTTAGGCAAGATATATGTAGAAATCCCTATGTAGATCTATACAATCCCTGGTAAAAATAGTCTACAACAGTGCAGCCAGCTATTGGAAAACATCAAAGTGTTGTTAGGCAAGATATATGTAGAAATCCCTATGTAGATCTATACAATCCCTGGTAAAAATAGTCTACAACAGTGCAGCCAGCTATTGGAAAACATCAAAGTGTTGTTAGGCAAGATATATGTAGTACAATCCCTATGTAGATCTATACAATCCCTGGTAAAAATAGTCTACAACAGTGCAGCCAGCTATTGGAAAACATCAAAGTGTTGTTAGGCAAGATATATGTAGAAATCCCTATGTAGATCTATACAATCCCTGGTAAAAATAGTCTACAACAGTGCAGCCAGCTTTTGGAAAACATCAAAGTGTTGTTAGGCAAGATATATGTAGAAATCCCTATGTAGATCTATACAATCCCTGGTAAAAATAGTCTACAACAGTGCAGCCGAGCTATTGGAAAACATCAAAGTGTTGTTAGGCAAGATATATGTAGAAATCCCTATGTAGATCTATACAATCCCTGGTAAAAATAGTCTACAACAGTGCAGCCAGCTATTGGAAAACATCAAAGTGTTGTTAGGCAAGATATATGTAGTAAATCCTATGTAGATCTATACAATCCCTGGTAAAAATAGTCTACAACAGTGCAGCCAGCTATTGGAAAACATCAAAGTGTTGTTAGGCAAGATATATGTAGTTACAATCCCTATGTAGATCTATACAATCCCTGGTAAAAATAGTCTACAACAGTGCAGCCAGCTATTGGAAAACATCAAAGTGTTGTTAGGCAAGATATATGTAGAAATCCCTATGTAGATCTATACAATCCCTGGTAAAAATAGTCTACAACAGTGCAGCCAGCTATTGGAAAACATCAAAGTGTTGTTAGGCAAGATATATGTAGGACAATCCCTATGTAGATCTATACAATCCCTGGTAAAAATAGTCTACAACAGTGCAGCCAGCTATTGGAAAACATCAAAGTGTTGTTAGGCAAGATATATGTAGTTACAATCCCTATGTAGATCTATACAATCCCTGGTAAAAATAGTCTACAACAGTGCAGCCAGCTATTGGAAAACATCAAAGTGTTGTTAGGCAAGATATATGTAGAAATCCCTATGTAGATCTATACAATCCCTGGTAAAAATAGTCTACAACAGTGCAGCCAGCTATTGGAAAACATCAAAGTGTTGTTAGGCAAGATATATGTAGTACAATCCCTATGTAGATCTATACAATCCCTGGTAAAAATAGTCTACAACAGTGCAGCCAGCTATTGGAAAACATCAAAGTGTTGTTAGGCAAGATATATGTAGAAATCCCTATGTAGATCTATACAATCCCTGGTAAAAATAGTCTACAACAGTGCAGCCAGCTATTGGAAAACATCAAAGTGTTGTTAGGCAAGATATATGTAGTTACAATCCCTATGTAGATCTATACAATCCCTGGTAAAAATAGTCTACAACAGTGCAGCCAGCTATTGGAAAACATCAAAGTGTTGTTAGGCAAGATATATGTAGAAATCCCTATGTAGATCTATACAATCCCTGGTAAAAATAGTCTACAACAGTGCAGCCAGCTATTGGAAAACATCAAAGTGTTGTTAGGCAAGATATGTAGTTACAATCCCTATGTAGATCTATACAATCCCTGGTAAAAATAGTCTACAACAGTGCAGCCAGCTATTGGAAAACATCAAAGTGTTGTTAGGCAAGATATATGTAGAAATCCCTATGTAGATCTATACAATCCCTGGTAAAATAGTCTACAACAGTGCAGCCAGCTGTTGGGAAAACATCAAAGTGTTGTTAGGCAAGATATGTAGTTACAATCCCTATGTAGATCTATACAATCCCTGGTAAAAATAGTCTACAACAGTGCAGCCAGCTATTGGAAAACATCAAAGTGTTGTTAGGCAAGATATATGTAGTAAATCCCTATGTAGATCTATACAATCCCTGGTAAAAATAGTCTACAACAGTGCAAGCCAGCTATTGGAAAACATCAAAGTGTTGTTAGGCAAGATATGTAGTTACAATCCCTATGTAGATCTATACAATCCCTGGTAAAAATAGTCTACAACAGTGCAGCCAGCTATTGGAAAACATCAAAGTGTTGTTAGGCAAGATATATGTAGAAATCCCTATGTAGATCTATACAATCCCTGGTAAAAATAGTCTACAACAGTGCAGCCAGCTGTTGGGAAAACATCAAAGTGTTGTTAGGCAAGATATATGTAGTAAATCCCTATGTAGATCTATACAATCCCTGGTAAAAATAGTCTACAACAGTGCAGCCCAGCTATTGGAAAACATCAAAGTGTTGTTAGGCAAGATATATGTAGTTACAATCCCTATGTAGATCTATACAATCCCTGGTAAAAATAGTCTACAACAGTGCAGCCAGCTATTGGAAAACATCAAAGTGTTGTTAGGCAAGATATATGTAGAAATCCCTATGTAGATCTATACAATCCCTGGTAAAAATAGTCTACAACAGTGCAGCCAGCTGTTGGAAAACATCAAAGTGTTGTTAGGCAAGATATATGTAGAAATCCCTATGTAGATCTATACAATCCCTGGTAAAAATAGTCTACAACAGTGCAGCCAGTTGGAAAACATCAAAGTGTTGTTAGGCAAGATATATGTAGAAATCCCTATGTAGATCTATACAATCCCTGGTAAAAATAGTCTACAACAGTGCAGCCAGCTATTGGAAAACATCAAAGTGTTGTTAGGCAAGATATATGTAGAAATCCCTATGTAGATCTATACAATCCCTGGTAAAAATAGTCTACAACAGTGCAGCCAGCTGTTGGGAAAACATCAAAGTGTTGTTAGGCAAGATATGTAGTTACAATCCCTATGTAGATCTATACAATCCACTGGTAAAAATAGTCTACAACAGTGCAGCCAGCTATTGGAAAAACATCAAAGTGTTGTTAGGCAAGATATGTAGTTACAATCCCTATGTAGATCTATACAATCCCCTGGTAAAATAGTCTACAACAGTGCAGCAGCTATTGGAAAACATCAAAGTGTTGTTAGGCAAGATATGTAGTTACAATCCCTATGTAGATCTATACAATCCCTGGTAAAAATAGTCTACAACAGTGCAGCCCAGCTATTGGAAAACATCAAAGTGTTGTTAGGCAAGATATATGTAGATAATCCCTATGTAGATCTATACAATCCCTGGTAAAAATAGTCTACAACAGTGCAGCCAGCTATTGGAAAACATCAAAGTGTTGTTAGGCAAGATATATGTAGAAATCCCTATGTAGATCTATACAATCCCTGGTAAAAAAAATAGTCTACAACAGTGCAGCCAGCTATTGGAAAACATCAAAGTGTTGTTAGGCAAGATATATGTAGAAATCCCTATGTAGATCTATACAATCCCTGGTAAAAATAGTCTACAACAAACGTTAATGGTCTTTTAATTATGTTTATAGAGCTTCATATTGTACTGACTAGAATAATATTCTGAAAGCGCTTCAGACTTCAATTAATAATAAAATGGTTTTTTAACATGCAAAGCCCCGACAATGTGGGCTCTAAGGCGCCAGAAAGAACATTGAAGTTCAACGTCTATACCCACCATCGGCGATATGGCAGAAGGGGGGTAACCCTCCCAGGGCCCTACATCAACACTGAACCACCAGAGCAACCCCACTGCTAAAATGGACGGTGAAAAATGGCCACTTTCAATTTTGCCCAACACAGGATTGAAACCTGGGTCATCAGTGTGCCAGGCGTACGCTCTACCACTTGAGCTACAGCGGTGGGACTAAGGTACGGTTAGTTAGAGCAAGAGGTCATTTAAAAGAAGCTTTGCGTAATGAACTAACACAATGTTTTCAGCACAAATACAGGAAAGCTGTCTGATTTGATCATTCCATTAATGTATGCATACACACACACACACACCCACACACACACACACCCATTCTCACTCTCTAACACGCACACACAAACACACACAGTCAGTGATAGTGCTACATATGGTACTTCACTTTCTCTCTCTCTCTCTCTCTCTCTCTTAGTCTTATGCACTGTGTAAGCCAACACACACGTACACACATACATACAATAAAACCCAACACATACACATAAACAACCACAAGAAATGCTCATGGTATTTAAGGGTAAAATTAGTCTAATTCAAAATACATTATGCAATTTAAAAAAAAAAAGTCTAGACAACAAAACTATATTATGATCAAGCAGCATGCCCATATCATTTGGCATGAACAAAATACATTAGGTGATCCAGAAAAATACTCCATCATGAATAATTCACGTATGTGCACAGTATGTAAACAAAAATACACCTGTTGCAAAACTGATAGATCTATCCCACAGCTATACTAACTTGATAAAACTAATAATTATTAGTTATTTAGGCACTAATATAAAAAAAATTGTACCTTTCATACACTTAAATTTGAACACATCATCAATGATACAATTTTTTTTAAAGTTTTGTAAAATGTAAATGGGGATTTGTAGTGCGAGGGTGAAAGAGGTATACATGGAATGTCAATGTAAATGTGGGACAGTTCTAACAAGGAGGAGGTGGTGTTAACATGATCATTATATATATGTGGGATTTTCTGTTTTAACCCTATAGCTTTTACCGGGAAATTTGCTCTGCGTTACATCCATATTTCTTTGCCAGGATAGGCCAATCTGGCCCGTGATTGTCCTATCCTGACCAATAGCAATGTTTTACAGACACTTCATGCTTCAGTTCAAACTATTCTTCTTCGTATTAGTATTATTTTCCTTCTTCAGGATCTTGTGGTACCTGTACAGAGCAAATGTCAAAAATTCAGGTGTGTGCAAGACCATTTATAAAATAAATAAATATGAAAGGAATTTTTTTTTTAAAGAAATAGATTAGTTCCCACTGCTTTAATCTATAATCAGACCTCTAAGAAGTCCAGTCCACCTGTAGCAGGGGTTCCCCTGGGGGGTTAAAACCCCGACCAGCATAGCTACTACACCCTAATAAAGTAGCATGATACTCAATAACTCAGAGTCAGTATAAATTATACTAGTGACCAGGTTAGACTTTTCACTGCATTATAGTTTATATTCTATAGTGAATAACAGATTTTATTTGTAAGCTGGCTGGCTAATTTCCATTGGGCAGGAAAACAAGAACAAGAAATTGAATAGTTTAGATAATTATTTTAACAACTGGTGTTTAAATGGCACCCCATCGATCCCATGCTACAGAGCAACGGGAGTGTAAAGTTGAACATTGTCTGCAGCCATTTGCTTTTAATTTTATTCTAATTGTGACTCATCAAACAGCTTTTAATAAACAATCAAATAGATGAAATAGTTTTTTTGCAGCCACTTTGTTTATAGCTGTATACTATTTGTGGCTCGTGGAATAGCTTTTTAAGCAACTCTAAAATAAATAGAGGCTTAAATATTAACTTATACCTCAGTTGGAGCCAGTCAATACATAGGACCTGCTGTGGCAACCAAACATAAATGCAGCAAACCTGATAGCCTGGTCAAAGAACAATTGACATCCTCAGACTGTGCTACACCAGGTCAAACAAGATTATTAGTTCCAAGCTGTCCAGTGATCGTTTGTGTTACTGATTCTAAATTGTATTGATACACTCTTTTTCTATCATTGCTGGTGTACTGCTGCAGAAAGATTTTAACTTTACACTGCAATTGCTTTGCTAAAAACCTTTTTAAAAAAGGGTGCACACACTTGCAGGTTAACATCTTCATCTTAAAATATAACTTTATTAAAAGAAAGATGTGTATTTATATTATCTATATATATATAATGTAAACTTTTACACTAAGGTAAAACACAAGGAAAGTAAACTGCTAAATTTGTCCTTCCAAAATTACAAATTGTTAAAAAAAAAAAAATCAAAACTTTCACAAAAACATTTGCAATTACTAATTGTTGCCTAACACAGTCACCAGTACAAACATGCATGTAAAGCAAGAGGGCTGAAGTATTCATCCGACACTGCTGAAGTCTACTGAACCATACATTTTAAGGTTCATAGGCCTACAAATATCAGGTGGATAAAAAGATCTGACATTTGATCAGACCATACTAACAGTGTATTAAAAGGGATTATATACCTGGCCCAATAATAGAGAAAATAATAAGGGCAATTTCAATGACCAATAGCATAAAGAACTAGGTTTACAGTTTCATAGCTCATTGCCTAATGTTTCATACCTCCAGCTATTACCAAGCCAAAAAGAAACAACCGCCGTAGCTCAATTGATAGAGCGTTCGCCTGGCACACAGATGACCCAGGTTCGAATCCCGTAGTGGGCGATATAAAATGTGGCCATTTTCACTGTCCATTTTAGCAGTATGATAGCTTTGGTGGTTCAGTGTTGATTCAGGGCCCTATCCCTCTTTCCCTGGGATGGTTATCCCCGTCTGCCATATCGCCAATGGTGGGTGTAGACGTTAAACCTCAATGTTCATTCATTCAAGAAAACAACATTGAAGACTGCAGGACCAGTTGCTTGTTGACAGCCTGCACCCTGACAAGGAATGTTTTGATGTATTACAAAACTGCTATCTCTTATTTTGTAAAATATTTATGTGTAACTTTCAGAACTGTACCCAGAATATTCTTGTAGGTAGATTTATTTTAATACTATCAGACTGTAAACTACAAATAATATTTTATATTTAATCCTAAATTAAAAGCTTTAAAACAGATAATATTAACAAAATGGAAGCAAAGCAGTTAAATTTCAGCAGATTTTCTGTGATTACTGGAGTGAAGTACTGATTAGTGATAATGATATATGGCACCACTCTTGCACGCTACAAATGATTTGTATTGAGCATTACTGCTGACCTTATTTGGACTTAGGAGTGAGAGACCTCTCCTTGGTTTATGGTCTATTGTAAACACACTCACACTTTCTCTCACACATTTTGTGTTCACACGCATTCAACACAATACACACTGGTAAACATATTCCAAAGCAGTCTTTTTGTCTTCTGCAAATTATTTTGTTGTTGATTGAAATATATTAAAGAACAACGTTCCAAAGAGTGCATATGCTTTACTCCAATAATAACATCATCTACCACGTACCAAGCAGTTAACACATAATACTGCTTGTACTGAAAGGGAAGTGAAGCTAATCCTCCAACTAAAAGCGCACACCGCATTCCATTGATTTGTGCTGGTTCTACTCTATTCTTAGTCTAGGTTTCATCTGGCAGCTGAAAAGACAAGGCATAGCTTACAGTTAAAACACACGGAAGCCTGAAGATCCAGAAACAAAACTTTCACTTCCACGCAACTGGTAGTTCTGATAGTCCAGTGAATTTTGGTAGGGTGCGGTCTTCCAACACTCGTTTTCGATCTATAGACTAGCCTTTAACTTTAGTCCTAAACACAATCTTCCCAGCACGGGATGCAACTCTTCCTGTTTATAAATAATGCAAATTTTCACTTGAAGGTTTAAACTTCCATAATGGTTGTTTTGTGCTTCAGTCTACGTAGATTTAGTTTTCTAAATGAAGTACATTTGGGCTGTAAGAATTTTATACTTATTATTCCAAAGAAAATGTATTAATATAACTTAATTTCCGTAACTTGGGTTAGCAAAGTGTTCTAAGGGAGAAGAGCAATGCTGCAGGACTTTGAACCATCAATATGAATTGCCTCCCCTTAAGTGCAATTACAAGGGACATCACTGTTGTTGACGGCATGCGTTCGCATCAAAGGACGTGATCGGAAGTTTAGTGTTTACGTGCATTTGAAATCAAAGCAAGCGTGTTCTGCCGTTACACAGTGATACGTGAGCCGTGCAGCTAATTAATAAACTGACAAATATGCGTATAGTGTGACAATTACAATCAAAATAATTCACTGCTGATGTGCAGCAAAAATTAAAATAAGATCGATGGAAAAAAAAGAAGACAGAAGTCTGAAGAATTGTCCGCTGATTAAGTTATTTATGTATTCTCGTTGAAGAGCAGCTACTACTACACTAGGCAGTGACACACCCACTATTCATGATGGCAACTCGTGCACTGATTCAGACAGCTAGTCTTCAGTTGAGGGGTCTGCTGATGCAATGTTCTCGAAGTACTCTGATTATATCTCGCCATCCAATGCGTAATTGTCAAGGGGACAACAAGAAGAAGGAAAACAAACATAAACAAAAAGAAGAGGATACCAAGAAGAAGATTTCAATGCAGTCCAGTGGACCCGCTTTTAGTTTGGTAAGTAAATTCAAAATTGGAAGGAAGATCATCTCTTTCAGTTTCTGTCGTGAACTAATTGAAGATTATAACCTAACGTGAAACCCCTAAAGTCTACAAAATCTTCACTAGGATGAAGGAGGTAGTCTACAGCAAGAAAAATATGATAAATTATCATTTCGTCCATGGATGATTGTACATTTATAATTTTCTGGATCTGGTTCTAGATTCCCACAGTAGATGGTCAATTTGTCCTTATATCATTATGAAGTAGAAATGTTCGCAACAACAATCTCATTTAATTCTAATAATATTGTAAGTTTATTATAACATTAACAGTTATTTCTTTTTCTTTCATGTTTGTCATTAATTTTTCATGTATTTTTAATTTATGGGATAGAACCACGGTCAGAGGTTAGACAATGCCATAAATTAAAAAGAAGAATAAATTACTGTTAATGTTATAACAAAATTAAATTAATTATATATATTTAACATTACAACACCTATAGTTCCGGACAGAATTGCATCCAAGGTACTAAAAGAGCTGTGTGAAGAGTTGTCTGGTCCCTTGTGTCTATTGTTTAATAAGTCATTAGAAGAGGGGATATTGCCTGAGGAATGGAAAAGTGCGGAAGTGACAGCAATTTTTAAAAAGGGCTCCAAATCAGATCCTGGAAATTATCGTCCAGTGAGTTTGACTTGTATTACATGTAAAGTTTTAGAGTCTCTAGTCCGGGATGTCATTGTGTCATACTTTACGGATAATAAATTATTTGCAGATTGTCAGCATGGGTTCAGAAAACGTAGGTCTTGTGTGACACAGTTGTTAGAGGTTATGGAGGATTTGACGGCTTTAATTGATGATGGGAATGATGTTGATATAGTGTATTGTGATTTTAGAAAGGCGTTTGATTCTGTGCCACATAAGAGACTGTTGTTAAAGTTGGCTGCATATGGAATAGGAGGAAATGTTCTTAAATGGATATCAAGCTTTTTGTTTGAACGTAAACAGTGGGTTAAAGTTGGTTCAGAAAGGTCGAAAGATGCTAGAGTTTTAAGTGGTATTCCACAGGGGAGTATTTTAGGTCCAATTCTTTTTACTATATATATTAATGATTTACCTGAGATACTGGAGAGTACGGTTAAGATATTTGCTGATGACACTAAAATATATAATACAACATCGAAATCTAAGGTCATTCAAGATGATTTACATAAGCTACAGCAATGGTGTGAGAAGTGGAAGTTATATTTAAATGTGCAGAAATGTAAAGTTATGCATGTGGGGAAAGGAAATCATGGATGCGAATATTCAATGTTGATAAAAGATGAAGTTTATAAATTAAATGTAAGCGATAATGAAAAAGACTTGGGTGTAACTTTTGATTGCAAGTTAAAATTTGACGCACATATTCAGAGAGTGGTAACTAAAGCAAACCAAATGTTAGGCATAATCAAAAGAGCATTCACATACTTGGAAAAAGAAACGTTTTTAAAATTGTATAAAGCTTTTGTAAGACCTCATGTTGAATATGCTAACGTTGTTTGGAGTCCATATTTGAAAAGGCAGTCTGTAGCCATAGAAAAAATTCAACGACGAGCCACAAAACTATTATCTGAGTGTCGTGACATGACATATGAAGAGAGATTAAGGTATCTGGGCTTCACTCTCTGAAAGGACGTAGGATCAGGGGTGATTTCATTCAGACATTCAAAATAATTAATAATGTAGAGGATGTTAATACTAATACTTTTTTCTTACTTGATCATTCTAACAGAACTAGGAAGCGTGAAGGTAAAATTTTCATAAAATATTGTAGAACTAACCAACGAAAATTTTCATTTGCACATAGAGTAGCTAATTATTGGAATTCTTTACCAACAAATATTAAATTTGCACCATCTGTAAATAGTTTAAAAAACCACATAGACACTGATTCAAAATTTCAAAATTTATTCTATCAATATGACTAGAAAAGATTTCAAATTATGCATGCAAATCATATTGCTAACTATATATACCATAAACAATGAGGGGACGTCTTTCATAAGCCGCGAGGCTTTAGGCAGCGATGCCTGTCCTACACTACTACTACTACTACTACTACTACTACTACTACTACTACTACTACTACTACTACTACTAGTTCAATGGCTTTATGATACATACTGTTTTCAGTCATTCTACATGTTGCAGCTTGAGAGAGACTTACATACACTGATGAAGGAAAAGCATCAAATGAAACAGGATGAGGAAATGACTCAAGAGCGCAGCAGCCTTCAACGCCGCATCGACCTTCTCCTGACCTTGGGTTGCACATTGACCCAAATCCAAGCCAGAGTGGAGATCCTCAATTTTTCAGAGCAAGCCATCCTGAAGCGAGCCACCATGTTGAAGGTCTGTGAGAAGAAAAAGTCAAGTAGGCAAATTGTTATTATTTTTTCAGCGTGCATCTCGAGGCCACAATGTTGAGGAATCCTGCATTAGAAATGCATTATTATTATTATTATTATTATTATTATTATTATTATTATTATTATTATTATTATTATTATAAGCACACTTACCAACTCAAGCAGTCAAAGAGCTGCTTACAATGTTCACATAGATCTAGTATTGTATTGTATTGTATTGTAATTAGTGTAGTGTGAATTTGTATTATTGTGTGAATTAGATGTTGTGTTGTATAGATTGTATACTATGGTTATTATACATTTGCTATTGATTACATTCATCCATTTCATTTCTCATTTTTGTTGTAGGAAGTTGGGCGGTCGCCAACCACAGTCGCACTTCTGTTGTTTGCTAAGCAGGGGAATGCCGAGAAGCTTCGCAGGCACTTAGCATTATGGGATACGTTGGATGCTGCTATGTGCTCCATACTGCAGTGCTCAGTCCAGGCAAGTTGAAACATCTTGTGTCACATTCAGTCTTTTATTATGGGATACGTTGGATGCTGCTATGTGCTCCATACTGCAGTGCTCAGTCCAGGCAAGTTGAAACATCTTGTGTCACATTCAGTCTTTTATTATGGGATACACTGGATGCTGCTATGTGCTCCATACTGCAGTGCTCAGTCCAGGCAAGTTGAAACATCTTGTGTCACATTCAGTCTTTTATTATGGGATACGTTGGATGCTGCTATGTGCTCCATACTGCAGTGCTCAGTCCAGGCAAGTTGAAACATCTTGTGTCACATTCAGTCTTTTATTATGGGATACACTGGATGCTGCTATGTGCTCCATACTGCAGTGCTCAGTCCAGGCAAGTTGAAACATCTTGTGTCACATTCAGTCTTTTATTATGGGATACGTTGGATGCTGCTATGTGCTCCATACTGCAGTGCTCAGTCCAGGCAAGTTGAAACATCTTGTGTCACATTCAGTCTTTTATTATGGGATACACTGGATGCTGCTATGTGCTCCATACTGCAGTGCTCAGTCCAGGCAAGTTGAAACATCTTGTGTCACATTCAGTCTTTTATTATGGGATACGTTGGATGCTGCTATGTGCTCCATACTGCAGTGCTCAGTCCAGGCAAGTTGAAACATCTTGTGTCACATTCAGTCTTTTATTATGGGATACACTGGATGCTGCTATGTGCTCCATACTGCAGTGCTCAGTCCAGGCAAGTTGAAGCATCTTGTGTCACATTCATTCTTTTATTCTTAAGTCATAAGTCATAAGTCATAATCTTTAATAATCCATAA
Organism: Oncomelania hupensis; assembly: GCA_036898135.1. Taxonomy (NCBI): domain Eukaryota; kingdom Metazoa; phylum Mollusca; class Gastropoda; order Littorinimorpha; family Pomatiopsidae; genus Oncomelania; species Oncomelania hupensis. Next base: position 3,602,326 of record CM072523.1, on the reverse strand, counting down.
AATGGAAATTACAATGTCGTCAAGGAAATCTTTTACTCATCACAATTTTGAATGTGATAAAAACATACATGTAATATGCAACATTAAAGATGGCATGCTAACAATCAGGCAAAAAAGAAACACCGCATACACTTATCTTTAGGCATGCATTGTACTTTTTTTTTATAGCAATGGGAGTCAAACAGTATATAACACATAGTAAGCAAAAGTGAACTACAATCATAAAAAGGGCATAAAAGACTAAGAATTTATACACATGAAAACATAAAAGTGTAGTTTAGCATTAAAAAGAGCATACTGCACGTTAATTCTAAAGTGCGGTAGTGAGTCCCGCCCAGGTGGGAATGCAGCTAGTCAGTATGTTAGTTAGTCGTGTGTTTTGTGTTTGCCCTATCTAATTGCTCGTTGTACATCTGAATGGCTGTCGGAATAAATGAATGTTTGTGTCTCGTCGTTTTCGTCTTTACTGCCCTATATCTACCACTTCTCTCTATGAACCTACTGGCAAATTCCGTGTACAGAGGATGATCTCTGTCGGCCAAAATTGCTGTCGTTTTCTTCACTACCTGTCTCTTGTGAATAGTCTGTATGTCGTCTTGCTTACTCCCGACCACCCCACCTGCTTTCTTGATGATTTTGTCCAGTCTGTCTTTGTCTCTCTTTGTCACATTCCCACCCCAGCAAGACAGGCCAAAGGTCATGACACTGCTGACAACAGATTTGAAAAACATTTGCAGTATTTTATGTGATATTTCGAAAGATCTTAATTTGCGCAGGCAATAGATACGGCTGTGTGTTTTGTTAACAATATGATCTAAGTTGTCGTTCCATGTCAATTTTTCATCTAAAACTATTTTTAAGTATTTGTAAATTTTAACCCTTTCTACTGGTTCTTCTTTCAATCTTCACTATTGCATACATTTAACAAATTCAACAGAACTGTTTCTTATCATTAACGTGTTCACGTATTATCTGCACATACATTTGTTCAGATTTAGTCATTTTACAACAAGGATGGAGATTTCAGGCTCTAAGACTAATCTTATATTCTGTCCTTGCATCGCTCTCTCTCACATTCATGCTGTTAATTATACATTTGTATACAGTTCTATTTTCAACAGACAAAATTTGCAAGAATGATAATTGATATCTAGATGTCCAGTAATAATGTGAAGTGTCAAAAGATCTGTGTATGGACAGCAAATGTATTACACTTTTTCTTGATTGATGTTTTTGTTTTTACTGCCTGCAAAGCATTTTTTAGTTTCTCAGAGTGAGATGATAATGTGTTATTTTTGTTGTTGTGTATCTTGTACAAATCTTTGTGGGGTAACAATTTAATTTCTCTAGAAGTATAACAGTGTTTACCTTTACTGTGTAAACACTAACTGCAACACTAACAATGTGAAGTCATGTTTATGAGGGGACATGTACTGAAGCTTAGTTATAAACAAATAAATGCTAATACTGTAGTAGGTGGGATTGTATATTGTTTTAAAATATCTTTATATTATGAATAAACAAAATGAAATTTCTTTCAAACAGCTGTCGCGTTTAAAAAAATAAAACAAGGACTGGTACCTGAAAAAGGTTGTGTTGAGGTAAAAATAACCTGACATGATTGCCATGTTTGTATTATTATTATTATTATTATTATTATTATTATTATTATTATTATTATTATTATTGTTATTATTTTGAATATTTATCCACCTAATATGACTGCCTTGAGCCTGATAACAGGGGATTGCGCTATATAAAAATTATGTATTATTATTAATATTATTATTATTATTATTATTATTATTAATCTTGAAACCACCTCCAGGGCCTTTAGAATGGAAATAAATGCAGATAAGACCAAAATGATGACCAACAGCACCAATGGCATCAACACAAACATCAAAATCCAAGGCCAATCCAACACTGTGCACAGCTTCAAATATTTATTAGCAATTGTATCAGATGATGGGTCCCAACAGGATGTCCTCTCCAGGATCGCACAAACAACTGTGGTCCTGAGAAGGTTGAAATCCATTTAAAAAGACAGGACCATGTCTACACTCCAAGGTAAGGCTGCTGCGCTCCCTTGTCATCTCCCATGTTCCTATAGGCTTGCGAAACATGGACCCTCACAGCAGATCTCCAACCAAGAATACAAAGCATGGAGATGAGGTGCTACAGAAGACTTCTGGGCATTTCCTATACACAGCACATCCCCATCGACGAAGTCCAACAGACCATCACACAAGCCATTGGACAACACGATGACATCCTCACAGTGGTGAAGAAACGGAAACTTCGATGGCATGGCCACGTCACTAGAGCATCAGGCCTTGCAAAGACCATCCTGCATGGCACAGTGCAATGAGGCAGAAGAAGAGGGAGACAAAAAAAGAGTTGGGAGGACAACATTTCGAGAATTGACTGGCTTGACACTGAGCAAAGCCATGAGGGTTGCTGAGGACAGAGAAAGATGGAGTATGCTGGTTAAGCGATCATCTGGTGTGCCTCAAAGACTTTCAAGATATAGGATAGGATTGTTAATCTACTTCTAAACCTAGCTCTAGGCGCTTACATAAATTTTAAATAAAAAAAAAATATACAGTATACAACAAAATGAAGAAAGCTCAAGAACTGTTAATAGTTATAAAAAAACCTATTATCTAACTCACCCACACACATGCAAGTTCGCACATATGCATGCATGCACGCTGAGAACTATGACTTCATTTTTTAAAAATTCATTTCATTCGGTGTGTTACATTGAAACACGAATGGTAGTATGCCTGAAACGCGCACGATAGATCTAATCGGTTCGTTTTGCAAAGTATTCAATAATAGAGTGTATTTACCTTTGATTTGAGTTTGCGTGGTGGTTAGAGGAAGCTTTGTATAACGTTGATAATTTTAGTTGGTCGATATTATTAGAAAATTCTCTAGATTCGCGTGTTTACTGTCGATAGAAACTTCCTGATAAATGTCGAAGTTTGAGAACGTTCCTGGAATGTTTAGAAAGATGTATGACGTAAGTCAGTGATGACGATCTTTAGTTCGATTGGTGGTAAAGCGTCATCGGGAACATTCTGATCGAGAGAAAAAGTATGAAATGGACACACTGTGTTGTGAAAGGAGTTGTTGTTGATAGAGGGTTGAAAGTAAAAAGTTGAGAGTGGAAAAAGCGATTGTATGCAGTTGTTGATGTGTGCTGAATAAAAGTGGAAAACTTCATACGAAGACTTTGCCTTGTTGCTGCTGAGTGAGCAGGCTGCGTGGATAAACGAATCTGAGTTACACCTTATCAGGATTTCAGCATTGGGGCTGAATCAAATACTGATAGAAAAACACCAACATCGAATGAGTGTAACACGGTGGAAGCAAATGAATGAGTTTTAAGGGAAGATTTAAATGACTGAACTTAAGATGAAGCCCTTTGTAATGTTTATGGAGACAATAAAGCATTTTATATTCCATGATGTCATTGTTTTTTCTGTTTATTGACCACTGACCACAGGAGTTAGAGGGTCTGAAGTTGAAGCACAGCTCGCTGACGCGCTTTCGAGGAGTGAAGGCTGAAGACATCCATGAACGTTTTAATGTTCTGCACAGTTTTGGCATCACTAGAGAACAAGTTAAGGAATGCCCAGCTCTTCTTAGTATCAAGGTAGGATTTCCTACAAAACATCCTGCCTCCCACCCCCGAACACCATATACACACACACACACTCTTTCTCTGTCTCTGTCTCTCTCTTTCTGTTACTCTCTCTCTCTCTCTCTCTCTCTCTCTCTCTCTCTCTCTCTCTCTCTCTCTTTCATTTCTTACTTTTTTGTCCTTTTCTAATAAATCTCAGAAAAAAGCTAATACCTATAAAATTCCATAGAAATCCAAGTTTATTCCGTTTTCAGTTGCTAATGTCATCAAAACAACCTCATATTGTTAAAAATGTATGTGTTTACTTGTATCATGCTTTTAAAATTCGGGAAATTGCGTTATCCTGATTGTTATATATATTTAGTTATATGTTTCTGCTAATGTATTGATTATTTATATATTTATAATTATGTTACTATGCGCTTTGTATAATGTTGTTATGGTAAATTACCCCCTTTCTAATGGAGCTTTGGCCTTATCGAAATAAATAAATAAATCAAATCAAATCTCAAATCTCTCTCTCTCTCTCTCTCTCTCTCTCTCATATCGAGTATTGTTGTGTGTTTTGCGTGATATCTTTAAAAATGCTGCATCAATTTACTTCAAACTTTGCACAACATTAGATTTCAGTGTCCAATTTATTTGAGTATCACTATTTTGGCTCAACTGTTTTTGCTCACAAATACTTTCATTTCAGAAGCAAATATTTCAAATGACTTTGGTCAGTCTTCCGCCATCTTTACCGGTTCATTTACTGTACTGTTAAAATAAAAGCCCGCTACAGTCAGAGTAAGTTAAGCTCAGGCTGTATTATATATTTATGTGTGTTTATTTTAGCATGATCTTGATACTTTAGAGGGAATGAACAGGGTATATAACCAGCTGTCGAGGGCAACACACAGGAAAAGTGAAACACGGTGCAAAGAGAAATTATACAAAAAACTCAACCGCTGTTTGCATGCGAGTGTAGGCATGGAGTTGCTGGCATGTCAGGCAGGGCAGATATCGCTAAAATTGCCCCAGCACCTCATTTGCTAATTATGTGCACTTTAGCGATTCAGTTCAGTTCAGTTCCACAAAATCTTTATTGCCTCATTAAGGAATTTGGACATGTGAAGAGATCACTCAAATAGACAAATTAAAGTAAAATTTTTACAAGTTACAAGCGAATTACTATTTAAAAAACACTTGACAGGATTTTCTCCAGGTACTGCGGTGTCCTCCCTTCCTTCAACAATGGTATTGGATGCCGTCTGTCTAAAGTTCCAAAATAACATTTGATTTCCTTTCCGTCTTCCAATAGCCACTTCTCTTTACACCACATGTTTGCGTGATGAATGTGTGTTTGTACTCTGTGAGCGTGTATGCTGGTTACAGATCGCCGCTCTTTGAGTCTGATTTCGGAATAAGGCGTATATAGCATCCAGAATTATTATTATAACGGAGTAAGAAATAAATTGCTGCGACGACAATGCACTAGCACGTATCTTTCTTTTTTTATTTTTACCAAAAAAATCCTATGCTAAAGTTGTATGGTGTTGCAGGCCATCAACCTGCGGAACAAGCTGGAACTGCTGAAAGAGCTGAAGGAGGAAGGCAAGCTACAGTTTGAGCGCTACCCCCTTCCCCTCCTCACGCAACGGTTCCGTGTTTTTCACAGTAACATCAACCGCGCCCTGTCGCAGAGAGCTGAGCTGGACGGATCCAAAATCACCCTGGAGACCATTGCCAAACGATTATGTAAGTGTAGGGAAAAAAAAACCTCGTTATTGAGAGATATTATCACAGGAAGATGTTTAATCCTCAATAAAAATCCTCAATAATAATAATAATAATAAATAATAATAATAATGTCACATTCCAAAGACAATCACTACCGTGTTTTACAGTCTACAAAGCAATACCCATTCTAAGCCACATTTCCTGAATTGTTTTGAAAAAATAAATAAATAAATTTACTCCACATATATTGTGTGACTGTGCTGTGTGGGATGTGAGGCTTTGCGCTTAAGGCAGCAAGTGGGCGCTTTGGGAGGCTTGAGTTAGATCCTGTATTGGCCATTGCCTTGAACAGCTCTTCAGTTGGAATGGCGCTATATAAGACATAAGACAATTTATTTCGCTTCAACTTTTACATCGAAGAAATCTTGGTGCGCATGGGGTGCTCAGATGTGTATAATTATATGTAATTCGCTTATGTTTAAATACAGAAGAAAAGCACACAATAAAAAATTTTTTAAAAAGCAATACTGAATGACAAACGCAATCATACATACACATTCTACCTGCATACAGCCTTTGACACTAGGGTGGTTAAATCAATTATAGATTAACACAATGTTCATCAGGAATGACTAGAATTGACAAATTTGTGTGTATTAAAAATTAGGCCTACATTGCTCATGTTTGCACACTTTATCGCTCGCACTCACGCTTACACGAAAAATAACATTATATATAACATAAATATTATATGTATTATTTGTCACTAGACTGACTGTCTCTTTTTCTTTCTCTCTCACTCTCTCTCTCTCACACACACACATACACACGGCACATATTACACATCATTGTCCGACTCAGAAAGCGGTACATTACTAACACTGCTACCGATATTTAAGAGGGGGGCCGAAATACTACAAGGCTGCTAAGTCAGCAGTAAAAGGGGGGGGGGGGGGGATGGGGGCGATAAAGCGTAGCTGGCCTGGGGTGATTACACAACGCTTCGTTACGATACTTGGGAGGCCCGGCAAGCAAAGAAGGTTGGAGAGGGGGGTAACCGTAACGTAGTAGTGAAGGGCGGAAAGTGAGAGGGAGAATTAGGTGGTGATGGGAGGTATAGGCTTTTGTGCAGAAAGGGAGGGGTGGTTGGGGAAGTTAGTGCAAGTTAGAACACTAAAATAAAATAAAATAAATAGGACAATTATTTCTTGTTATTTTGTGATCTTTTTGTTTTTTGTTGTGTACAGCTGTAGAGACCAAAGACTTGGAGGACTCGATCATCAACTTCTACAAGATCAACCCCTCCAGTGTTCTCAGCAAGATTGACTATCTGCTACAGTGTGGCGTCTCCAGTGCCGACATCATCAGCCACATCTATGTCATGAAGTAAGCCACTCCTTATTCCGTTTCCATTTGTTTTCAAACAAATTCAGCTCTATTCAGAAAAAAGATATATTCAAACCAGTCTCGTGTTTCATTTGCTGCTCGAACGAGTGACATGAATGGGAGATAATGTGGTCAACGTTGGATGTTAAATGTGAGATGAAAACAAGAGCAAATGGACATAACTGTAGCTAAGTCAGCCAATATTGACCAACATTTGGATGGGAGATCATGATAATCCTCTCAGTCCCAACCTCCTCAGGATTTGTCCATGGTAACCAAAAACGCTTTGTCCAATTGTCTGCCTCAGAAACAAGCTGCAAACCATCCAATGGGCGGTAGAGAAGGTGAAAAGCCTGAGTTCCGATTCTCCAAACTTTTACATGATCCTCAGTCTCCTTCGCTGCCAGAGGCTGCCCAAGAAGAGCTACGTGCCAGCCAGGCAGAGAATCTATGTCAGCACGTTGCTGCAAGTGCCGCAGTCCACTTTTCCTTCCTCCAACAATGACGTTCGTCCTTTGTGGTCCACTGAACGACTTACTATAAAGGTGTGCACTGTTTATTCATTTTATTTTTATGTTTCTTTTTTTGTTTTTGTTGCTCTCTTCTCATCTCATCTTCTTGCCTTCACTGTTTTCACACACACTCTCTCTCTCTCTCTCTCTCTCTCTCTCTCTCTCTCTCTCTCTCTCTCTCTCTCTCTCTCTCTCTCTCTCTCTTCCTCTGTTCCAATTGCCTTAAAACAGACTAAAATTATTCCTTGGTTCAAATCAGATGATAGAAAAGACACCTCAAATTAAAGACCAATCTCTTTACTGTCCGTTATATCCAAACCGCTTGAGAACCAACCTCTTAGCGCATTTCAACCATAATCAAGTATTTCACCTTAACCAATCTGGATTCAGAGCTCATCACTCGTGTCACACTGCATTACTCAGTCTTGTTGACTAGTGGTTGAACAAGATTAATGATAATGAATTTTGTAGTGCCATTTTTGTAGATTTTGCCAAAGCTTTTGACGTCATTGACCACAAACTGCTTTCTAAAAAAACTTTCACTCTATGTACTTGGGATTGATTCAGTTTAACTTGTAAGTTTTCTCAGAGACAGGCATCAAACTGTGCACATAAACACCTCAACATCGAGCATGCAGGTTGTACAGTTTAGGTCCTCTGCTCCCCACTATATATAAAAACGACCTTCCCTCTTCATATTAAGAATTCATGTGAACTTTTTTTGCAGATGACACTACCATACATTCCAGCAACACCAATTGAAGTCATGTGTCAGAATCACTGCAGAAAAGTTTTAAACCAGTTGACTGAATGGACTGAGCTAAATCATATGTCTGTTAACCCCTCCCCCTCCTCCCCTGTTCTCCCTCGCCCCTTCCCTCAAACCAAATGCATGATAATAACGACTAAACAAAAACGCCAGAATATAACTTTAACATTTCAGGATTTAATTGTTAGTAATACAATTATTGACAAAATTTGCCATCATAAAGTGTTGTTGATAACAACCTGTCTTGGTCATTGAACAACTTCCCAAAACAGTGTCCAAGAAATTGTATCTTATAATTAATGTAGAATCAAACACTTCCTAACTTTTGATGCAAGGAAGTTATTCTTCAATGCACATATTTTTTCAGCTATTGATTACGCATCTCCCTTATGGGACTCAACCAGTAAATAATACAATTAAACCACTTATTAGATTACACAAACATGCTCTTAAAGTAGTCCTACCAAAGAAAGCAACCCTTTGTGAGTTAGAGTAGACTACATAAACTTAGAGATTCTCTCTCTAAAAGCATGGTTGACTTATAATAAGGGTTCATTTATGCACAAAATTATCACTGGATATGTGCCAGAAACCATATGCTCAAAATTCACTTTGAGAACTTCATGCCAAGTCTTGAGATTGAACACTTCTCTTCCTCGGATTGATCTGTTTTAAGTCTAGTTTAATTTATTGGTTTAAACAATGGTTTATTCAGTTAATTTCTGATCTGACAAATACATAACAAATACAGTAACAGGAATACACAAAAGGCAAAGCTTAAGTGAGTGCATAATTTATTCAGGTAGCGGTCTCTGGAACTCCCTCCCAAACTACCTGAGACAAACTATCAACATGAATACTTTCAAAAGCAAATATGCTTCCCATCTTATGAAGTCAAAGTAAATGTTGCCTTCATTGTACAAGTAATAAAATAATATGATTTCTCCCCACCTCCCTCCCTTCCTATAACTTCACTTATGTTCTTTGCTACTGATGATTTTAGACAATTTATTTTTTATTGTTTCGTTAAAAAAATTTGAAAAAGTTATGAGTTTGTGCTAGTTAAATGTGTATAATGTCCTCTCAGGTTTGTTGCTTACAAACTAATTGATATTTAGAATGCTATAAATGTCAAATATAAATATAAAATTGATGTGCTACCCCATCCCCTATTCCTGGCAAAGCTTGTCATGTACTTACATGTGTTCTTACTCAAGTTGATCTGTAACTATGTAATCGTTTTAATGTTGTTTTGTAGTTTCAGTAGACTAGTCGCTCTTTAGAGCAAGGGCCAGACATAAAAAGGCCACTGCTTATTCTACTATCATATCCTATCCCGAAGGTCGTAGGGGCACCTCAGATGATCGTTTAACCAGCGAAACTCCATCTTTCTCTGTCCTCAGCAACCATCGTGGCTGTGCTGTGTCAAACCAGTCCATTTTCGAATGTTGTCCTCCCACCTCTTTTTCGGTCTCCCTCTTATTCTGCCTCCTTGCACCATGCCTGGCAGGATGGTCTTTGCAAGGCCTGGTGCTCTGGTGATGTGGCCATACCATCGAAATTTCCATTTCTTCACCACTGTGAGCATGTCATCGTGTTATCCAATGGCTTGTGTGATGGTCTGTCGGACTTCGTTGTTGGTGATGTGCTGGGTATAGGAAATGCCCAGAAGTCTTCTGTAGCACCTAATCTCCATGCTTTGTATTCTTCATTGTAGATCTGCTGTGAGGGGTCCATGTTTCACAAGTTTATAGAAAGATGGAGATGACAAGGGAGTGCAGCAGCCTTATCTTGGAATGTAGACTGTTGGTCCTGTCTTTCCAAATGGGCTTCAACCTTGTCAGGGCAGCAGTTGTTTGTGCAATCCTGGAGAGGACATCCTGTCGGGATTCATTGTCTGATACAATGGCTTCTAAATATTTGAAGCTATGAACTTTGTTGATGGATTGGCCTTGGACTTTGATGTCCGTGTTGATGCCATTGTTGTTGGTCATCATTTTGTCTTCTCTACACTTATTTCCATTCCATAGGCTCTGGAGGTGGTGTAAACTACCTTCGTTAAATAAAGAATTATCTTAGATCTCTTTAGGCGAGCGTTGTGGCCAAGTGGGCTAAGGCGGGACTAACTAGCCTTGTCCACAAGCCAGAAACCAATGGCGCCCGACAGGTGTGGGTTTAAGCCAGCATCTGGGCGTTATGTTTCTCCGAATATTATTTACTTTCGACTCAGGCAACGTCTCGGGGTTGTTTTTCTTCGGGTACTCCGGTTTGCTCCCCCAACAAAAATTTCAAAAATTCACAAATAATGTTAGGTAGGTAGGGTTTGGGCGCGCCACTGGCTGCGACTACGCCTTCCCCGGGTGAGGCGGCCCAGAGTTTCCCGATAGAAAGGGATAATAAACTGCAGCAAAAAATAAATAAATAATAAAAATATAGCCTACAGAAAAGTGTTGCTTTGCACTATTTATTCTATAAGTTTATTTTATGTTTAGTTTTCTTTTGGTTCTCTTTCTCTCTCTTCTCATCTTCTTACGTTCCTAAGGTCCTAGTCCTCACTTCCACTCTAGCTCTCTCTCCCCCACCCCTACCCCCCTCTCTCCTCTCTTGCTAGTATACAGAAAAAGTGCACTTTGTTCAACCAGTTGTTTTACAATCATAAATGTGTGTTAGTTTTTGGTTTTACTCTGGTCAGATTGCAAGTAATATTGTTTTGTGGTTAGGAGGAGCTTGCTAAGAACTATATGACCTGAGACTGCTTCATTGTCTTATTAAGGGCAGAACACAATCGCACTTCAAACTGGTCTTTATTTTTCTATATTCCAATGGGATTTTGTAGAGGAAATACTATGAATGGTTTGAGTGCCGATACAAAAAATGTTAGCATAAATGTATAGAATTGCTCAAAGTGATGCAAAAGAATACGGTGTTGCATTTTGATACTATTAATATATATCTTCAATGAATGATTTGGGGTTTTCCTTTGTGTGCATGCGTGTGTGCATGCAAGATTCTCATTCTCCACCCCCACCCACCCATCGTGTGCCTCTAGATCGCAAGGGTAGGCCCCTCATAAGTAATTAATTGATTATTATTGTGATTATTATAACTATTATTGTAATATCCAGACAGCTGCTATTGTCTTTGTGTAACATTTGTTCCAGCGCAACTTTGACTTTCTGACGTCGGAGGGTTTCACAGTGGACAACCTTCTGACTTGTCTGATCGTCTTGGCACACGACCCCGAGTCTCTGTGCCACTACTACTCCACCATGTGGTCCAGGCCTGAAGTGGCCGCCGTCAAAGACAGCAAGGGCTGGGATGATAAAAACCGCGTGTTAGCATTGCTACAGTACCTCATAGAAAAGGATATGAACTTTTCGTCCACCGTTTTCCATGCGGATGTGGAGTATGACCACACTAGCACGCCCGACGTAGGAGAGGCTCGAGACGATGATGATGATGATGATGATGATGATGAATCTCCAAAAATCCTGAGTAAGGATCATCATGAGGTGAATGTGAAAGATGGTGATCATGATGAGACTGAAGTGAAAGGTGAAGAAAATGTTGCCTTTTGATGTTTAGATAGAATGGAACTGTAGCTCTGCCATGTTTAGACCTTGCAGAATCTTCAAAAGTCAAGGGCACCGTCTGCAAGAATCATCATGAAGAAGAAGACGAAAAATGTTAGCATTTGGACATATAGGACGAGTTGGAGGTGCAGGCTGTCTAGAAGATTCCTCATGAAGAGCGAAGAGAGAGGTGAAGCAAATTTGGCAGTTTGACATTTACCATACAGTGGGCCCGTTTCCACAGACTCAAACAGTAGCTGCATGTCGCATCTGTCAAGCATGGCTGTGTGAAGGCCCATGCAAATCAACAGTCTCTTGACACTCAGATTAAAGGCTGTGTCCTTTTCAGCCCACTGCCTCTATAACCTTAGTAGCAACTGTAAAAGGCCTTTTGGTGATGCAAGGTTAGTTTGGCATCATGCCTTGCACTGTTGGGACTTGAGCTGTGTGAAGAGAACGTTGCTGCGCCCATCTAGGCAGTTGACCCTAATCGACGCTGATGGGCACACAAAACCTGTGATCTTCCTACACTGAAGGGTTTCGCATGTCTGCCATGACTGCTTCTTCTTCCTCATAGTATATAGTTCTACCTCACTCATGCGTTCATGGTGTGGCTTCTTCATTCCCTAATGTTTTAAACTTCCCTATGGTACGTTTCATCTTCATGGTCCTGGATAGGTTTTAGCTCATTGTTTTACCCTGTCTTGGTACCCACCCATTTTTATGACCTTTCTATTTGAAATGGTTGGGGATGCGAAACCTTACTACATGAAGGTACTCTTTTTTTTCTGGCAGAGGTGATTAAAAATCGTCATTTAAAAAAAAAAATTGTTTACAATGTCCATCTCATCAAAATCGAATTGCAAATCCTGTAGTATTTCTACTTAATTCGATATAGCACAATGACCACGCAGATCAGAAGATCATTGCAAAAATTTAAAAATCTGTATTTTCAGTTCTAACAGATCATGACGACTGCATTGGCTGATCTTTATTAGGCGTGGGCACAGGATAGAAGTTCTTGGGCCACCATGTGGCTAGAATAATGGCAGAACAAACTTGTGTTAATAAATTTCAGCATTTTGTACAGAATGGTTTAGAACAAACTTGTGTTAATAAATTTCAGCATTTTGTACAGAATGGTTTAGAACAAACTTGTGTTAATAAATTTCAGCATTTTGTACAGAATGGTTTAGAACAAACTTGTGTTAATACATTTCAGCATTTTGTAAAGAATGGTCCTCACTGTATTGCATGCAAGTACAAATAATTTATATTCTCAAATGTTCAATTCTGTAATTTGTTGGGCTTGATTTTCACACACACAATCTCACTCTCTCATATAATTAAAACACAAAATAGTCTGTTTCATTATCATATTTCAATTCTAATACCAATAGTTTGTATTCAGTTTGGAGTACATCACATTCCATCAACTCTCACAAGCCCAAGGTCACCATGAAGCAAAAATTACAAAGTATAATGTTATTGTAAAAGTGTGATACATGGAACTCATGCTTCCATTTCTTCTTTCAATTTCAATGTATGGCAATGAATTGAATCTGTTGTGATATACATAAATTATCATTTTAGAGCAATACCAAAAATACAGACTTATGAATTACATTACATTACATGGTTATTGCTTTAGGTCCAGCGGACTCTTCCAAGCCAAATCAGGATCCGAGAAGTGAAAGAGAACTCATCCCTGATCCACATAAAAGATCTGCCGAAACAACCCTAGTGGTAACACTGAAGGCAATCTACCAGCCAGTCACTTTACAATAAAGACATCCCACGCAGGGGAAGCTGAGGCTATACTCTAATTTATTGAACCCCCGTTTACAAAAACAAAATAGAATACAAACTTCATTATACAATATCAACAAAACACATACATATAAAATGCCTACATTGCTAAATTATAACATGATAGGAAGCCCCAGTGACCATGTGGCAGAAAGCGTCCAATATTCCCAAGCTGATCCAACAGACCTCATACACAAATGAGGAGTATTGTCCCAGAAGAGTTTTCAAGAAAAAAGGTAGGTGACTGGTCTAGTGAAAAAGAAGATAGTATAGTAGATTGATAGAACAGAGTAGGAATGAGAAAGAACAAAGTAGAAAGACAGCAACAGTGGGAATTTAAAGCACTAAATTTCCAGAAAGTGGGAATACTATATACACTGAAACCCCCGGGTCCCCTATGGGGGAGTGGGTGGGGGGAGACTTATGAATAATACATTAGTGATTAGATAAGGTGAAGAAAGAAAACCAACACTTTTCTTCTGCAGTGTAGCAATCGATGATTAATAAAAACAAATGTATTTTCACTCCATAAGAGGCCTCTTTATAACAAAATGGGTTATCCTTATCTTATGCAGATACAGGAGCACATTACAAAACAAAAAAATGTTCATGTAAAATTAATTGCACAAAAACACCTGCAAAGTCTTCCTTTTTAAAAAATGTAAAATAATGATTATGGTATGTCCAACCCCAACAGACGTTTCCCACTGACCTGTAGAAAGTCATTGACAGATTCAATTCGTTGCAATGACTACACAGCACGAGTCGTCACTACTAAATTATATTGCTGAA
>CM072523.1:3479958-3587612 GCA_036898135.1 Oncomelania hupensis | reverse complement strand
TAAATGAAATCAACCTTTCGGTTGATCCGGAAGGTTTGTTTTGATGGAGGACAGAGCAGAAATTGTAGGTCAAAAACTGTTCGTTTGCAAAAGATGTCTGTTAGACAACTCTAGCGCAAAATGCCAGCAAGCCGGCCGTGAAAATCTTGTTGCAAGTTCTAATATCCTTGCATTATAAACCAAATTTGGAATTGAAACACAACACAAGGGTGCCAACTGTTAATATCATCAATCATGTTTTTTAAATATAAAAAAATCACAATGGAAAAAGACACACCATTTTATTATTAAAGACCAATGAATTAAAACGATCAACCAACAGATCAATCACCAGATCAACCAACAGATCAATCAACAGATCAACTAACAGATCAATCAATAGATCAACCAACAGATCAATCAACAGATCAACCAACTACAAACCAAACAACCAATTTCTTTACCTTAGAATCAAATGACATTTCAGCAAAATGGTCAGCAGCAGATGTCACAGTTTCCGATGCTGAAAAATTCGATGTAACCGCACACAATGGGTAAAAAGGGTCGAAAAACACTGGAGGAGACTACATGACAATGGCACACCAAACAATGCACACTACAACAACTGACCTAAATAGCTAACAGCCAATCCAGTATATGATGGTTGTAATACATCAAAGCACTGACATTAGTTCCAGGCAATAAGGCATAAATCAAACTGTAGACACATTTTAGTACGAAACCTCAAAATATAGTGAATAGGCTTCCTTAACTTTCAGTCTCTAGATAAGCTAGACGATAATGGTAAGTAAATACCGTCCTCGGAGAATAAAGGCTGGCAAGCATAAAAGTTAGTTAGTTAGTTATTGTTTATAGGGTCCAGCAAATTGCAAAGAGCTGAATAAGGACCACAACATAGTTGAAAGAGGACTCGCCCCCTAATCCGTAAAAAAGATCTGCTGAAACAACCCTAGTGGTAACACTTACAATAAAGGTATCCCATGCAGGGGTTACTGAGGATGTATTCTAATTTATCGAATCCCCATTTACAAAAACAAAATAGAATATAAACATCATTACAAAATATTAACAAAACACATACATATAATAATACCATAGAAAACCCTAGTGACCATTGGGCAGAAAGCATCCAATATTCCCACGCTGACCCAACAGACCCCATACACAGACCAGGAATTTTGGGAGAGCTGTCAAGAACAAAAATAGGTGACTTATCTAGCGAAAAAGGTAGAAGATAGTAGATTGATAGAACAGATTAGGAAGGAGAAAGAATAAATGAGAATGACAGAAACAGTGGCAATTTAAAGCACTAATCTTCTGCACATAGTGGCAGTGTTTCCCACAGCTTTTTTTTCAGAGAGTCCTTGGGACTCTCTGGTGCAAAATTTCAAGAGTCCCCTTACAAAATTTGAGAGTCCCCTTACAATTCCTACATTTACCTTGATTTTGATTACCAACATCACGGACACACAAATACGCCTCAAAGTCAAAAAAAGCTTAGTTTTCAATGCAACTTTATTGAAAATTATGAATAGCGATAAAACAAGCAACACAACAAAAGGAATACTGTTCTGATAAATGTTACAAAGGAATCCAACATTGAATAGAGAAACCTTAAAATCACATAAAATGACCATAGAACAAACATGAAATGGTCATACGACAATTTACACACATCAATCTGCATGTACTGACAAATTGTCTCTGCAAAAGCAGTTAGTGTTAGAGGGGACTAAGTCGATGACCAGAAGAAAAAAAAAGAGACAACAAAATCTGTTCAACTGTGTATTACAGACAAGATCATCATTGCCTATGGAGAACTGAAAATGATGATTCAACATTCAACGATTACATCGTCTTCCGCATTTCTGCGGGTTATCGTTTTCCGTAGCCATGTGTCGAGCGACATGTTTCAGCTTTTCGGAAGCAAACAAAAAGGCTGCGCATGCGTGTCAGCGCGGTCAGTGGGTAGGAGAGATCACCGCGCTTACTCGGTTCGGGCGCACGATAGCTCAGAGGTGCCAGGATACATAACGGCAGTTAAAAAAAACAAAAACGTTGCGTCCCTTGTGACGCACCATTTTATTTTTCATGCGCCCTTTTTCAGTTTTTGTGCGTCTCTGACGCACACATGTGCGTTTTGGGAAACACTGATAGTGGGGATACTATTTATACAGATAACCCCAACGGGTGGCAATTATAAAACATAGAATCCTTAGTGACCAACCTACGATTCTAGATTCCATACATGCTTTTTCTCCACATTACCAATCAGGATCAAAGAGCGGCGATCTGTAGCAACACACATGGCAACATGTTACACATGCTGTCATACACAACAAACTCACATTCATCACTCAAACACTTGGTCCATCAATAAAATATTCTGGATATAATCTAACTTTTGCACTAAACATTTTTTTACAAACAAAAACAAGCCACGATAAAGATTTCTTGACTGGAACTACCTCATGCAATTATGCTGCTTCTTCGTCTACTGTGTGTGTACAGTACTTGGGAACGCTGCACACAAAATCTACTTATACATTTTATAGGAACAATAATGTTTTCTGAATCTAATTCAACTAACAAATAATAATAAAGAGGACATGATTACGCATGAAACAGGGGTGGCCTGGTGGCGGTTCTGGTTAGTGGCCAGATTCCTATGGCGAAGGCTGGGGGATTGGTTCCCCGCAAGGGGTGAACTTATGGGACTTAGCTACGACACTATTCAGGTCAACAAGGGTTTTCTCCAGTTGCCTATTTATTTCCTCTTTCTATTCAATAATGGTACTGGATCCAGTCTATCTAAAGCTTCCAAAATTAAATTTAATATCCTTTCCTTTTTCTAACCTTTTCCCTGCCCGACGTCCTCTCAGACTGCCTTGCAATGCTTATGGGACGTACAAGGTGGGTCCAATTGCAACTCTAGTTACTTTCAGATGGCATAGCAGAAGAACTAGGAAAAGAGAGTACTTAATTCAGTTACTTTCCTTGAAGCTCTTTACTCTTTGAAAGCACGCGAACACACCGACTCAACCAAAGCTTTTAGGTTTTGAAGCTAGTTCAGCCAGGCTAGCTATAAATAGCTTCGCCGGTGCTCTTCTTTCCTTTCCTTTCACTGAAAGGGAGGGTGTAGGCAAGCTATAAATAGCCCACAGCCTGCAAAATGTGGGAGAACCTAAGAGTGCTGCTCACATAGGCATTGAGCTGGTGTGCGAAGCTTAGGCCTTTGTTACTGACTGACACAGACCTGGTTTTACGGTTGCAAAAATTACAGGTTTGATCGTGCTCTCTGACATAACATGGCTTTTCGACACCGGCTGCTTCTTGAAGATGCTCTTGTTGAAATATTGTGAGACAGTAATTGTGGTGAAGAAGATTTTGATGGTGATGGAAACTATGCTTCAGATTTTGAACCTGTAAATTCTGATTCCATATCTAGATGTAGTGACAGTGGCAGTTATTTAATCACTGACCAAGCTTGAAGAGATGCTTTTGGTAGAGTTAGTAGTATGGTCAATGTCTTTTTGTTCTTTTTGTTTTGTTTGATGTCAATGATACCAATAAAGTGAGCGTTAAAACATTGTAGCATTATTCAGTTTGTAAATCAACTAAACATGCATGATTGTGATTATGGATTTTATTTTGCGAGTCAAGAACAAATATTGAGAAAAAAAATTGACAAAAACTTAATTTCACTTTCTTGCAGACACATAAATCTTCATTTTCTTATTTACTCCTCTATCTGTAGCAGAAGTGAAATCTGTATTCAACGTCCTTTCCATGGATACATACTTTTATTGCTTTATTTCCAATAGTGTGAGAGCTATAGCAAAAACAAGAACAAGAACAGTAGTGATGGAAATGCAAATTTTCTGGAGCATACAGCACTGAAAACACGCTAGCAGCAAAAGGGCTAATAACGATCTCCTTGCTTTTATACAACATGTTTAGAGAATATATATATATGTGTGTGTGTGTGTGTGTGTGTGTGTGTGTGTGTGTGTGCTTTTTGTGTGTGTAACAGTGTGTCAAGCATGTCAATGTGTATATTAATATAGATCGCCGAACTTTCAGCCTTACTGGTAATTTGGGGAAAAAGCAGGTAAATAGCATTTATTATTATTACTATTATTATTATTATTATAATTAATTCTTCTTATTATTATTATTACTATTATTATTGTGTACCGACTTGCAAAATGATGGGTATCAACCCATCCTCCGTCTTGGTCATCTTCCTCAATGACTTTCTCCTGCTCTTCTTGATGATTGTCCATCTGCTTCACACGCTTGTAGCACGGCACTGCACACACACACACACACACACACACACACACACACCCACACACACACACACACACATTAATTTTTCCTGGGAAAGGGTTTTAGCCAAATGTCGTACCTCCTTTCCACAGTTTTAAGTTGTTTTAACTCCTTGTTAGCAAAACACATGTATCCACAATCTTTTTAACCTGCCGTGTGTTCTCTCCTTCCATTTTTGCCTCGCTCTTCCCCCATAGCAAGGAGTCTTATTTACAGCAAGATCAGTCAATCCCAGCACGCAATCTCGTGTTAAAGTTTAGCTCAGGAAAGTGGACTACAGTTTAGCAGTATCGGGCTTGAAACTTGCTACCCTTCAAACATGAGATAAAACTCTCAGACCACTGAGATTTAACTTAAAAGTTAGCAATTTAGTAACACAACAAAGAAAATGAATTGTTTTGAATGTAAGTAGTTTGGCATAACTGCGTGTGACGATGAATCAGCACACCCAACCTGGTTATGGGCAACCGGGATATAAATAAAAATGATTAACGGTGTTATCCTTGTTATTATCATTATTATCATTATTTTTCATATTATTATCCCTATTATTATCCTTATTATTATTTTGGGCTTCACCGCCAACTCGGGCATTATGTGTTGCAAACCTGTCAGTGAACAGCACTATGATACGATTTTTGAGCAAGAAAAGTGTGTGACTTCAAAGTAATTCACGCACAAGCTACACAGAACTAGAAATCCTCTGCACTGAGCATGCTGCAGTACCATGGATATTCACAGTTGAACAAAATTCTGTTAACAACATGTGTAGAGGGGCGAGTGCCAGCTATCCAAACCCACCCAGCAAGCCTTTGTTCCTTTCTCCCCCAATTCCTGGTCACCCAGGATTGTGTAAGTTGTCTGGGTGTCAGACAATACGCCTAAGGCAGCAATCACGCTCCTCAGATGTGTGGACTCTGTATGAGCTGGAAAGGCGCTACTATAAGAACAATTACATAAATAAGCTAAACAGTATGCAGCTGCTTGTGGTAACCTTTAAAGACCTGTGCTTTACCATTGCGTGTGATGAGGAATTGTTTGTCTGCCGGCAGGTAAGTTTTGACTTTGGACTCCTCGCCTTTTGCCCACTGCCAGGTAGGGCAGTGATGAACGATGTGGTCTCCAGCCGCCACAAACTAAACACACATTGACAGCCATCCAAAAACACTTGTCAATCACAGTACTTGTACAGTCAGCACACAAAGTCATTATTTCTTTCTTTCAAGTCAACGTCAGTATACCTATAAGTTTGTCTAGTATCACAAAGTCAGTCAAAATCACAATATCAGTAATTAGATGAAAAACTGAATCAATCAAGAAAAACAAGAACAGAAACCCTACTCTCAACACCACTTCCAGATAATTCCATCACCTGCTCTCTACTTTCTATCAACTTCCTTCCTGCAGAACATTCCACGGCCTTCCACAAGCAGCCATTCTTCCCTTGCTGTGTCGTAAAGTGGAACACCACAGCCCCTTAGGTTGCCTTAAGTCATCCTGGAAGGGTTCAAATCCTGGACTGAAAAGTAGTGAAACCCTGTCTTTCCCCTCTTCCATCCAATCTCTCTATCTTAGCCTGTCAGGCCTCTGGGGACAATTGAAGGATGCTATTGTGGAGAGTGTTTGCTACTTCGGTCTATCTGTTGCTGTTCTCTCATCATCTCAATAAAATTATTAATTTGTCAGTAAATACTAAAAATCAATGCAGTAACTAATTACAAAAATCATCCAGTCAAATCAATCAGTCAAACAATTATAAACCTGTAAATCCACGATACACAATTGACTCGTTCCAATTTAGAATTATTTTATCTTGTTTATCCATTGGTTTCTCATTACTGTAAATCAATATCAGCAAATCAAAAATAAATTAAATTGAACAAGCTGATCAGATCAGTCTGTTACACACTGTTAGTCTGATCAACAATGGTTCAATCAAAATCAATAGATAGATCTAGGAAGTTTAAATTTATATTATATCATTAAAGTTATCACCTGTCCCAATTCAATAAATTTTATATTGAGAAATTACCTTATTTATCATTCATATCCACTGAATAATCAGTCAGGTGACAAATGATTAATAATAATATGTATCACTTTACAAAATGGATAATTAATAATACTCAAAAATGTGCAACAAGTTGAAATAATGCACAAATTACTCACTTCTTCTGGTGTCAATACTCCAGTCTCCTTGAACTTTGATTCCTAAAATAACAATTTGAAAAAGCAAAAGAATCAATGTTACTGTTACTGTTAGCAATAACATGGTGATGTTTGTATAAATGGATCATCAATCATCCATCGACCAGTCATCTGTGGGTGGGCCACTTGGCAAAGGGGTATTTGTTTGCACACCTCATGTAGATCATAGCATCTGGTCATTTATGAAATTGTAGGAATATACTGAAAGCAAACCGGACTTATGACCAGTACATTTACTTGATCAGCAAGTGTCCGAAATACTGCGAAATCGGCCTCACCACAAATTCAGCATTTGGAATAATAAGAGCAAACAAAGAAAAAGGACTAAAGATCGCCAGCTTCTGGGGCCCTTAATTGTAAATGGTGCGATCTTCTGCAGCATGATACCGGATTCTCTCCAAAGTGCACAGGCAAAGAAAAGCAACTGTGGCTAGCCTAGTTTGTTTATCCATTTCTGAGGCTGAGGTGAGAAAAGATTAAAATTGAACACCTTCAATATTGGCGAGAAATACTCGGCAACACCAAGCGCCGTCCCCTTGACGGCATTGATCATATTCTGCATGGTTGTAGAATGTCCTTGTCTGCAGCAGACGACCAAATATTCAATAAACTGAACAAAATGGTTTCGTTTTGATGTGTCCTATGGTCACACGAAGATGACTAGGAACTCCCTCATATACTTCCAGTGACTTTCACGCAAAACATTTCCCGGAAGGGAGATAATTAAGTTTTGGTTTCTCGCACTAGGTGAGCGGTGTACAGAAAGTACGAAAAGAGCGAAAATGGTAACAAAAAGAACAAAAATAAGCGGAAAAGGCTACAAAATAGCAAACCGGAGTATAATTAAGCTCAATCCATAATAAAAGAAGCAGTTAAAGGGAGAATTTGATTAATTATCAATGTATTTATGTAAAATTTGGCTCGAGTAGGCCTATTATTATTCCTCTCTGTTGTAGCTAGTTATTTTCACTTTTTGTTTGTTTGTTAACTTTATATTTTTTGTGTCATTTATTTATTTATTTTATTGTTACCCTTTATATTTTCGCCCTCCCCCACACGTGATGAATATTAATGTGTGCCATCTCTTATTTTACCTAGTATCAGCCTACCTTCTTTACGTTCGATACAGTACACACCACAATCAATACCATCAACCGTACACACAGTACAATACATCCTTATTGTCCAACAGTATACAAAACACAAATACCGTACTTTACACTCTACAAGACGATACACATTATAAGCCGCAAATCCCCCCCCCCCCTTCTCTCCCTCCACCTCCCTCCTTCCCTCCAACCAATTAAAAATCAATGTATTTCACACTTAAGCCGCATTACATTTTATTTAAGACACACACACAAAATTAAGAACAGTACAATGAATCTAGATTTGACGCGTCGTAATTTATTTCCGGAGGGCAAAACATGCAGTCTGCAAGGAGTAACACCAAAACTGAGTAAAAGCAGACAGCTTCGATTCTAGAAGCTGTCTGGTAAAAGTACTACAAACGGTAAAGGGGGTGCGCTAATTCTGTTAACTGTATGTCTACTTATTAATGTTACCGATTGTTGAAAGTAAAAATTAATTACTTGTTATTGTTATAAGCCTAATACTATGTAACTAAAATATTTTATGACTATACACAATGCGCACCGGCCGGATCCGTACAGGAAAATCCTTTCAAAATTTACAAACTGTTCCAACCCTTTTTCAAAATTCTAAAATTCATCTGTCTTTCCAAATAAGCTTCAACCTTGTCAGGGCAGCAGTCTACATTCCAAGGTAAGGCTGCTGCGCTCCCTTGTCATCTCCATCTTCCTGTACGCTTGCAAAACATGGACCCTCACATCAGATCTACAACGAAGAATATAAAGAATAGAGATGAGGTGCTACAGAAGACTTCTGAGCACATCACCAACAACGAAGTCCGACAGACCATCACACAAGCCATTGGACAATATGATGACATGCTCACAATGGTGAAGAAACGGAAACTCCGATGGTATGTCCACGTCATCAGATCATCAGGCCTTGCAAAAACCATCCTGCAAGGCACGATGCAAAGAGGCAGAAGAAGAGGAAGACAGAAAAGAGCTAGGTGGGAGGACAACATATTGACAGAGGAAGTCACCGATGTAAGTCATGCCACTGATGTTGTCACAAGTTATATGTTGTTTTGTGAAGACATGATCATGCCAAAGAAAAAGATTAAAATTTATCCAAATAACAAGCCTTGGATCACTAAGAAGCTAAAGGCTAAGATTGTACAAAAAAACAAGCTGTTTGCTGAAAACAAAAAGTCTGAGGGGAAAGTATTACAGAAAGAAATAAACAAATTGATTAAAGAAGAGAAGTTGAGATACAGAGACAAAGTGGAGGGGAGGTTTGTTTCAGGGTCTGTCAGGGATGCATGGAGGGGACTGAGGGAGCTGGCGGGGAGGGGGGAGGTCAGGGAGAGGGATGATGGAATGAATGAGGAGGAGAGGGTGGATTTTGCTGAGAGACTGAATACATTCTACTGCCGTTTTGATACGCAGGACTTCTCACAGGAAAGGAATAAGATATGTGATACTCTGAAAGAGAATCTAGATAGTGATATGATTCCAAAAATTGAGCAGGAGACAGTAGAGAAGGTTCTTAGCAGGGTCAACCATAACAAAGCCTCAGGACCTGATGGTGTTAGTGGCAGGTTGATCAAGGCATGTAGTAAGGAGCTTGCTCCTGTATTCTGTGATATTTTTAATGCTTCAATAGAAACACACACAGTGCCTCAGTCTTGGAAGGCGGCCACTATCTGTCCGGTTCCGAAGAAATCCAACCCCTCCGGCCTGAACGACTATAGACCAATAGCACTAACCTCAGTACTAATTAAATGTTTTGAACGGATATTGCTGGGCATGCTGAAACAGCAGGCGAAGCCTGCGCTTGACCCTCTTCAATTCGCGTATCGGCAGAACAGAGGTGTCGAAGACGCAGTTATCTCCCTGCTTCATTTTGCTCACTCTCATTTGGAATTCGGTGGTGCCTATGTTAGGATCCTCTTCGCAGATTTCTCTTCCGCGTTCAACACTGTTCAAACCCATCTCCTTGTAAGCAAACTCCAAAATATGAATATCAATCCGTACCTGACCCTCTGGATCTCTGACTTTCTTAGCAACCGTACGCAAGTTGTTTGTGTAAGGTCCTACTCTTCTTCTTCTTCTGTCTGTTTCTCATCAACCAAGTCTATCAACACCGGAACACCCCAGGGGACAGTTATCTCACCTTTCATTTTTACTCTTTATACCAATGATTGTAGGAGCTCCAGAGATGATTCGCAGATCATCAAGTTTTCAGACGATGCCGCAGTAGTGGACACTTCCGACTCGGCCATAAGCTTTGAGAGGAGTGTGGTTGACTTCGTCACCTGGTGCGAAGGTAACCATCTGGAGCTCAATGTCGGCAAAACGAAAGAGATGTTGGTGGATTTCAGAAAGAATCGGACAGATGTGGCTGCACTTCACCTCAGAAATCAAACTGTAGAGAGAGTGGAACAATATAAGTACCTTGGGACCATGATTGACCACAAGCTTTCTTTCACAGCTAATGCCGAAATGATATTTAAGAAATGCAGGCAGCGTATGTACATGTTGTACCAACTCAGATCTCTTCTGGTTTCGCAGAGCATACTTAAAAATTGTTATCGTGCCTACGTGGAATCAGTTCTTACGTTTTCATTCATTTGCTGGTTTCAATCTCTCAGTGTCAAAAGTAGGAATTCCTTGAACAGTATTACCAATACCTGTAGCAAAATAATTGGTGAAAAGCAGACACCTCTGTGTGAATTGTTTCAGAGAAGGGCCCTAGGCAAAGCCATCAGCATCAAGGATGATTCCACCCACCCTCTCTCTTCTTGGTTTAAAATTCTACCTTCTGGGAAACGCCTCATGAGCCTTAAGACCCGCACTGTACGTTACCGATCCAGTTTTCTCCCCTCTGCTGTGGCCTTGATCAACTCAAACCTGACGCGCTGATGGCTCTGCTTGAGGCTCCTTCCTCTTCCTCTTGCTTGTTGTAATCGGCTCTACAGTGTGTAAGTGTGCGTGTGGTTGTGCATGTGTGGTTTGATGAAGCGGAAGGGGGAGGGAGGATTACTTTATACTATGTTTAATTTTTTATTTGCATTTTTCTTTTTATTTGTTTTATTTTAGTGATCAAGTGCCTGTCATAATTCCTTGTAAGAGGTAATAAAGATTTGTTGAATTGAATTGAACATTGGAGAATGGACTGGCTTGACAGTGAACAAAGCCATGAGGGTTGCTAAGAACAGAGAAAGATGGAGTACGCTGGTTAAACGATCATCTGTGGTGCCCCTACGACCTTTGAGTTACGGGATAGGATAAGATCCTATCCTATCCTATCCTATCCTATCCTATCCTATCCCGTAACTCGGAGGTCGTAGCAGAGGATAGGATAGGATAGAATAATGTTCATCTGATGTAATTCTGCTACCGCATTTCAGACAAGTAAAACTCTTTATATACAAATATATCCAAATGTTATATGGAAATAAGTTGTTTTCATCATAATAATGTGAATTAATAAACTGTTCTATGATCATGCTATCTAGGGTAAAGTTTGAAAAAATGACGTTACTCATAAATAGGAAAGATAATTCTATGAAACTTGGCTATTGATTAGTCCATTCTAATTTCTTTATGGACCCACACTTTCAAGTCTCTACTACAGTTCTTGGTTGTTGTTTTTTTAAATTTTTTTCAGACGTCATGCATATCTCAATTGTGTACGCGCGCGCGTATGCGTGTGTGTGTGTGTGTGTGTGTGTGTGAGAGAGAGAGAGAGAGAGAGAGTGTGTGTGTGTGTGTGTGTGTGTGTGTGTGTGTGTGTGTGTGTGTGTGTGTGTGTGTGTGTGTGTGTGAAATCGTCAAGGTAATAAAAATAGTATTTCTTTACTTACTTAACTTACTTATATTAGTAATAGGCCTACTCACGTAATCGAACGTTTCAAATAACAACCATTTCACTCTTCACCGAACTTAGCACAAGGATTGCGTGTGCTTTATGTGTGATTTAATATTTTGTATGCGCTGACTGTCTTGTTGATACAAGATTCAGGATGGTATATTGTCCTCATTCAGACAAGTTCGACATGTGTGCTTCGGACATAACTTTTATTACAGATTAAGCAGCTTACATGTCCCCTTCACTCGTTCAGCGTTAACCAATAATGTCAATAAAACATCTGTAGCGTGTTGCTTTGAAGCCAGTAGGCTACTCGCGAGTGCACACGAAAATAGGCGTTGAGTTCCGTTGCACAAGGAGAAAACAAGCAATCCGTCACGTGACTTTGGCGAGTTGGAAAAATAGATACGTCTGCGAATACATCATGGGCGCCAACATTGTGGACTTTATCCTCCTTTCGATTTTAGCCACTGACCTATGCGCAGGCGCAGAACGTCCTATTTTTCCCAACGTTGCTTTGTGAATAGGCCTACTTGCATACGAAATGACGCGAGATTCGCTGCGAAGCAACTCGCTACTGTTGCCGCATAATTCTATATTAATTTCACTTGATAAAGATGATATAAAATCGAAAATTCGTAGCTCTTAACACAGGTGATAGTTGTTTTAATCTCTTTGTAATTCAATATTAAATCCTCCGACTCGTTCACTCTTCTTGACAAAAATACGCGGATCGAGGATTATGTGCTTAATGTACATTCCCCCTTTCTCATTCCCCCCTCAAATATCGTCGGGAAAAGCTTTGACTCTGGAATCAGAACGAGCAACAAATAAGTCAGTCCTCCAGTCTGTCGGTCTCTCAAGAACCCACTAGACAAATTTCATTGAATGAACATTGAGGTTTAACGTCTACACCCACCATTGGCGATATGGCAGACGGGGATAACCATCCCAGGGAAAGAGGGGTAGGGACCTAAATCAACACTGAACCACAAGAGCAATCATACTGCTAAAATGGACAGTGAAAATGGCCACATTTTATATCGCCCACCATGGGATTCGAACCTGGGTCATCGGTGTGCCAGGCGAACGCTCTACCAATTGAGCTACGGCGGTGGGCAAAATTTCATTCAAACTTCATATAAACATTACATATTTTAGTGACCAGCGTACCGTGACATCATATTTGCTGTACCCCAAAAGTAATGGTCGCTGCATGGGGTCAAATCGTTCCTCCACCCCACCCCCACCCTCCACCCCAAATCAAACGAACGAAAACCACAACACGTTGTTCTTCGTATCTCTAACACTGCTAATCCGATTTTGAAGATTTTTGGTTTTCAGGTTTTTCAACTCAAGGCCAATCTTTCTGTTGCAGTCCGGTTGTCGGTTATAGTCGGACGATCTTTTTCGAGTGTTCGTGGGTTCAAAGCCTTTTTTGGGGGGGTGGGGGGTGGGGGTGGGTGGGGGGTGCCTTAGCTCTAGAATAATTAAGCCGATTTTATTTTTTTTTAAATTATTTTTTTGTTTTGTTTGTGCCATGGCGATGTTTTAGCTACCACTGGATCTATGCTTGTGTCGTTTACCCCTCTCTCTCTCTCTCTCTCTCTCTCTCTCTCTCTCTCTCTCTCTCTCTCTCTCTCTCTGTCTCTCTGTCTCTCTCTCTCTCTCTCTCTCTCTCTCTCTCTCTCTCTCTCTCTCTCTCTCTCTCTCTCTCCTATTTATTTTATGTTAATTATCTATTTTATGTTAATTATTTTGTTTGTTTAGCATTGTTAATTAAGGACTAGCTGTAAGACAGGTCCAAAGGACCTAATGCTATTATCTGATTAAAGGTTTCGACTTCGATTTCGACTTCTCTCTCTCTCTCGGCTTCAGGTAAACTGCACGGCAATTATATTTTAAAGACGTTTTGAGCTTTTCCCCAGAACTAGCTGATTTTGATGCTAGTCTAGCTTCAGTGAGTGGTCCATCATTCTATGTTTGCAATTTGCTTCACTAGGATGAAGCCCAACAATAACACCATCAAAATTAACACTTTTGAACACGCTGATTTGTATGGATGTGTCTGGAAATACATTTGAATGGCTTGCCATCTTGTGTGTGTGTGTGTGTGTGTGCGTGCGTGTGTGTGTACATGTATGTGTGTGTGCGTGCGTGCATGTGTGCATGTGTATGTGTGTGTTTAACATATTACTGTTCGATCGGTATTTTTCGATTTTATTGTAGAATAAGCAATGCCTCTAGAGTCTAGACGCTAATTTTCCACAGCATGCGAAAATCCGCAAAACTCAATTTTCACAGACTTTCAAGAACCTTGAAAAGCTTTTCCACCCCCCACCCTCCAAACTGGCACTGAACACACACACACACCCACATACACACACGCACAGAGTGGCGGGGTAAGAACCTAGAAGCTAGCTTAACACATTTACTTCTTCACTATCGCTAAACACATTGTAGCAGGCAGACTTAAGAAATCCTTTCACACAGTGACTTATGCAAATGAAATATAAGACCAGATAGTTTAACATCTAGCTTATGAAGAAGAAAATAAAATGTGTTCAGGTTTCTTGGCGTCCACAGAGTCTGCCCTCTTTATGTCATCTGGAAGAGCATTCCAACAGATCGGTGCAGTGTATCTGAAAGACATATGGTGGTGGTGCTGGTAGTGGTGCTGGTGATGGTGATGGTGATACGTTGTGGTGAAGAGGAGGAAGAGTTTAATTTTTGTCATTTATATTCTTATAGCTGGAGAACAAGCAGGATTCAGGGCAGGACGAAGTACCACTGAACAGATTTTAAACTTCAGAATAATATGCGAGAAATACCTACAGCACCAACAACATCTATATCATGTGTTTGTAGACTTCAAGAAAGCGTTTGACAGAGTCTGGAGTGCAGCTCCATGAAATGTACAACATCAGCCCTAACATTATTGAAGTCATCCAAAGGCTACCAGTGCAGTCCTCAACACCAGCGCCATCGGAAACTGGTTCAGAACAACAATCGGTGTGCGTCAAGGATGCTTACTCTCTCCAACACTCTTCAACATCTTCCTAGAGCGCATCATTTCAGATTCACTTGCAGATCACGAAGGCACAGTCAGCATAGGTGGTAGAGCAATCTTCAACCTCCATTGATGGATTGGCTGGAGAGGAACAAGAACTTGAACAGCTGGTACAGAGGCTTGACACCACTTCCAGAGCCTTTGGAATGGAAATAAGTGCAGAGAAGACCAAAATGATGACCAACAACACCAATGACATCAACACGGATAAGTCCAAGGCCAATCCCTCAACACAGTGCATAGCTTCAAATATTTAGGAACCATTGTATCAGACAATGGGTCCCGACAGGAAGTCCTCTCCAGGATCGTACAAACAACTGCTGCCCTGACAAGGTTGAAGCCCATTTGGGAAGACAGGACCATCAGTCTACATTCCAAGGTAAGGCTGATGCGCTCCCTTGTCATCTTCATCTTCCTATACGCTTGCGAAACTTGGACCGTCACAGCAGTTCTACAACGAAGAATACAAAGCATGAAGATGAGGTGCTACAGAAGACTTCTGGACATTTATTTATTTATTTAATCGTTCTTATATAGCGCTTTTCCAGCTCAAGAGCTGCTCAAGGCGCTGGCCGATACAGGATCTAACTCAAGCCGCCCGAGACGCCCACCCGCAGCCTTTGGGCGCATGGTCTGACGATCGGACAACTGAGCACAATCATGGGCAGCCAGGGATGGGGGAGAAGGACCTAGGTGCATGCTGGGTGTTTTCTTGTCACCGGCACTCACCCGTCTAGGACATGAGCGTCAGGATCTTTAAAGTCCGTTATGATGGAATGTATGCGACACAGACTAGACCTCGGTTTATACTCTCATCCGAAGGAGTAGGAAAACAGGAGTAAAGTGTCTTTCCCAGGGACACAACACAATGGCCCGGCCAGGGCTCGAACCCGGGACCTTCCGATCCGCAAGCCGAAGCACTACCATTAGACCACAGTGCCTCCCTATTTCCTATACCCAGCACATCACCAATGACGAAGTCCGACAGACCATCACACAAGCCTTTGGACAACATGATGACATGCTCACAATGGTGAAGAAACGGAAACACCGATGGTATGGCCACCTCACCAGAACATCAGACAAGGCACGATGCAAGGAGGCATAAAAAGAGGGAGACATAAAAAGAGGTGGGAGGACAACATTCGAGAATGGACTGACTTGACACTGAGCGAAGCAATGAGGGTTGCTGAGGACAGAGAAAGATGGAGTACGCTGGTTAAATGATCATCTGTGGTGCCCCAACGACCTTCGAATTACAGGATAGGATAGGATGTTCTTATGTGTGAAGTAGTGGATGTGAGTGTCTCTGTGTTTTAATCCATCGGCAAATCATGAGTTCTAATATATCATGGTTGAGATAACAAAGGGATCTTGACTATTGAATCTTGACTTGAATGAGGGCGGTGGGTGGATATGGTCATAATGTACAGATGTGTGCACATTCGATGACATCGACCATTAAGATGGTTGAGCGGGGACAAACAGTGAGGAGTGAGGAGGGGCTTGCAGAGAAATAGGCAGTGGGTGTGGACATTAGGAGACGGGGTGGAATAATATACAAACATCGATCTCCTGATCTCCTCCTGCCCAAATGAGACTGTTTGTAAATATAATAATCTGCTGGACGATATCAGCTGAAGGGGCGGCCACAAATACAACCACTGTACAAAACTGGTTCATGGCTGCCAACTGTTGCAAAAGCGGTAAGCCGGCTTGCTGCTGTGTTATGTGCTCTCCCAACAGACAACTTTCATGTATGCGAGCGAATTCAACATTGATTTTCTATTTCCAGCCGATAAAAACCCTTTACATTCCCTTCTCCGACCCCGCTCCTCCCACACCCCTTCATCTCAGTCGGCGTGAGACTGCTCACTGCCTTTATAGCTATGAGATTACGAGCTCGGTGCTCCGGGCCGCATAGGCGTCCACAGTTTCCTATCGCCGAGTCCGCCACGATGGAGCATTTGCTGCCTAAGCCGGCTTTGAGCGTGTCTGGAGGCCAAAGCTTGGATCGAAGCTTGGCTTAGCCAGGCCACTGAACTAGGTCGCCAAGCACCCACCCTAGCTAGTCAGCCAAGCTAGCTCACGTCTCTCGCTTTGCCCACTGACATACAACTAGCATACAGCGCAGAGGGCAGACCTTCATAAGGAAAAGCAGCTTAGAGGAAAGATAAAGCATGTTCTTAACGCACTACAAATACATTGCAGCGTTTGATTTAAAAGTTAAATACTGCGACAGTCTACTGTAGTATAGGGCAATTGTTGTAGCATATGGTTCGTCGCATAAGCACAATTAAACTTGTTTTACTTCAGATCTGCACTGGTACAACCTATCAGACTTCGTTATAGTGTGGACTTTGAGTGAGACAGACATACGATGAATTTAAATGACTTAAAGCTGATGAAGCGGTCATGGAAACCAGCCCTCATCATCATTATGACTGTCGTAGAATCAGAGACGTTGATGTGACTTTCTTTCATCGCAAATTGATGTTTTTAGAATCGTGTATGAAGTCATTCAGTGTGGACCATTTCAAAACTTGTGGTTGGTTTTCGGTCAGCAGAGAGCTGAAGAATCACTACAGAACGACGTGCAATCAAAAGAGAGCTTGTCTATTCATTTTTGTGGCTTACAGCAGAGAGCTTATTTGTCTCTATTTATTTCTGTGGCTTATAGCAGAGAGCTTATTTGTTTGTATTTATTTTTGTGGCTTACAGTTTTTGTCTCACCGTTTGTATCTAGTCAGCAGTCATAGACTATCAACCAGAGCATTCTTGGAGGTCCACGCAGCATTATATATTGAAACTATCTTAACTACGTTATAGACTCAACCAGTACACGTGTGGTTGCTGAGAAAAACTGCGGGTGCTTCTTTGCGTGTTAATGGCAAAATTCACGGTCTGGATGCAGAGGACACCGAAAAATGGAACAGTGTGAACAGGTGATACAGTTTAGGATGCAATCTCTTCAATTACTCATTGACTAAGATTTCGTAACTGAACGACAACTTACATACTGTCATGACTTGATAGAGGAGGATCGCTGCATTGGTGATATGCACAAAATAGTCATTCTGAGTTGTAAAGATCGAAGAACTTTTCTTCTGTGATAGAGAAATCGCCATTCGAGTTAATGAATCAAGTTGACCTTTGACAAACAGTACAGTAATTAGGCCTATAGCTCAGTTTAGTCCTACAGTATCTTTGGCTCTTTTCCCAGGACTCACATTCAGAACTTCGAACCAATGTGTAATAAATTGATGCAGTCCGCAAGAAAAGACAGTGGATAACATTGTGGCGAAGTGTTGCGCTGTTATACAAGTGGCATGGGTTATCCTGTTGTCAGTGCCTATAATTATCTCCTGTCTTCTGTTTCTCACCGCGGTTTTCAAAGATTGTTTCTGTCTCCCATGCTGAAGATTGGTTTCTGAAGGTATGTAATCGAACTCACTGCAAGTTCACTATCGTCGACATTTCTGGCAAATAATGTGCCTAACCAAACTTTTGATAAATAAGAAATGTATTTTTCAAATCCTGTTAGCATCGTTTCTGATCCACGGTGTTCGTTTAGATCAGACCTCGTCCCTCTCTCTCCCCCTTTCATCTCCCCCCCACCCAACCCTCCTCCACACCACCCCCCTCTCCGCTGTGGAAATATATCCTGCCTCGCTGCTCTTCTACTTCTTTAGTATTTATTTATTACTTTATTCATTCATTCATATTTTTAACTGCTGTGAAGATGCTTTAGTTGAAATCTTTAATTTATTATTTTATTTAACATTTATTCACATCTGCGGTATTAGACAACCGCTTTGAATAGCTTTGCATGACAGTCATTTCTGTATCTGTAGCCTTGCCTGGGAGGAAGCGGGCACAAATAGCACGAACTGCTTCAAGCAAAAGCAGACGATAAGGGAAAAAAAGCACGGCAGCTCTGTTGTATGAAACATTTCATTGATTTTTTTATGCTGCAGCAATCTTTTGCCCAACCTACCCTCAGTCACCTTCCTTCTAACACGCACTCTCCCTTCCTCCATCACCAGACCTCTCCCTTCCCCCGCCCCTCCCCCTCTCCTACAGCCCTCTGTCACCTCCCCTCTCGGCATTCGGGAAAAGGGCTCAAGCTGGCTTTCCTGTGTTTATTGAGAGCTCTTAAGCCGGGCGAGTCTATTTTCCCTTAACAGGGAGGTTGGGAGTATTATATTTTCCTTTCGTTTCTTATCAGTCAGTTTCTGGAGAAATTTTTATTTGTGTATTCCCAGGCTTTTCTTTGAAATAGTTTGTGAGAGTCAGAACGAGCCAAGTGTCGGTCGGTGTGCCGGTCCGTTGAACGCCATATCTCAAGAACCACGAAACGGATTTTGACCAAACTTCAGAAGAACATTAGGCCTACCTACGTTAGCGGCCTGCCTCCCGTGCCATCGTACGTGCTCCATCGCAAAGGTCAAGGTCATTGGTGTCACTTTGTTACTAAAAACACTATCTCACAAACGGCCAAAGCGACTTTGTTCAGTCGTGGTACACAAGTACTTTATATCGGAGGCCAGCCTTCAGTGGCAGTCCCGTTGTTGATCAGTTAGTCGGTCTGTCGCTTCCAATTGAATTTCAGGTTTGTTTTCTCTCCAAAACACACGGTTTGCCTTATTCGCCATGTTTATTTTTTCGGATACTTCAACTACTGCTCAGCATATTAGGTCATTCGTATTTGTACTGTGTCAAAAGGTCAAGGTCAGCGCGCTTCACTATTTTCTAAACGCGTTTTAAGCTGTATCTAAAACTTGACACAACCGATTTGGATCATGTTTTGCTTGCAGATAGATCACATAGGGGCCTATCATTCCACTTTTTAATTTTGTTTGGCGTTAATAAAGCCAGTCACAGCACCGCCCACAAAGTTAACACTTTTGAAAATGGTGGCTATGTGTGTATGAGTGTCTGGGTAATACATTTGAATGGCTTGCCATCTTGTTTCTCTTCAGGTAAGAGATAACAGGCAGGGGATAGACTGCAAACCAAGAAAGCCAAAACGATGTCTTTTTTTTTTCTTCTTTAAATTTTTGGTTGTTTAATTACAAGACTCATTTGGAAATACTTTAAACTATTCGGAAATCACAACGAGACAAATATCGGTCGGTCGGTCGATCCGTCGGTGCATTGCACGTCATGTCTCCAAGAACAACTGGACCTATTTTGTTTAAACGTCACATGAACATTAGCAGGGCTAGTGCCTAGCTATCTGCACCATCGTTAACTCAAAGGTCAAGGTCACAAAGGTCAATGTTTTGCTAAAAACGTTTTGCTCTAAATCGCAACAAACGCCTCAACCGATTTTGATTGTTTTTGTTATCTCAAAGCCAATCAGTAACTCCAAATTGATTTGACTGGTTTCAATATTTTGTTCTTTATCTTGCAGATGCTTTGAATAACTGTTATACAGCGTGTTATTTCATTGATATTTACACTGTTTTAAAGGTCAAGGTCGCTGAGGTCCATCTAATTTTAAATACGTATGGCGCTGTCTTTCAAAATTGTCTAAAAAAAAAAAACTTGATATTTTTTTGCTTGCGGATGGGATGTGAAAAGAGTTACCACTCAGTTTGGTTCCGTAGGATAAAACCGAGTTAGACCTCTCCAAGAAACTTAACGCTTTTAAAACAGCTGGATTTCCGCTGTGTATGGGAGTGTGTGGAAACACATATGACTGTCCTACCACCTTGTTTGAACTGTAGACGTAATAATGATTTGACATTAACAGGGTGTGTTATTTAAACTAAACTCAGTTGTTTCATGTATTTACGGAGCTCGCGCTCAATTTTCACGCCTCCCATCCAAACTCCCTACACACAATCACATCACGGGGCACAGATACCCCCACTTCGCCTGTAAATAAAAAGTGCATTTTCAATTCAATTCAATATTTCATCGTAAGGTCTCTTCACGCATGCGTGATTTTAGACCGCTTCGTTCTTACGCGTGGACGTACAAAACATACAGTAAAATTAAATAATTTGAATATGAATGACAACATACAGTAAAAATAAATAATTTGAAGATGAACGACAACATACAGTAAAAATAAATAATTTGAAGATGAACGACAACATACAGTAAAAATAAATAATTTGAAGATGAACGACAACATACAGTAAAAATAAATAATTTGAAGATGAACGACAACATACAGTAAAAAAAAAATAATTTGAAGATGAACGACAACATGCAGTAAAAATAAATAATTTGAAGATGAACGACAACATACAGTAAAAATAAATAATTTGAAGATGAACGACAACATACAGTAAAAATAAATAATTTGAAGATGAACGACAACATACAGTAAAAATAAATAATTTGAGGATGAACGACAACATGCAGTAAAAATAAATAATTTGAAGATGAACGACAACATACAGTAAAAATAAATAATTTGAAGATGAACGACAACATACAGTAAAAATAAATAATTTGAGGATGAACGACAACATACAGTAAAAATTAATAATTTGAAGACGAACGACAACATACAGTAAAAATAAATAATTTGAAGATGAACGACAACATACAGTAAAAATAAATAATTTGAAGATGAACGATAACATACAGTAAAAATAAATAATTTGAAGATGAACGACAACATAGAGTAAAAATAAATAATTTGAAGATGAACGATAACATACAGTAAAAATAAATAATTTGAAGATGAACGACAACATACAGTAAAAATAAATAATTTGAAGATGAACGACAACATACAGTAAAAATAAATAATTTGAAGATGAACGACAACATACAGTAAAAATAAATAATTTGAAGATGAACGATAACATACAGTAAAAATAAATAATTTGAAGATGAACGACAACATACAGTAAAAATAAATAATTTGAAGATGAACGATAACATACAGTAAAAATAAATAATTTGAGGA
Source organism: Oncomelania hupensis (assembly GCA_036898135.1). Taxonomy (NCBI): domain Eukaryota; kingdom Metazoa; phylum Mollusca; class Gastropoda; order Littorinimorpha; family Pomatiopsidae; genus Oncomelania; species Oncomelania hupensis. Next base: position 3,566,106 of record CM072523.1, on the reverse strand, counting down.
TGAACGACAACCATAATGGTTAAAACCCGGAATTACTGCATACGGGATACTTGAAGTATTTGACCCCAATTCCACCCTCCCCTCCCCCCACACACACCCAAAACCACCTCCCCCCATCCCCCCCACTCCCATTAATTTGTGTGTGGTTGAGATTGCAATTGCTGGCAACTATTATTATTGCTACTGTACATTATCGTTGTAAATATCAACTCAGAGTTAAATGAATACGAATACACAATCCTCTGTGCTGCACGTTTCAGACCAGGCGGACAGTGGCCATCAGAAGACCTATACAGGACCGATACAATCTACATGTGTACAGAGTGTGGACCACCATCTAATGATCGATCAATGCATGACGAAAATAGTCGTACCTTCTTCTCCCGCTGTTGCTGTTTACCTTAGTCCCGCTTCAGGTCCGTTCACCAGTGCAAGTATCAAGCAATAATATGGCAGTGAAGCAAGAGCCAATAGACATAGCGGACGACCACGACTTCCTTCACGAGAGAAACGATAACGATGATTCGTCTTTGAGCAGCATGACGTCATGTCCGGTCGATCTCACTTTGACCTCGCAGCCCACTAGCTTCCTGGATCACATTCGACCCTCTATGGTGGTCGACCCTCTTCACGACGACGTCCTGTTCCTGGCTCCCACACGGCGAGGCAGAGGCCGTGGTCACACGCTGCAAGGCCAGGTCCAGAGCCGTCGTGAGATCACGGAGTACGAGACCTACTCCATCTCCCACCACGAGGCGGAGCTCAACTCCAAGCAGCTCCCCAAGAAGTACCGGTGCCGTTTCTGCGTGTATAAGACCAGCTACAAGTCTGACCTGAACCGTCACCTACGGAAGCATGGCATTGCGCCCCAGCATTGCCCATTGTGCAACATGCCCTTCAAAACTGCCGGTAACTTGGAGAATCACATCAGAATGGCACACAGCATCTGCAGCTCCTCACCCACCCTGTCTGGCATGGGTCACCTAGCAATGTCATCCCCGACCTCTCCTGTCTTGGGGGGGATCGGGGGTTTCGTGTCACCCACCACCTCGTCTCCGGGGAGTGGAATTGGTTTCGGGCCTCCCGTTGTTCTGGACGCGTTGGGCGGGGTTGCTTTCCCAGGCAGCATGGGTCCTTCTGAACTCAACATGTTGTCAGCGGCTGTCGGGGAGAAGGAGGGAAGAGGAAGTCGACACCGAGAGACGCATCACATGCAGGATTATCCAGTGTTGTCTCAGGTAACTGCTGTAGTCTTTATCATGCTATTTACAGTTATTTCGGTGTAGGTAAATCTTCTGCCTTGCTATACTTCACTTGTGCTAAGAGCCTAGTTCAATATGTTGTTGATATGTTGTGTGTGTAGCAAACGGACAAAGTTCCAACACGGAATTCCTTTCCTGCCTAGTCATTTCGGTGGTTTCTCTTCGTGTTGTCAGGAGCCGTAAGGTATAGTACTATACTGATTACAAACAAGATCATAAACTTCATTTATCTGGCACGTTTCCTGCTTGAGGTAGGTTAGAGAATATTGCTGACGAATCATGAGAACTAAGACATTTGATGGTTTTGCAAGCACAATTATGGGCAGAAGCACATCAATTCCTAATTTCGATTTTGCTCCTTTATGCAAATGAATGCATCATCATCATCATCATCATCATCATCATCATCATCATCATCATCATCATCATCATCATCATCATCATCATCATCGTCGTCGTCGTCGTCGTCGTCGTCGGCGGGGGCGGCGTCATCATCATCGTCGTCGTCGTCATCGTCATCATCATCATCCCTCTGAGACCAACTCTTGCTCTCTGTTTCAGGCGGTCCTGTCAGCACAGCTGTCGTGTCACGTCTGTCCTTTCGTGTGCAACGACTCCACGGTTCTGGCCCGCCACATCCTGGCTCACCCTGCAGAAGAAGAAGCAGCAGCTGCCTCAAAGTCCTCTTCAGCCTCTTCTGAAGTACCCATCACAAGGCTGTCCTGCAGCAGTTGCGGAACATTTGTGGACTCATTCGAAGACCTGCAAGCTCACAGACGCACATGTATAGGAGGCTCTGACGAAGAACGTCAAGAATGTCAAAAGCGTACTTCTCTAGGGACTTATGTTCAGCACACCACACTGTACTGCAGCACCTGCGGTGTGTTGTCAGGTTCTCTTGAGGAGCTGCAGATCCACAGACGTTCCTGTTCGAAATCATCCTATAGTGGAAAGCTGACCCCAAACAGATCATCTTCTGTGGAAATTCATAGGACAGTTGAATCCTTAAAGGATAAAGTTATTGGGATGGACCAAAGTAAGAAGATCTCTGGAAATGTGTCTTTGAGAAATCCAAGACATTCGTTAACAGATGATACAGAGGGAAACGCAGGTAATGACAGCAGAAGACTCTCTGGCGATCTGGAACACGGAGAGAAACGATTGGGTGGTCTTGCTCGCCAAGAGACCATGGACAAACTGAGAAAAAGCCTAACGGTTCAAAAAGATGGTGAGCAGTCTTCAACAACTACTTTGGTTCCAGAGAGAAGTAGGGATTCTGTAGACCTTTCCCCTGCAGGTTCTCATAAAACTGAAAAAGACAGATTAGAGACCTTAGACATGGCATTGGCCCGTAGTCTTGCAGTACAAAGCTTGTTTTATTCAAGCAATCACAAGAGACACGAGGCACAAAACCAGAACAAGACAAACAATTGCTCTGACATTTCATTTTCCAAAACAGATCTCGCGGTACAGAATCGTTCAGGCGACCCCAATGCTGGAATCCATAAACGGCAAGAAAACAACTCAGAAAAAGACATTGCTGTGAACTTGTCTAGAGATTCCTTGGTAGAGACATCAGCGACAGAAAATGAGAGCGCAAAAGTTAAAGTGACAGAGAAGGAAGACAAGACTTCACTCTCAAGAAGCGTAAGAGGCAGTGCTTTGTGCATCGAGATAGGGAGCCATATAGATAAATCTTCAAAAGGCAAAAAGTCATCTCCTGCAGACCATTGTGACTCAAATAGCGGTGGAACTAAATCTTTTATTGCGCCAGAGCCCGCTTCTTTAATCACACGCAACTCAGAGTCTATTGGTCACATGCCTGACGGCGAAGACTTCTTCATCAAAGAGGAACCAGATTGCCCGAGCCCTGCAGTTAGCATCGAACAAGACGAACAACACGAAAAAACAATGGAAGGGTATCCAAATATCGAAGGAAATCCAGTCTCTGAAGTGTCTGCTTCTATCCTATCGACGGGTCACCAAGGCCACGAAGGAATTGGACACAGACTAGCTGTGTGTGCTGTCTGTGATAGGTCCTTCTCAAGAAAATCCTTGGTGATTAGACACATGCATGAAGCTCACGGCCTGCCGCTGCAGATGGATGCCACTCTAGTAAGGCAAGGGCATAGCAGCAACACTGTACAGTCATTCGAACAGAGAGGCTCAGCCCGGTGTTCAACGTCACCAAGGGTCACAAGTTCTTGCGCAAGAAGCTCCAGAGAAGCTGCGAGACCACAAGGCGTTTTTCGTGCCACCGAACCTAGTACTAATAGTGTTCTTGTTCACGATGGTGATTTGTATCACGTTTATCGACCCTCGGCCAACGATTTTTATTCTCGCAATCAAGGACGTCAAGAGAGTCCATCAAGCAACTTCTACATGCAAACTTCACAGTCGTCATCGCTGCATATTCCTCAACATCCGCGTGTGACTCAACAGCCTCCAGTCTCAAGACGGTATGCAAAACTGGTGTCCAATTTTGATGACTTTGCCGCGCGTCCTTATGCTTGTTCGCTCTGCTTCTTCCGTACTTCAAGTCTGGGAGAATTGCGCTTGCATGTACACAACCATTTGACCGGAGGCAGCAATACGGAGCACATTCCTGCAACTGCTCGACTTGCTCAGCCTGAGAGTGTTCTGCGTATCCAAAGATCTTCTCCAGTAAGGCTGGATGTTCAGAGCGAGGTTGAGCCACAAGTACTACAGCCAAGCAGTGAAGCTTTATTCTTACCAGTAAACACTGCACTGCTTCCAACGCATAATCCAGCTGTTCAGTCTTCAGGACCAGGCACACAAACTCGACATCCAAGCAATGCCTCTTCAGTAACTGATGACTGTTTCCTGTCAGAGGATAAACCAAGAGAACAAAAAGCTTGTCCAAAATCGAGTAATATTGATGACTGCTCAGAAATGGATATTGATAACGAAGACCTAATACCTCCTGAGTCCAGACAGACAACTAGCAATGCAGAACAGAGTTCACACAATATTCGTGCAGCTTCTCCACAATGTGGTGAAGTTCCGGGGGAAGCTGAAATCGGCGAAACATGTCCTGCTAGTCCTGGCACGAAAGCAAAACGATGTGAAGCTTCAACCAGAGAGTCAAGCGCTGATTGTACAAGCAATTCTGCATGCAAGGATGAAGATTCAACCAATACAAAGGAGTTTATAGCATCGGAGCAGGTGTCTGATAAACCAAGTCAGCAATATACCAGCGTGCACACTTCCAGCGAGTCAGATGTAAAATTACATGGTCATGTACCAACAGAGGAATTGGCTGGAAGCAGATCACCTGCAATATCTGTCTGTCAGCGGAGTCCAGGAGAGTCTGCTGAGAGGAGATCAACCCCAGCAGCTGAATCCCAGAATTCAATGGAAGCTCGTGAATTTCCTACTCCTGTTGCTGTTGCCGCAATGAATGGTGCCAGCTGTATGGAGGCAGTACACAAAATAGATAATGACCCGATGAGTTCTAAAGAAATTGATGTGATCCAAGAAGACAATTCCCCGTCGGGGATCGTGAAATGTCAGAAGACATGTGATTTGCAGCCTGAAGATTTGCAGAATAAGTTTGAGTTTTCAACTGACATGTTATCTTTCCTTCAATCACCGGCTTCTATAGTACAGGAAAATCAAAGAGAGAAAGAAGACAGGCAAGAGCAACCTGAAGTCCAGAAAGATTCTGAAAAGGATACATTCATTTCAGATTCTTCTGCACAAAGTTTGTCGGTAGGTCTACATGCAATTTCTTCTATCAAGCATGTCATGGAACAGTCTGGAACTGGCTGTGTTCTGGGCCAGAAGGAGTCATTAGACAACGGAGAATCCACAGATGATTTGAGCATCGAATGTGCCTCTGCCGTGACCTCAGAAAAGTCAGAAAATAAACTTCCGGGTTGTGAAGATGTTGCATATGTGTATGGTGAATCAGAGGGGCATACTCTGGTTAAAGAACATCAAGAATATCCAGCTGAAAGTTCTGGAAGTGGACTTTTAGCAACAAACAGAAATTCACGTGCAATTCGTGCAAAGGGGAAAAATGCTTCGACTTCGAACCCTGAACAAAATTTAGACCGGGAAAAAGTTTCGCTTAAGTCTGATACCTTTTATGACCGAAAAGGGCAGAAAACGCAGTTGGCGGCGTTTCATCACAACGCTACACGTGCAAAGCGTGCGCGCAAGAACACGCTTTTGCCCCTAAAGACAACGCCATTGGTCAGATCTCAAGTAGTCACAGATCTGTTTCGCATCTCAAATACATCTACAGTGTCATTGCGTGCAGGCAAGAACAGGCCTAGAAATGTTTACCTGCAGAGAGCAAAGAGGTTTAGAACTGGTGAAAACAAGCAAGAGAGCAGTCGCTGTCACAGGTGCGGCAAGTGGTTTTCCCTGAAGGGGCTGTGTAATAGGCACATGAAATTTTGTGGCTTAGAAAAATAGACGAATGAAATAGAGCTAAAATGTGTTCATTGTTTTAGAAAAGCTAAAATGTGTGTTCATTGTTTAGAAAAAGAGACGTGATCTTCAATTATTAAATAATACCCTTAAAATTCGACTCTTGTACATTACCCTATTTACATGTAATATTTTTGACTATCAACTTATTATTGTTATTGTTATTATTATAATTATTATTATTATTATTATTATTATTATTATTATTATTATTATTATTATTATTATTATTATTATTATTTATTTTATTCTATTTTTTTTTTAAATTATTTTTTAAAATTATTAATATATACCACCACCATTGCCATCATCATCATCATCAGCAGCAGCAGCATCATCATCCACATCATCCACATCACATCATCATCATCATCATCATCATCATCATCATTATCATCATTAAAATAATAAAATAATAATAATAATAATAATCATCATTAATCATAATAGACTAATAATAATAATAGTAATTATTATTATTATTATTATTATTATTATTATTATTATTATTATTATTATTATTATTATATATTTTGCACTCTTCTTTAACATTATTTAACATCTAAATAACATCATTTTATTATTTAAAATGAAGTATGAGAATGTGACCCGATAGGACAGAGTAGATCTGTAATGTAACGTTGAAGATTTTTTTTTTAGGGAAGGGGGGAGAATTTGGGGGGCAGCTGAAGCAGCGCACCAGTATTCAAAACCATCACTTACGGAGTGCCGCTCACTATTGTCCACTGCGGGTTTTGCAAAGGTCTCAATTCTCTCTTATTATTATTTCTCTTATTATTATTTGGAGTCGAGTTGTGTGCGGAAGTATTGTACTTCATTTGTCGCCTCATACCCCCCGTGGGGGTGCCGGGGGTTTCAGTATAAATAGTATCCCCACTTTCTGGAAATTAGTGCTTTAAATTCCCACTGTCGCTGTCTTTCTCATTTGCTCTTTCTCATTCCTGCTCTTTTCTATCAATCTGCTATACTATCTTTTTCTTCGCTAGACCAGTCACCTACCTTTTTTCTTGAAAACTCTTCCGGGACAAGACTCCTTATTTGTGTATGAGGTCTGTTGGATCAGCTTGGTAATATTGGACGCTTTCTGCCAGGTAGTCACTAGGGCTTCCTATGAGGCTATTATTTAGCAATGTAGGCATTTTATATGTATGTGTTTTGTTGATAATTTATAATGATGTTTGTATTCTATATTGTTTTTGTAAACGGGGGTTCGATAAATTAGAGTACAGCCTCAGCGTCCCCTGCGTGGGATGTCTTTATTGTAAAGTGACTTGCTGGCGGAGAGCTTTCAGTTTTACCCCTAGGGTTGTTTCAGCAGATCTTGTATGCGGATCCGGGGTTGTCCGGTCCTGATTTGGCTCGGAAGAGTCCGCTGGACCTAAAGCAATAATCATGTAATGTAACGTAATGTAATGTAATGTAATGTAATGTAATGTAATGTAATGTCGCCTTATGCCTGAACGAAAGGGCCTGTAACTCCACTAGTTGTTTGGTCTTGTTTTGTCTTCTATTGCCTACATCAACATTCTTCTTTATATGAATTGAATTAAATAACATTGAAATCAGCATTCTGTTAATGTATTTATCCATTTCATTACCCCGTAGGAGATTTTTCAATAACAAAACCATTGATTGGTTCATTATTGCTCATTGCTTTATTTGATGTGCCATTCACAGATTGTGCTGTTGAAATAAAATGTAGTTATCTAAAATAACATGAACTGCGTCAGTCTTGTTTCAGTGGAAGAAAAGTGAGTGAGTGTAGTGTTTGTGTATGTGTGCGTTTGCGTGTGTACCAGCGCGCGCGTGCGAGTGCTTGAATATATGCGACTCTCTCTCTCTCTCTCTCTCTCTCTCTCTCTCTCTCTCTCTCTCTCTCTCTCTCTCTCTCTCTCTCTCTCTCTCCGGTCCAGAGGATCTAATAATATTGTACTCTAATACTAATTATTCTCTCCTAGGATCTCTCGCTTTAGATATAGTTTCGCCCCAAAACGCCTAAATTACGACAATATACTGAAGGACATCAGTCTCGGGCACCCTGGAAGCCAAAATGGAACGGAAAATGCCCAGAATGTGAACTCCCTGCGCACAGGCACTTGTATCTGGACAAGCGACGCGTGTCACCGGCATAGACGCTACAAGCGATACAAGCGCCTGTGCCCATGCAGATGATAATGACCAGTATGGCTGCTTATGCGACGGAATGGTTCAAGGGAGGTAATACGATACAGCCTGAATGGATTGTTACATTTTTATTGTTGCCTCCCTTAGTTCATAAATTCCCACTTTTCTTGTTTGATGGCCAAGACATACAATACAATACAAGGTTATTGCTTTAGGTCCAGCGGACTCTTCCGAGCCAAATCAGGACCAGGGCCAAGACATAGTTCACATCCTACGCCGATAATACGCCAGCAATTATTGACGACGACGATAATGATGGTGATGCTGACGATGATGATGATAAAGATAATGATGACTACGCCGACGATGATTATAATTGTGACGATGACGTCGACGACGAGGAGGCCGCCGACGACGACAGCGACGACGAAGACGACGACGACGATGATGATGATGATGATGACGCAGATGATGGTGGTAATTGTGACTATGACGACGACGGTGCTGCTGCTAATAATTGTGACGACGATGATGATGATGATGATGATGATGATGATGATGATGATGATGATGATGATGATGATGATGATGATGATGATGATGGCGCTAGCCAGTACGACTCACCTCGGTGTATGAGGCCCGTGCTGTGGTGACGTAAGAACGGTCAAGGAAGAGGAGGTGATGTAGAGCCCTTTGAAGGCTCATGGACATTGGGGACCGCTGACAGGCCTGGCTTTATAACGTCCATACTTTATCCAAACCCTGTCACCACCATCCCACCTCCCGCCGCTATCTACAAATCTACTGTCTCTCTCTCTCTCTCTCTCTCTCTCTCTCTCTCTCTCTCTCTCTCTCTCTCTCTCTCTCTCCCTCTCTCTCTCTCTCTCTCTCTCTCTCTCTCTTTCTCCACCTCTCCTCTCTCTCTGCCTCTCTCCCCTGCTGTTTCTCTCTTATTTCTTCTATCCGCCTGTCTTTATCGGATGACAATGTCGACGACTTTAGAGAGAAGAAGCACAACAACTTGAACTTTATGATGATGGTGACGACGACGACGACGACGACGACGACGATGATGATGATGATGATGATGATGATGATGATGATGATGATGATGATGATGAAGATGCTTATGATGATGATGATGATGATGAAGAAGATGATGATGATGAGATGATGATGATGAAGAAGAAGAAGAAGAAGAAGAAGAAGAAGAAGAAGAAGAAGAAGAAGAAGAAGAAGAAGAAGAAGAAGAAGATAACAAAACAACCACACGAGGAGGAGGAAGAGAAGAAAGAAGAAGAGGGGGAGGAGTTGGAAGATGACAACAAAGATGTCGGTGAAGCTGATGACGACCATTTCGCTGATGTTGAAAATGGCGGGTTTGTGAACTCGGGGGCTGCCATTATGGCACGCTTAGCCTCGTCGGCCATAGTCCACCACGGAGTAGTTTACGAGTGGTCACAAAGGACCGCTAAGATACATTCTCTCGCCTGGACAAATCCTATTTAAGCCACTGACCACTAGCCGTGTCAGGCTAGAACATGATGGTCAGGACAAAGAAAGCGGAAGGAGGGAGGGGGCGGGGGTGTAAGTGTAGGGGAGAGAGAGATTGGTTTAATGCTTTAGGCCACACCCCTTTCGCAATTACATATACATATAACATATTTTCATACAACATGAATAATGAACAAAGGGAGCGTCGCGCGTGTGAGATAAAAAGTATAAACACATACGCAATAAAAAAAAATTCATACACTAGATAGGAAGACAAAGGAAAATAAGTAATTAAATAATAAAGTAAAAGAGTCATTAAAAACCATAACAAAAATTAAAATAAGAATAATAAAGTAACAAACATAATATATAGCTTACCCTTTTGAACCGAATTACGAACTTCAGTTATTTTCGCTTTTCTTGATTTTTTTCGGCATAAACCAGGAAGCAGGACAATGCTTTTATAAGTGTCAGATCAAGCCCAATATCGCTGGACAAAAACAATTGCTCAAAGTCGTGCTTATTAGGAAGTATAAACTTACTTTTAAGAGACCTGAACAGTGGACAGACGAACCGAAAATGGCGTTTGTCATCAGGGCAAAAGGAGCATTTTTGTTTGGACAACACATCTTATCGGTTTACGTTTGCATTAACAGGAAATATTCCTGCTCTGAATTTTATAACAGTCTGTCGAAAAATGGGCACTGAAAATAGTCTATATATGTTTCAGGAACAAATAAGAGTTTAAAGGAAGTGTAATCATCGTAACGGTGACTTTCACACATTGATTCGCGCCAGCTTTGCACAAACATATCAATCTTTTGTTTAGAAGTTGCAAAAATGCATTTGGGTCACCAACTCTCTGATGGAGCCCTACAATTCCAAAGCCAGTATTACAAGCCATTCTTTAATGTTCTTCGCCCAACATCTTTTCCCTCTTTCATCTAGGAAGACAAGCATCCTGTAAGCTACTGAAGGCAGCCGATTTTCGTCTAGCTGGAGTAACTTCAGCATTATTTTATACAACGCAAACGGGAGTTAACTTCCTAGTTCATCATACACAATACTGTTTGGGTTGTCTTTGGATAAGCCCACAAAAAGTTTGCAAGCAATTAAGTGTACCTATTCAATGCATGCAACTTCATGGAGACCCAATAACTCAGCAGCGTACAACAAGGAGGGGAGAGAGAGAGAGAGAGAGAGAGAGAGAGAGAGAGAGAGAGAGAGAGAGAGAGAGAGAGAGAGAGAGAGAGAGAGAGAGAGAGAGAGAGAGAGAGAGAACGCATCATTTGCAAAATGCAAAAGTTTCATCCGGCATTGCTCGTGTTACTGGTTTTAATTCTTCCGGAAGACACAGTATAATGTCCATATTGTCCTAACATCAAATGTCTTCAAAATACCACTACTAATCCAAATATCGAAATAAACATATTTACAACTAAACAGATAGTGTTATGGTGCTCGCAATCTAGGTCAGGATGGCGTTTAGGGTCGAGGTCATGGTCTACTGGCGCAAAACTAATGACCATGAGTTCGATCCTCGCAATTTGGAGAGTAAGAGGAAGGGGGGAGGTTGGGAGATGAGAGGGGTGTGGTATAGGGTATAACTTAGGTACGATGTTTGTAGAGTAGTGGGGTATAGGGTATAACTTAGGTACGATGTTTATAGAGTAGTGGGGATAGGGTATAACTTAGGTACGATGTTTATAGAGGGTGGGGTATAGGGTATAACTTAGGTACGATGTTTATAAAGGAGTGAGGGATAGGGTATAATTTAGGTACGATGTTTATAGAGGGTGGGGTATAGGGTATAACTTAGGTACGATGTTTATAGAGTAGTGGGGATAGGGTATAACTTATGTACGATGTTTATAGAGGGTGGGGTATAGGGTATAGTTGAGTTGAGTTGAGTAGATTACCGTCCCCGGACACAGACGCGTATAGGGGACTTCATAGGGTATAACTTAGGTACGATGTTTATAAATGGGTGAGGGATAGGGTATAACTTAGGTACGATGTTTATAGAGGGGTGGGGGATAGGGTATAACTTAGGTACGATGTTTATAGAGTAGTGGGGTATAGGGTATAACTTAGGTACGATGTTTGTAGAGTAGTAGGTATAGGCTATAACTTAGGTACGATGTTTGTAGAGTAGTGGGGATAGGGTATAACTTAGGTACGATGTTTATAGAGGGTGGGGTATAGGGTATAACTTAGGTACGATGTTTATAGAGTAGTGGGGATAGGGTATAATTTAGGTACGATGTTTATAGAGGGTGGGGTATAGCGTATAACTTAGGTACGATGTTTATAGAGTAGTGGGGATAGGGTATAACTTAGGTACGATGTTTATAGAGGGTGGGGTATAGGGTATAACTTAGGTACGATGTTTATAGAGTAGTGGGGATAGGGTATAACTTAGGTACGATGTTTATAGAGTAGTAAGGGTAGGGTATAACTTAGGTACGATGTTTATAGAGTAGTGGGGATAGGGTATAACTTAGGTACGATGTTTATAGAGTAGTGGGTATAGGGTATAACGTAGGTACGATGTTTATAGAGGGGTGGGGGATAGGGTATAACTTAGAAACGATGTTCATCACTCAGGATGAGAGTATAAAAAGAGGGCTAGTCTGTGTACGCGTGTATTCCAACGCGTGTCCTAGACGGGACACCAACAGGCTACACCCAGCATGCGCTATAGGTCCTGTTGTCCTCCTTCCACTCATTCCCCACCCCACCCACTCATGTCCTGGGTAGTGCTGGGTTGTCCTGGGTAGTGCTGGGTTGTCCTGGGTAGTGCTGGGTTGTCCTGGGTAGTGCTGGGTTGTCCTGGGTAGTGCTGGGTTATCCTGGGTAGTGCTGGGTTGTGCTGAGTTGTCCTGGGTAGTGCTGCTCTTGGATAAAATCTTGCAGCACAAATTTCGTTGGCATGGGTGACGAAGTAAAATCCAAAAATCCAGCATCTACAGAATCCCAAATCTAACAGCTGCTGAAGGTACGAGATGTACCAGGCATGTACAGAAGAATGCCCAATTCAAGATCAACGCATTATTGCGCTCAAAGAGTTTCTCATGGCGCAGACTAAAATACTGACCATGCGAGGCGTAGACGGAAGCATCGTTAACAGTGAGTACAGTACATTTTCCTCCCACGTTTGTTGACATCACTTTCGCTCATTCTACAGCACGCGTGGTTAGCCTTAGGTGGTTTAATCTCTCGGGAAACCGCATTCTTGGGTTCTGAGCGACAACACACACACACACACACACACACACACACACACACACACATAACATACACACACATATATACACAACCCACACACACATACGTGCTCTCATAAAGAGAGACAGACAGAAAAAAGCTGGAAAGGGTTGGGGCAGGGGAGGAGAGAGGACAAGAAAGATAAAAAGAAGGAGAAGAGGGAGAAGAAGAAGGAGAAGAACAAGAAAGAGAAAAAGAAGGAGAAGAGGGAGAAGAAGAAGGAGAAGAACAAGAAAGAGAAAAAGAAGGAGAAGAGGGAGAAGAAGAAGAAGGAGGAGGAGGAGGAGGAGGAGGAGGAGAAGAAGAAGAAGAAGAAGAAGAAGAAGAAAGAAGAAGAAGAAGAAGAAGAAGAAGAAGAAGAAGAAGAAGAAGAAGAAGAAGAAGAAGAAGAAGAAGAAGAAGAAGAAGAAGAATTAATTGGTGATAAAGCTGATGACGAAGAAGATGATCTTTCCACCTCCTCCACTATCCCTTCCTCTCCTTAACCGCGACCGACAGGCATTCCTTTATTTACGCACTTACAAAATATACGTCATCTGAAACTTTCACACTTCGCTCGTGACACGTCGAACCTTCTTAAAGTGAATCTGACGTCATTTTTCGTATACGTTTACAGTTAGTATGATCATAGAAAAGTGTATTGATCCACATTGTGGAGGTCAAACTCTCAAATAAGTATTTAAACAGCTGCCGCCCCCCCCCCCTCTCCCCCCCCAAAAAAAAAAAAAAAAAGAAAAGAAAAAATGACAGTCGGTTTTTCGATAACGTCATCTAACAATTCGGACGCTTTGCTACAGTCATTATGCGTCACCCGATACCACAGGCGCACAAATCTTCCCCGTCCTTTTAATCCACAGCCAACGCGCTTAAGCATGGTGGTCACGCTCCGCTGATTTTAAGTTGTGTGTAGTCATCTTTTAGTGTAAGTTATTTTCTGTCTGTCTGTCTGTCTCTCTCTGTCTCTGTCTGTGTGTGTCTCTCTCTCTCTCTCTCTCTCTCTCTCTCTCTCTCTCTCTCTCTCTCTCTCTCTCTCTCTCTCTCTCTCTCTCTCTCTCTCGTAGGTATCGACCTCAGACGCACTGTAACTTGAAGGAAGATTTCGCCCACACACACACAAAAAGAATAAAAATGTTTTTTAAAAAAAGAAAAAAAGAAAAAAAAAAGAAAAGAGGTAAATGGATCATTTTAACAGTAAGCATGTCGGTTTACTTAACACATGTTTTCTGACAAAAAAGTCAAGTAAATGGGTCCAAGTAAGGCAGGGAAGTCATGACATAGGCTGTTAATTATCTGATGTCACAATAGATGAGACTGTCACAATGGATGACACTGTCACAATGGATGAGACTGTCACAATGGATGAGACTGTCACAATTGATGACACTGTCACTATGGACGAGAAATTATCTAAGTAAAACAAATCATAGTACCAACATTGAAAACGCTGTCTTAATACAAAGTATTTATATCAAAAGTGGGTGCAACAGGCTATGTGGTGTCAGGAACAGCAACACCACCAAAAGCGTTGAATGTGAAGACATAACATTCCAGGCAGTGGTTCGAATCTGGTTGGACGGCCCTGATGCACAGACAAGCGCTCCCTAGTCCTACGAGTCAGTGAGAGTATAAACCGAGCTCTAGTCTGTGCAAGCACGCATTTTACCATCACTGAGCCTGTCATTTACCCTTGGGCAACAATACACAGCTTTGGAGGTGAAAGACAGCCTGTCTATAAAGTAATTACCGAAAGTTAGACTCTCTCATCACCACAACCATAAAACGAGTGATGGAAAGATTGTAAGATTGGCAAATTAATGCTAAGATCACTGTCCTCCTGCTAATAATCTCCATCTCGACCTCTCATCACCTTGGAGATGCGAACCCAGATCTCCCCACATTGCACCCGAGGGCTGTAGCACGGAGCATGTTGTGCTAGGCCCAGACAGGTAGGAAATGAGATATTATGGATTTGGTGTCACAACGGATGTGGCTGGCGATGAGTAATGGCCGCGCTCTCCTCAAATGGCGACGAAGCTTGCACCCAATGATATCCTCTTGCAACTGCCTACGTGTAAGCCTAATTCACACACTCAGCACCTGAGACTAACCCAGTCTTAAGTTTGTCTCTAATTTGTCTCTGCAGCTGGTTACAGACTGCAGTTGTGTTTTTAAAAGTACTATGTCATCGCATCGACATCGCTTCCCCCTCGCCTATACATTAAAAAAAAAAAAAAGGGGGGGGGGGGGGGGGGGTTAGGGGGCACTATGTTACGTCCACCGGCCATAATAATTATCCTATCCTATCCTATGCCTGCTAAATATCTGCAGAGACTTGTGAGAGGTATCCGGCGCTTCTCTGGTACGCTGTGTGAGCCGTATTGGGTCTAATGGGCAGAAAACAAGAGACCACAAAGACAAGAGACGATTCATTATTTTAAGGAAGAGACAATGAAAACAAGAGACGAGACGATGAATCGAAGAGCAGAGATGATGAAAACTATAGACGATTAGAAGAAGAAGCAGAAGAAGAAGTTTGTACGATACTGTAATATTAATAACATGCTGTTCCAAACTGTTTAAAAGTAGCTTACACACAGTACAAACCAAAACAACACCATAAACATAGTAGGCTTCCATTTTTACTAACAAACTTATGTTTCACTTCTTTTGTTATATAAACCATAATGTACACGCACGGACAAGATGTCTTACAAACAAACAAAGCATAAACAACCGCGACCAGACAATAAAACAACATGGCCGCGAGATTCAAGATGGCGTGTTGACAAGGGCGAGCACTCTGCGCACCCTGTGACTCCTTTCAGGCTGTCCGCGGGGTAGTCTCCCATTTGTTATTCACAGAAAAGGGACCATGACATTTTCCAGTCTCGCTCTGTCGGAGGTCTGTCTGATAGGTGAGTGTGAGTGTGTGGTACAGTGAGACTGATACTACAACAATGGCTGACTTTCGCGACAACTGCTCCAAACAAATACTACGACATCTGTCCGCTTTACGGATGCAATGTATGGATTAGAGAATGACACATGTTGTTAAAGTCACGCAGTAAATAAACATTGCAAATATTAATATTAGATTAAAAAAAAAACACAAAAAACTGGGATTTGGATTTCGGATGTTATTTGCGCGCTTTTGTGTCTTGCATTATCAAATCTAGAACACGAGTTTCTACCCCAGTGGAGGTGCCGGGGGGTTTCAGCATAAATAAAATCCCCACTTTCTGGAAATTTAGTGCTTTAAATTGTCGTTGTCATTCTCCTTTGTTCTTTTTCATTCCTACTCTGTTCTATCAATCTACCATACTATCTTCTTCTTCGCTAGACCAGTCACCTACCTTTTTTCTTGCAAACTCTTCCGGGACAAAACTCCTCATTTGTGTGTGAGGTTTGTTGGATCAGCTTGGGAATATTGGACGCTTTCTGCCAGGCGGTCACTAAGGCTTCCTATGATGTTATTATTTGGCAATGTAGCCATTTTCTATGTATGAGTTTTGTTGATATTTTATAATGTTTGTATTTTATTTTGTTTTTGTAAAAGTGGATTCGATAAATTAGAGTATAGCCTCAGCGTCCCCTGCGTGGGATGTCTTTATTGTAAAGTAACTGGCTGGTGGAGAGCTTTCAGTGTTACCACTAGGGTTGTTTCGGCAGATCTTTTATGCGGATCAGGGATGAGTCCTCTTTCAGCGACGTTGTGGTCTTGATTTTGTGGTCCTGATTCGGCTCTTTGCAGTCCGCTGGACTCTGTAAGCAATGAATAACTAACTAACTAACACAAGTTACAGGATCCGTGCGAAGGAATGCGTGCGCGCACAGACTACAGCTCGGTTTATACTCTCATCCGAGAAGTTAACACCAACTCTTGACGAGGTCATTAGCAGAGGATATTTGCATTGATCTTTCCCAGGTCAGATTTTTTATTTGTTATTATTTTAAAACGTGTAACATAATTATCAGCGTCGGTAATTATGGTTTAAGCACTTAATTTTTTTTTTATTAAAGAAGTACAACGATTTTAAAAAAATACATTCGGCTTTTTAAAATTTAAATACATTTTACTATTATAATTTATTAAATTGATACTTTTATTCATTGATTTTGGTCTTTGTTTCTTTTTTAAACCTTTTCTAAAAAAAAATCATTTTGGAGGAGGGTTAAGAGAGAGAGAGAGAGAGAGAGAGAGAGAGAGAGGGGGGGGAGAGAGGGAGAAGGGGATGGAGAGAGAAGGGGAGAGAGGGAGAAAGAGAGAGACAGAGACGGACAGGGACAGACAGAGATCAGTTTGGTGTCAAATGCAGGTAAAGGTCAGACTTCAGAATAGGATTAGGTTAGCGTTAATTGCAGTGTTGCAATAAAAACTTTCCACCTCTCCCTCCAATTTTTGCCACCCCCTCACGCACGCACACACACACACACATAACCACACACACGCACACACACACCCACACACCCCCCCCACACACACACACAAGTGCGCTGCGAGAAGGACTGTTGGGTGTGGCAGTTTGTAAGCTGTGTATAAGTTGCCATTTATTTACTCAGTCATGAATTTATTGATTCAAACATAATCGTGTTGTATTCGTGTGTTTGTGTACTTAAGAGGCTTCAGACCATGAATCAGTTGAACGTTTGTGTGTGCGTGTGTGTTGTGTGTGTGTGTATGTGTGGGTGTGTGTGTGCGTGTGCGTGTGTTTGTGTGTGTGTAAGTGTGTGTGTGTGGGTGTGCGTGTGTGTATGAGCGCATGCGTGTGTGCGTGTGTTTTAAAAACGTGTTAATGATTGCTTGTTTAGGGCTAGCACACAAGACATTTGCGTGTGCGTGCGCACGTGTGTGTGCGTGTGTGTGTGTTCGTGCGCATGTATATGTGTGTGTTTGCATGTGAGCGCGTGGGCGTGCGCACGTGTGTGTGTGTGTGCGCGCGCCTATGAAGGAGTTTGGTTTGTATTATTGCGTAGGCAGAACGTAAGAGAGAAGCCTGTGAGAGACAGACGTAAAATTTTATGTTTCCCCCACCCACACCCCGTCCCCATCTCCTCCATATCCCTCTCCAGCTCTACCACAGTAGCCCCGAGTTAGAAATGCCGTCGTCACCCCATACCTTCACAATAAAGTCCTCCTCTTTACTTTAACTTTCCGATAGTATAGGGGTTTGCAACATTAGGCTACAATACAAAATCCTCACACACTCACAAACACACACATACACACACACCCACACACACACACACTCACAAACTTACACATACACTCACACACACACACACACCCACCCACCCACCCACACATACCCAAACTCACCTACACATACACACACACAACCGCCGTTGTGATGACTTTCATGAAACTCTACATACGTTACTTTGACATTTTTACAAATTTCTCCATTTTTATAAGCTAACCCTAACCCTAACCCTTAACCTAACCCTAAGCCTAACACAGCCCTAACCCTAACGGAACACTGTTTTGACGTCAAAATAACGGGGTCCGTCAAAAGAAAGTACGTAGAGGTTCAAGTGTATGTCAGAATAAAGCCGTTTCTACCTAGCCACACACTCACACTCACACACACAAACACATTCACACACACACACACACACACACCCATTTTTGTAGAAACGACGTTATGATGACTGTCGTGAAACTCTACATACATTATTTTGACACACTTACCATCATGTTGACATTATTTTGACATTTTGCCATTTTTTTGAAGCTATTCCTAACCCTAACCCTAACCCTTAACGTAACCCTAAGCCTAACAAAGCCCTAACCCTAACAGTACACTATTTTGAGGTCAAAATAACGGGGTCCGTCAAAAGACAGTACGTAGAGGTTGAAGTGTATGTCAGAATAACGGCGTTTCTACCTAGCCACACACACACACACACACACACACACACACACACACACACACACACACACACACACACACACACACACACACACACACACACACAACATACACACATACACAGTGCAATAACAAAACAAAAAAACCACGATTTAACTTAATACTACTGTATATATAATTTTTAAGACATATGGCTATAGGATATACTACAAAGTAACGTTGAAATAGCAAAAAACATCCCTGAAGAAAATGGCAGTATATAATAAATAAAATGTTTAAAACTCCCAGAACTTTCGTGGTAAATAAAAATAAGTCCTCCCAAAATATGGCGCTGGATAGAGGCTACAAAGTTGATCAAGGCAAAAGTGTTTTAGATTTCCCGCATAGGGCCATACGACTCCTTAACGAGGTACTCGCACCCCTTCCTGACCATCGCGTCCCAGTGCTACGGTCAGCGACAACACACACCGACTACCGGTGTAACAGCGAGAAGTGGTTAAATTATTGTTGTTTCTTTTTCGAGTTTGCTGCATACCTTCCAAAATATCTACTATCGATAATAACAGCAAACAATCCCCACAAACCAATGTTGTTATACTATTTAAAGAGTTATTTACCATTTGCACAAAGGAACAAAGTTCAACAATACTGTCAAACGGCCTAGAAAGTGGCAGAGAAGTGAGTGAACACTGTTCACTAGACACTAGCAACTATTTGTGGGCGATCAATTCATATTAATATTAATAGTGCCTCAAGGAAGAAGTGTAATTGCCAATATCGCGTCGCCTTATGCACGTCCTTGCGACAAATGCAAATGCATTAAGTGGACATTGGACTGAATTGGATTGCAGTGGACTGGATGGCCAAGGTCAATATCACTAGAATACCTTACTTCATGTGCGAGGTCTGTTGTATCAGCTTGAGAATATTGGACACTTTCTGCCAAATGGTCACTAAGACTTCCTATATTATTATTTAGCAATGAAGTCATTTTAATGTATGTGTTTTATTGATATTTTATAATGATATTTGTATTCTATTTTGTTTTCGTAAACGGAGGTTCGATAAATTAGAGTATAGCCTTAACGTTCGTTCGTTGGGTAGATTACCGTCCCCGGACACAGATGCGTATAGAAGACTTACCTCAACGTCCACTGCGTGGGATGCTTTTATTGTACAGTGATCGGCTGGTGGAGGGCCTTCAGTGTTACCACTAGGATTGTTTGAGCAGATCATTTTTTGCAGATCAGGGGAGAGTCCTCTTTCAGCGAAGTTGTGGTCTTGATTTTGTGGTCCTGATTCGGCTCTTTGCAGTCCGCTGGACCCTGTAAGCAATGAATAACTAACTAACAAATTTACTCATTTTACCGTCTACCACCCTCCACACAAAATGAAAAGATGGAAAGCCATTCAAATGTATTTCCAGACACACAAATAGCTGGTCCACCAAATTTTCAAGAGTGTGGATTTAATTGGGGGGTTGTAACTGGGCTTTAACCCAAAGAAGCATTAGTTGAAGTATCCGCAAAAAGAAAATGATGAATTTCGAATTCGTTATGTTTTTAGATAAGGCACACAGCGTGTTTTGAAAAAAAAAGAAAAAAAAAGTGAGATTCGGACCGACGGACAGACTGCTATTTTAGGATGACCGCTTATTTGAAGTAGCTGTTTACCGAAACTCAACAAAATCGCTTTAAACATTGAGCAAAACGTTTTATGCACCAAAATGACACTAGTGACTTTGACCGTCACAGTGAAGGACATATATTGGCACGGGAGGCAGCCACTAACCTAGGTAATGTTCATATGAGAAGTTTGGGGGAAAATCGGTTCAGGGAGTCTTGAGATATGGCGTCCAGCGGACCACCGACAGACCGACCGACCAACATTTACTGTTACTGTATTTCTTATGTATTTGTCAGATCAGAAATTACCTGAATAAATTTTAAAAAAAATTAGTATTGAGGATTTTTATAAGGCACTTATCTCGCCGTACTTGACCAGACTCTATGCGCTGGCCGATACAGGATCTAACTCAAACCGCCCGAGACGCCCACCCGCAGCCTTTGGGCGCATGGTCTGAAGCCCGGACAACTGCGCACTATCCTGGCCAGCCAGGGATGGGGGAGAAGGACCAAGTGCATGCTGGGTGTGTTCTTGTTACCGGCACTCACCCGTCTGGGACATGAGCGTCAGGATCTTTAAAGTCCGTTATGATGGAATGTATGCGACACACAGACTAGACCTCGGTTTATACTCTCATCGGAAGGAGTAACCTTTGTTTAAACCAACATTTGATTCGTTCTGATTCCCAAATATTTCACAATATGTATTTATTTATTTATTTGCGAGAGCTAATGACAGAGTTGCACATGGATACTTGGATGACGACAAAGAAACATTCACATTAGAAAGAAACCAAGAATCATCATACCTGATATTGCAGAGGAGTTCTTCTGCGGAATCTTTTCTTGCTAACAAGTGGTTGGGTAATAAAATTGCAGGCCCTTTCGTGGAATGACTTTAGGATACCTGCTGTTTTACGTTGTCGATTTGTGGTTTATGTGCAACACGCTACTCGGCACATTATTGC
Source organism: Oncomelania hupensis (assembly GCA_036898135.1). Taxonomy (NCBI): domain Eukaryota; kingdom Metazoa; phylum Mollusca; class Gastropoda; order Littorinimorpha; family Pomatiopsidae; genus Oncomelania; species Oncomelania hupensis. Next base: position 3,545,017 of record CM072523.1, on the reverse strand, counting down.
GTCCAAAAATTCTGTCCTTAACAAAATGACTCAAACAAAACCGAGCCGTGCTTACTCCTTCGGATGGGAGTATAAACCTAGGTCTAGTTTATACACGCACGTATTCCTTCGCACGGATTTTAAATGTCCTGATTATCTTGTCCTAGGCGGGTGAGTAGCCAGCTACATTATTAATACACCCAAGAAGAACAAGGTACCTCCTCCCTCCTCACCTGTTGCCTAGAATTGTGCTGAGTTGTCGGGGTGGGGTGCAAATGGGCTGGGGGGGGGGGGGGGGTCAAACTATACCCTTAAGACAGCAAGCGAGCTTCTCGGGCGGCTTGGGTTATATTCTCAATTAACCAACAGCACTTGAGCTCTGACAGCGCTATATAACATCGATTACATGTTTTAAGAGAATAAATAAATGGAGCGGAGAGAGAGAGAAAGAGAGGGAGGAGAGAGAGAGGGAGGGAGGGAGAGAGAGAGAGTAAGAGAGAGAGAGAGAGATAGAGAGAGAGAGAGAGAACATTAAACTTTGAAAATCGAACGTTGGATCGACTTACAGGGTAAAGGATTTAGACTCGGAGCCTAATCTTTCAACCTGGTCCGCTTAGGTGACATTTATATTATCCACATTCCCAATCCAAATGACAACATAAGAAATATTTGCGGTGTTAATTTACTGCAGGTTTAGCGGAATATTACGTAAAGTCCAAATCATCTATAACTCTTCCTAAAAACTCTTAACTGATTTTATCTCATTTTGGCGCTTGCTTTCGGTGTATTATTATTATTATTATTATTATTATTATTATTATTATTATTATTATTATTATTATTATTATTATTATATTTTTTAACATTATTATTATTATTATTATTATTATTATTATTATTATTATTATTATTATTATTATTATTATTATTATTATTTTTATTATTATTATTATTTATTTATTTATTAAAATTATTATTATTATTATTATTATTATTATTATTAGTAGTAGTAGTAGTAGTAGTAGTAGTAGTATAATTATTGTTTTTTTTAAATTTATTATTATTATTATTATTATTATTATTATTATTATTATTATTATTATTATTATTATTATTATTATTATTATTGTTGTTGTTGTTATTAACATTTGTACAGGGAGACTAGAGCTAATAATTATTATATAATACTCTTGTATAGCGAGCTTTTCCAGCTCAAGAGCTGCTCTAGGCGATGGCAGATGCAGGATCTAACTCAAGCCGCCATTAGTCGCCCACTTGCTGCCTTTAGGCGCCTCGTCTGACGCCCTAGACCACTGGTCACAATCCTGGGTGACTTGAACATGGGGTGAGAAGGGGCCTAGTGTATTGAATGACTGGCATTCACCCATCTAGTAAACGTCAGGATCTTTCAAGTCCCTGAGATTGAACGCGTCTGCGTGTACAGACTAGACCTCGGTTTATACCCTCATCGGGGGGAGTGGGGAGGGTGGAAGAAGGGGCAGGTGTGGGGTGGGGGGCGCTTGCTTTTGCATCCCGGTCTTTTTAAATTTTTTGGTTCACTCCATGCGGTCAACATTAGCATTTCCAAACGCTTCCTGCATGCAAGGTTTTTTTAAATTTATTTAATTTAACCTCTATTCACATCTGTGATATCAGACAACATATTAAATTACAAACAGATTAACTTAAAATTAAAATAAAGGAGTTAACATGAACAAAACGTAATATAACGACATAATTATTTAAAAGAATTCTATTGTAATTGCTTATTTATGATGTGTGAATGGATAAGAAAGCAAGATGACAACCTATATGCTTATTGCAATCATCGCGGAGAGTGTATTTAAAATTATATTAATTGAAATATGCTTACAGATTAATCTATGAATAAAAAATATGTAATGATGAATATGACTGTTAACCTAATTCTTCGAGCATAAGATGTTCTGATGAAACCTTTCCTCTTAACATTGAAAGTTAGTTATTCATTGCTTCCATGGTCCAGCGGACTGCAAAGAGCCGAATCAGGACCATACAAGATCTGCCGAAACAACCCTAGTGGTAACACTGAAGGCACTCCACCAGCCGGTCACTTTACAATAAAGACATCCCTCGCAGGGGACGCTGAGGCTATACTCTAATTTATCAAAACCCCGTTTACAAAAACAAAATAGAAAACAAACATCATTATAAAATAGCAACAAAACACATACATATAAAATGCTTACATTGCCATTTGGCAGAAAGCATCCAATATTCCCAAGCTGATCCAACAGACCTCACACACAAATGAGGAGTTTTGTCCCGGAAGAGTTTGCAAGAAAAAAGGTAGGTGACTGTTCTAGAGAAGAAGAAGATAGTATAGTAGATAGATAGAACAGAGTAGAAACGAGAAAGAACAAAGGAGAATGACAGCGACAGTGGGAATTTAAAGCACTTAATTTTCACAAAATGGGGATACTATTTATACTGAAACCCCCGGCATCCCCACGGGGGGACTTAACATTGAAAGCTTCAGTTCATTTGCCGGTGCTTTTACTACTGGACCACCGCGCCCCGAACTTTAATGCAAATGCGTGAGCGAATGATTGACCATAAATTATTATTGGGGGTTGCGTGGTCTCATACTTGATAATGAGCTGGTCTCCCATGCCAAAGGTCACGCTTTCGAACCCCGCAGAGGTCCAACTAATGTGACTTAGGTACGAGATATTCAGGTCACTAAGGGTTCTCTCGGGGTACTTCGGTTTCCTCCTCCCTTCAGTGATGGTATTAGATGCAGACTGCCTAAAATTAAAAAAAATAAAATTCGATTTTCTTTCCGTCTTAGCCTTTACACCACAGGTTGGAGTGATGAATGTGTGTTTGTTGTGTATGTAGGAGTGTGTGTAACAGATCGCCGCGCCTTCAGTCTGGTTTAGGAATAAGGCGTGTATATAATAATAATAATAATAATAATAATAATAATAATAATAATAATATTAATAATAATAATAATAATAATAATAATAATAATAATAATAATAATAATGTATGCTATACGTATCTTATTCCTAAATCAGACTTAAAGCGCGGCGATCTGTAACCAACAAACACGCTCACACGGTACAGACACTCCTACATACACACCAAACACACATTCATCACTCAAGCTTGTGGTGTAAAGGAACGTCGCTATTAAGACGGAAAGGAAATCCAATATTTAATTTGTGAAAGTTCAGATTGACTGCATCCAATACCTTTATTATTCGTTATTATTATTATTATTATTATTATTATTATTATTATTATTATTATTATTATTATTATTATTATTATGATTATGATTATTATTATTATTATTATTATTATTATTATTATTATTATTATTATTATGATTGTTATTATTATTATGATTATTATTATTATTATTATTATTATTATTATTATTATTATTATTATTATTAATTTTATTTGTATTGTTATTGTTATTATTATTATTATTATTATTATTATATTGATTTTATTTGTATTGTTATTGTTATTATTATTTTTGTTATTATTATTATTATTATTTTTATTATTATTATTATTATTATATAAAGGCAGAACAATTTTTTTTAAACACGTTAGTATGGCCTAGATAAAGACACACTCGTACACACACAAACACACACACACACACACGCACACACACCCACACAAACACACACACACACTCCTTAAAAATGTCTGATCTCGTCTCCCATCTCCAACATCAATCCTTTTAGTGATTCAGACCACTGTACCACCGTCACGCTGCATGCCCCAGCCCCCAGCTCCCAGCCCCCAGCCACTAGCTCCCAGCCTCCAGCCCCCAGCCCCCAGCCCCCAACCCCCAGCCCCCAGCCCTCTCCCTCGTTAGTGGCTCCCCTCCTCCACCTCCCTGTCCGTTTTGCAAATATTCCTTTTCCTGTTTGTATTATGTCTTTGCATAGTTTATTAGTGTCTCGTTTTTGTTTCACTTCTTTTCGTATGTATGTCAATGTTCATGTTACGTATAAATGCGTGAGAACTGCGCTTTGAACTGATGTCATTGAGAAAAAAAATACAACGCTATATAAATACCATTTATTATTATTATTATTATTATTATTATTATTATTATTATTATTATTATTATTATTATTATTATTATTATTATTATTATGATTATTATTATTATTATTATGATTATTATTATTATTATTATTATTATACACGCACACGCACACGCACACTTAAACACACACACACATACGAAGAAGTGGAAATAAAAGGAACGAGCAATGGCAGAAAGAAAGTGGAAGAAAGAAAGAAAGTCAATCACCAAATCTGTCATTCAGTATACAATGCATCTCTCTTTCTCTCTCTCTTTTCTAATCTCTCTCTCTTTTCTCTCTCTCTCTTCTCTCTCTCTGCCTCTCTCTCTCTCTCTCTCTCTCTCTCTCTCTCTCTCTCTCTCTCTCTCATACTGGCATGAACAACAGCACACCTCAAGCGTTCCTTAAAGCCCTTAGTTATTAGAATTACGGCTCTCTCTTCTAGTATCTGAAGATCCTGGCCCGACCCCTCTCTCTCTCTCACCTAAGCAATCCATGGTTTAAGAACTAGGCTCTCTCTCTCTCTCCTCGAAAGCCTATAGAGAAAGAGGGGAAGCAGTTTAACCGATCTTTGCCGCTACTACGGCAGCTTAGCGTGGTGTGGTGTTTGTCTATACCTGACGATGCACTTGTGTGTTCATTGACAACTCGTGGAAATAACCCCGATGAAATGAAAGACGACGAAGAAGAAGACAGGTGACGAGAAAATGGAATAACGGCAGTGAACTAAAAGAAAGAAAAGTGATAGGAGAAAAATCAAAGGAAGACAGTAGGTTAAGGGATAGAAAGAAGGCAGAAAGAAAAGTGAATAGAAAGAAAAGAGCAATAGTAAAACAGTTCGTGAATCATCATTTTGTGGTAAGTAGACGTAGAACTGATCAAAGAAGAAGAATTAACAACAGTGATAGAGAGAGGGAAGAGAAAAAAAAACGTACAGCGAATTAAACAAATAAAGTAGAGGATAATATTAGTGGAATAAATAGTTGTAGAAGCGCGTGTGTGGATTTCATTCATTTAATTCCTGGGTTAACGACTTAATATGTGTTATTTAATAAAATAACAACATTATCACTATACTTGAGAATATTTGTCTGTTTATTAATCATTTAAATTATAATAAGTTATATCACCAATATTTGTAAATACACACAGAGGTTTCGTTTTAAAATGATGTATTGGTAGACTAATAAAGACTTCCATTGGTGTGATTTAGACTATTATTGGTATGATTTAGACTATCATTTGTATGATTTAGACTATCATTAGTATGATGGCTACAAATTGTGTGATATAGGGAACGATCCGTACGATTTAGATAGCAATTTGTACGATTTAGGTTATAATGTGTTTTATTTAGGCTTCAGTTGGCATAATTAAGGCTATTATTGTTCTAGTTTAGGCCATACTTGGTATAATTAAGGCTACCATCCGTTTGATTGATTTTTTGTAGGAAAATGTGTGTGTCGGCTCTTGGAGAAATACTGCCTGTCTACAATATTATTAAAAGTACAATTGTGTGCGGTTTTGTTCTTTTGTTTAACTTGGAGAGAGTGAGAGAGAGAGAGAGAGAGAGAGAGAGAGAGAGAGAGAGATAGGGAGTGTGTTTGTGTGAGTGTGTATATGTGTGTGTGGGTGTGTGTGTATTTATGTGTATTTGTGTAGGTGTGTGTATTTGTGTGTGTGTGTGTGCGTGTGTGTGTGTGTGTGTGTGTGTGTGCGCGCGCGCTTTTGTGAGTGCAAGCGCTCGCATTCCTGTATGCATGGGGGGTAGACGGTTATCCGAAGTGTTGATTTTCCATTGAGTAATCTCGTAACTACCACTGCCCGACTGTCAATGAGCAGAACGCTGTCGCCAGCAATTCCATTTAAATTCATTCACTTAGTAGAGACAATGTATTATTGTTCTTTAATAGCGCTTTTCTAGCTCAAGATCGGCTCAAGGCGCATTCCAATACAGGAACTCACTTCAGTCAAACTTGAAATTAAAAAAAAACTATTTATAAGTATTAGAACATGTGACTGTAAATCAGGACCATTTTGACCTTTTACATGAACAACTCTAATCAAGTAAGCCTAAGGGAGTTTAGTTTTGAAAGAATTTTCAATGGTAGATTTGTCAATATGTAAGGACCGATTTGGGGATGTTTATAAGCTTTGTGGTTTTTGTTGTTATTGTTGTTGCCGCTGCTGTGGTTGTTGTTGCCGATATAGTCGTCATACGTCTGACTGTAAAATCCAAAATTTTTCCGTGCCTTTATTGTGATAAACTTTATTTAAATATTTTCAATACGTGAAAGCTGATTCAGAAGTATTTGACGTATTTCTAATAGAATGCCAGCGGTGCTTGTTAAATAAGATAGCATCGATGCGATACTATTAATATATTATACAGGTTATTTATTTATTTATTTATTTATTTATTTATTTATTTATTTATTTATTTATTTCGCTTTATTTATTTATAGCGGCTCTCCAACTCAAGAGCTGCTCAGGAATTTTTTTTAAATTTTTTTCAATATATGATTTTTTTTACAAAATTATTTAATATAGATATTAACAAAGATGATTAAAATGGCATTGCTTGTTGGTACGATAATAATAAATCATAGTAATAATAATAATAATAATAATAATAATTATTATTATTATTATTATTATAATAAAAATAACAATAATATTATTACTACTACTAATACGACTACTACTACTACTACTACAACTACTACTGCTACTACTACTATCATCCTTTAATAATAACAAAAATAATAATAATAGTAATAATAATTTAAAAAAAATAAATAATAATAATAGGAATAACAGCAATAGTAATAGTAGTAGTAGTAGTAATAATAATAATAATAATAATAATAATAATAATAATAATAATCGTCATCATCATCATTAATAATAATAATAATAATAATAATAATAATAATAATAATAATAATAATAATAATAATAATAATGATGATGATGACGATTATTATTATTATTATTATTATTATTATTATTATTATTATTATTATTATTATTATTATTATATTATTATTACTTATTATTATTATTATTATTATTATTATTATTATTATTATTATTATTATTATTATTATTATTATGATGATGAAATACGTTAATTATCGAAAGAACAAGAGAAACACATTAATTTAATAAAACTAAATTAAAAGTCTTCGAAGAAACAGCCATTAAAAATAAATCTGTTTTAATAAATAATAAGCTATTAATTTAATAATTCATTCCACCAGTCACTAATTTATTTATGTATTTATTGTTTTATAGCGGAAAGTCCAACAGATGTTTTCGTTTTTATTTTTAAAAATAAATAGAGATTGTTTTTATATAGCGCAATTACAAGATCAGAGAGCTTCTCAAGGCGCTGGCCACTGATATTCAGCATGCGCACAATAATTTGCTGAAGTCAGGGTTCGAATCCACGTTTCCCAAGATGCACGTACACAAGCCGTGCGCTCGGACCACTGAGTAATAATAATAATAATAATAATAATAATAATAATAATAATAATAATAATAATAATAATAATAATAATAACAATAACAATAATAATCATAATCATAATCATAATAATGGATGCTATAGATACGCGCTTTTACCCCAAATCATAAATCAGTCTCAAAGCGCAGTGATCTGTACCAACATACAGGCTCACATATTTCACACACTCTAGCACCCGTACCAAACACACATCTATCACTCAAGCATGGGGTGTAAAGGCATGGAGATCGCTAGTAGAAGACGGAAAGGAAATCCAATTTTAATTTGGAAATTTTGCATTGACTGCATCTAATACCGTTATTGAGGAGAGGGAGGAAACCGTAGTACCCGGAGTAAACCTTCAGTGACATGAATAGTCTCGCACTTAAGTCACATAAGCTCTGCCTTTGCGGGATTCAAACCCGCGACCTTCAGCATAGGAAAACGACATCAACCTCACTGCGCCCTGAGGAGATCCACATTTCCCACCAGACGATCACGAAGATCCGGGTGTGTCCTAGCATCAGCACGATAATTTTAGTGTATCTTTGGCGAATAGTTAGCCAATGATCTCATAAATTAATGATAGGTCACGAGTTTGTGCAAACATGGTACTGCCCAGCCGTTGACTAAAAGCAGGAATCCAAGTATATCTCGTCATGTCGTCAAATATAGGATGTTGGTGTATCTTTTGGATAATTTACAAATGATCTCAGTTTGCTATCTTCGAACTCTGCCGATAACCTTTAAAGCCGTAAAGTAGGAAAAATGTGCTAAGCGACCCGTTGTTGTTGTTGTTGTTGTTGTTGTTGTTGTTGTTGTTGTTATTTAATTTCAAACTAGAATTCGATAATTAGTGAATATTTCAAGTCAAGTCGATGTTTTAAATAATTATCAATGATAAAATGTGTGTGTATGTGTGTGTGGTGTGTAAGAGAGAGAAAAAGAAAGAGAGAGAGTTAGAGAGATAGAGAGGGGGGGGGGGGGTAGAGAGAGAGAAAAAAAAGGATTAAGGAGGATAATAAAATAAGAAAGAAAGACAATGGCGAAGATCCACTGGTTTTGCAATGCTTGGTTTTAAAAAACAAACCGAAAAAAAGAAGAAAAAATGTAATTGAGCTACAGAAATAATTTAAAACAAAAAAGACTCGCCTGCTAGTTAAAAAAAAGCTACTGTAAGGAATCAAAAACAATATACTGCTTTAAAAAATATAAATAATAAAATAAAATAAAACTCGCTGATGACGAGCTTCGATATTACAACCTCATGATCTAGACTTTCAACACAAAAATGTTTTGATCGACGGCAAATTATATACAAATCTGTCATGAAGTGAATTGACACAGTTTGATAAAAGTGAAATCATCTTTTAAGCCTATTTTAGTTGAAAGGGATTTTTTTTTTTAATAATTTTGATCAAACCGCAAATATAAACTATCGTGAAATATCTTGTTCCTTGAAAGAATTATCTCCATGACATTTATATAGGGATCCGCCATCAGCGGTAGAGCCCTTCGGCCTGGCACACAGAGGACCCAGGTTTGGATCCTTTGTTGGGTAAGAGAAATGTGGCAATCCTTTACTGTCCCTCTTGCGGTTCAGTGCTGATTTAAGTTTCTACTCTCTCTTTTCGGGGTAGTTATCCCCGTCTGCTCTCACACCAATGGGGTCCAATATAATTTCGGAGGCATTATCTTTCGAAAGGCGTAACAGAGCACCAAATTTCACACGTTTTTAAAATAGGCTTATGACACTCTTTTTGAGGTAAACCGTCTTTACGACCTGTCTAACATTTCATCCAGAAACAGATCTTTTAAAAGTCCTATTATTTGATAGAGTTTTGTTTGTCACCCGTGCGTCGCCACACAGGACAAGGAGAAATATAGGTCACTGGTTCTTTCTCGTGCGTACTTATGTTTTGCTGTGGGTTATTACGTATGGTTTGAGGGGTGAGGGGAGAGTGGAGTCTCCTCTCTGAAAATCCTTATTGGGAAGAGAAGGGACTATAAACTGATTAAAAAAAAAAAAAAAAAAAAAAAAAAAAAAAAGAGTGGAGGAGGTTGGCCCGGTGGCGCAGTGGATTAGTCGCCGGTTTCCTATGCCGAAGGTCGCGAGTTCCATTCCCGCAAGGGGCGAACGTATGTGATTTAGGGACGAGACTATTCAAGGTCACCGAGGGTTTTCTCCGGGTTCTCCGGCTCCCTCCCTCCCTGTGTTGGATGCAGTCAATTAAAAAAATTTCAAATCTAAAAATTCGATTTTGTTTCCGTGTTCTCATAGCGGGCGATCTCCATGCCTTTACACCACGTCTTTGCGTGATAGGTGTGCGTTTGTTGTGCGTGTGTGAGAGAGAGAGAGATTGTGATCGTGTATTTTGGTACTGATCGCCGCGTTTTGAACATGATTGGTAATTTGGTGAAAAGCGCGTATCCTATCCTATCCTATCCTATCCTATCCTATCCCGTAACTCGGAGGTCGTAGGGGCACCACCGATTTTCGTTTAACCAGGGTACTCCATCTTTCTCTATCCTCAGCAACCCTGATTGTTTCGCTCAGTGTCAAACCAGTCCATTCTCGAATGTTGTCCTCCCACCTCTTTTTTGGTCTCCCTCTTCTTCTACCTCCTTGCACTGTGCCTTGCAGGATGGTCTTTGCAAGACCTGATGATCAGGTGACGTGGCCATACCATCGGAGTTTCCGTTTTTTTCACCACTGTGAGCAGGTCATCGTGTTGTCCCATGGCTTGTGTGATGGTCTGTCGGACTTCGTCGTTGGTGATGTGCTGGGTATAGGAAATGCCCAGAAGTCTTCTGTAGCACCTCATCTCCATGCTTTGTATTCTTCGTTGGAGATCTGCTGTGAGGGTCCATGTTTCGCAAGCATATAGGAAGATGGAGATGACAAGGTAGCGCAGCAGCCTACCTTGGAATGTAGACTGATGGTCCTGTCTTTCCAAATTGGCTTCAACCTCGCCAGGGCAGCAGTAAAGCGCGTAAATAGCATCCAATATTATTACGGGGAGAAAAAAAAGGACGACGTATACAGCTATTTATCTGATACAGGTCTTACACTTTTGTATGACCTGTATAAGATGAATAACTTTTTGTTGTAAAATAATTTGCATTATCCATTAAAAATAGCCATTTAAGACTGACTGACGCAACAAGACCGGCCAGTTTTAATGTTTTGGACCTTTACCAAAAATCGATCTCGCAACCATCAAAACACAGTCTCAGTGGTCTAAGGCGTGTTCACGCCAAAAAATCCACCATGCATAAATTAAAGCAAGATAATATATAGGAAAAAAAATTTTCTCGAAATTTTGCGGTTTTGCGCGTGGATTTCAAAACGCAATCTTTAGAGCGCGGTTCTCTATTTTCACGTGGAACTCGAAAATTTGTAATAATATTGTTTAAAACGTGAGGTACATTGTACATTTTGAGAGATTTTGAGTGTAGACGTCCAGTTGAAAGAAATGTGTCTGGTGGAGAGATCAATAAAGGGAGATTACAATTGTGTTTAACACACAGGGTGGTCTCACGGAAAGAAAAGGAATTGGAGTTATTGAAAGAAACTGTTTTTTTTACCCATTTGGTGCGTAGATTTATACAGATAGAATGTCTATTTCATTTTGTTTTTATTGTGAATTAGAAATGTATTATTGTTGTTATTATTATTATTATTATTATTATTATTATTATTATTATTATTATTATTATTATTATTATTATTATTATTATTGTTGTTGTTGTTGTTGTTGTTGTTATTAATTGATTAATTAGATAATTAATTAATTAATTAATTAATTTCTGATTTTGGTTTTACTTTTTAGAAAAGTGTTTAGTTTTATGTTCGCGAAATTTGGTGAATTTTACCAGAGACTGATTTTCACGGAATGGGAAATTGCATTTATTTTATTTATTTTTTCGCTATAGATTTGTTAACGTTGTACCGAGATGAATATTCGGAACGCCTACATGCGAAGTAATGTTTTATTTAGGTAGTCATTCTTATATAGCGCTTATCCAGTTCAAGAGCTGCTCAAGGCGCTGGCCGATACAGGATGTAGCTGAAACCGCCCGAGGCTACCACTTGCTGCCCGTAGGCGCACAGCAGTCGACAAAAAACAATAGGAATGAAAGCTCTAACAGGTCCACAGATCGAAGACTTATTATGCGTCCGTCACAGTCCTTCACTAGCGTCTTTTAAACTGAACTTGAAGACGCATCTGTTTAGAGAGGCCTTTCCTTAGGCGCCATGAGTGAGCGTTGTTTGTTGTTTTGGCGGCAGGGATAGCTCAGTGGTCAGAGCGCACGACTTGTGTGAGTGCGTCTTGGGCGACGTGGGTTCGAATCCTGACTTCAGCAAACTATTGTGTGATTGCTGGATATTACGGGCCAGCGCTTTGAGAAGCTCTCTGAGCTTGTAAGTGCGCGATATAAGAGAAATCTCTTTTGGGTGTTGGGATGTGTATGTGGTTGCGTGTTATTGACCAATGTACACATGTTGTGTTTACATTTGTTTGTGTAAAGCGCTTTGTGATTTTGGAAAGCGTTGTATAAATTGCCTGTTGTTGTTGTTGTTATTATTATTATTATTATTATTATTATTATTATTATTATTATTATTATTATTATTATTATTATTATTATAATATTTTGATTGCCCTTTTGTCAGAAATAACTATATATCTAAAATTTATAAAAGAAGAAATACAAATGTGCTTATGAGCCTAATATTACATTATAATGAGAACTTGTTCAGATAAATAAATAAAAATAACCTGGCATAGCATAAAGTAAACAAAACGTTTGTAAATCGAATGCCAATTGTCGTGTAAATAAACCACTGTGCTTCCTGTACCCTCTGCCGCTGCGCTGCTATTTTTAGAATCGACTTTGATGCTATTCATCAAATGAATTGATGGATTTATATCAAACCCGTTGTTTTGAAAAAAGGGTTACGTTTTGGGGAAAGGAGGGAGGACAAGAGTAAGGAGGAGGGGGGCGGCGTTATCTTATTTTCTTCTGGTGGGGTAACACTCGCTGTGAATTTGAAGAAAAAAAAATAGTAGTAGTAGAAGTAGTGGTAGTAGTAGTTGTAATAATAATAATAATAATAATAATAATAATAATAAGAAGAAGAAGAAGAAGAAGAAGAAGAAGAAGAAGAAGAAGAAGAAGAAGAAGAAGAAGAAGAAGAAGAAGAAGAAGAAAAAAAAGAAGAAGAAGAAGAAGAAGAAGAAGAAGAAGAAGAAGAAGAAGAAGAAGAAGAATTTTGTCATGCGTCATTAGTGTAGCGATTTTCCTCAAATCGAGATCGTCTAGAGAAAGTACAAACATATTTCTAATGAGGTTTGAACCACTGCATCTCCATGTTTCAGTTCCGTGGCTAGAAAAACAGCAGCTCAGCCCATCACAATCCAGCTTCTGAACAACAAAAAATCGAGAAGAGTAGCAATTGAGGATACCCTCCCTTATGTTGCTATTGGGATTCCTTTTGGATCTTTGCGCTGACGCTTCTTGTTTTAATGCATTTTGTATGGATGCTTTAAGACATCTTTTCGTGGATTATTGTCGATGAATTAATATAACTGGTATTAATTGTTTTGCTGGTTTTTCGTTTCTCGCCCAATTCACCTACTGTAGCTGTAGTTGCTGGGTCATGGATTTTTCTTGGATGGATCCTTCCTCAGATGGGTTCGTCGTTCACGGATTATCGCGGATGGATTAACGACTGTGCGGATTAAAGGATTAAATAGCAAGATGAAGATACCAATACCGGACGGATTAACGATGTCGTTGCTGATGCTGATGATGATGGTGACGGTGTTTGTGGACAACTGCTACGGCGTCAAATGGCTGTAAGTAAATGGTTGATTTTTTTTCTCAGTTCGTTTGTTGAATTTCTTTTTTTTGTTTGTTTACCTGTTTTCCTGTTTCATTGTTTCTTTGATGTTAGTTTTATTTGATAATTGTAATTGTTTCTGTCTGTCTGTCTTCTTTCATTTATTTGTTGATTTCTTCTTCCAATGATTTATGTACCGTACCGTACTTTACGAAATACCATGCGATGCACAATATAAGCCGCACCCCCCTCCCCACCCTATCCCTTCCCATTCATCACAGCAACCCCATACGCCCACCTCCTCCAACTTCAATATAAAATCCACTTTCATTCGTACGTAAAGCTCTCCTGCAAGACAACTCCGCTCTTCTTCTGATACAAGACTGCTTTCTATCCCCCGTATTCACTCAAAGACCTATGGTGAACGATCTTTCTCTTTCTCTGCTGCAACTGCCTGGAACTCACTACCCATGCAACTCCGACATGCTCCATCACTTTCTTCCTTCAAGCGCCAATTAAAGACCCTCCTTTTTAACATGCAAACTCAATAATTTTCACTCCCCCTCCCTTCCATCCCCATATGTAATCTTTTACCAAGTCACGTCATCTGTTCATGGATGGTGGCGGCATCGGCTCGGTTCTTGGTATTCATATTATCTGTTGTTTTGCATGGCCATGTTTTACTGTAATTATTTAACCATTTGATAAGTGTATACGTGTTCTGTGTGCGTGTGTGTGTGTGTGTGTGGGTGTGTGGGTGTGTGTGTGTGCGTGTGTGTGTGATTGCAAGTGTGTTGTCAAGCGCGGCGAGCTCGCTTTCCTTACCGTTTGCGAGGTACCGCGCGATATAAATGTACTGTATTATTATTATTATTAAAGCGGTTCATATTATTAGTCGTAGCTAAAGTAGAGTATTCAGCATTTTTCGGACCATTTACCAAAGGCTACAAAATGTTCCTATCCTATCCTACCCTATCCTATCCTATCCCGTAACTCGGAGGTCGTAGGGGCACCACAGATGATCGTTTAACCAGCGTACTCCATCTTTCCCTGTCCTCAGCAACCCTGATGGTTTCGCTCAGTGTCAAACCAGTCCATTCTCCAATGTTGTCCTCCCACCTCTTTTTGGGTCTCCCTCTTCTTCTACCTCCTTAACCCCTTGCACTGTGCCTTGCAGGATGGCTACGAAATGTTGCTCATGTTATAAGACCCACACGAAAATGTTGCTCATATTATTAGTACAGGCACCAGAAAATGTTGCCCATAATTATAAAAGGCACATGAAAATATTGAGCTCATCACTATTTTAAATATCTGTTCACGTGCAAACACGTAGTTTCGATCTATTTCTGTGTGTGTGTGTGTGTGTGTGTTGTGTGTGTGTGCACGCGTTGTTTTTATTTTACTTTGTTTTCTACTTGCACGTGACTTTTTTCCCCCCCTCCTCCAAACTGATTTTTTTATCTCCTTGTTTTAGATTGCTGCAGGCATTTATTTACCTTTTAATCGACAGCTACTATATTGTGTAAAGTTTACTCTTGGGTGCATGTATCTGTTTCTCGTTAGTTAGTTCATTCATTTATTTCTTTATTACTTTTTTTTCTTGTTCGACGTTACTGTATTTCTTGTCTGTTATACTATAGTTATATGTTTGTTTTCTTTTCATTGTTGAAAAGATTAATTTATGTGCTTCTGTTTTTTTATTACTTTGTACTTGTTCCTGTTCGCCAGACTTTTCATTGCTGTCATTTGTCAAAGGGTAGCACTTATTTAAGCTTTGCTTTTGTGTGCCCTTTATGTTCTCCATGCTTTACTTGTTTCGTGAATAATAAAATTCTGTTTAAACCAAAATATTGAGCATAGGATTAGACACATAATAAAATGTTGCACATATTATAAGACATATAAGAAAATGTTGCACATATTATGAGATACATAAGAAAATATTGCACATAAATATTATTGTAAGACGAACAAGAACATTTTGCACACATTATATAGACACGCACGATCTCGTCCCCTGAAAACGTGAATTTGCGTTGATGGGAGTGGCTTGGACGTGGATGAGGATTTTTGTGAGGTGCATTGACTATTATAGTGATTTCTTCAGATGAGCCCCGAAATGATTTTTAAAACAATTATTTTATGTTGAGTGGTCTATTTGCAAGTTGATGGATTTAATCAATAAGTAATTGCTTCATTTCTTTTTTTCTTCGCTCTGTCTTGTCGGCCTGTCGTTGTCATCAATAGTTATTTATACGATGATTGGTGTTCGTATTGTCACCTTCGTCGTCATCGCTGTGGTCATAAATCATCATCTTCATGATCATGATCATGATCATCATCATCATCAGCAGCAGCAGCAGCCGCTGCAGCAGCAGCAGCATTATCATCAGCAGCAGCAGCAGCATAATCATCATTATCATCATCGTCGTCGTAGTCGCCGTCCCATCGTCCTTTCGCAAGTTTTCAGCTCATTTCACTTACCCGTTTTTCTTCCGAGTGCAGTTGTCTGTGTGGATGTATGAATGTCTCTCTCTGTCTCTCTCTGTCTTTCTCTGTCTCTGTCTCTTTCTCTCCATATCTCTCTCCATCATTCCCCTGCTTCTATGCCTTATATCTCCGTCTGGTTTGGCGCTAGGGCACAGTGGAGGATTGTTGTTTTGGCTTCCTGTCATTCCAGACCTAGGATTCTCTCGCTTCGCCCCTAACAGTTCCGCTAACGTATTGCTGCCCTGACGGAGAAGTAATTTCACTTTAAGGGGATTTTTTTGTGTTCCAAACAATATTCTTCAACTTTTGTATTTTCAGTAGTGCAAAATTGTTTTTTTTTTCCCGAATGTGTGGAAGAGGGAGTATTTAAAATGAGTGTAACGTATTTTTTTTGTTTATAACTTTCAGGTTTAGTATTAATCCACATTATTGAGATGAAAGGTTTCCTATGGATGTGTAAGCAGCACAAAAAAGTCCTTGGGTGACAGCACTGGACTTTACTAGCAAAGTGACTCCAAATGCGGTCCTAGAGGGTCAATACTATGGGCACAGGTTTGTTTCCCTCCCAGGCTAATCCACAGCCACCTGATTGGGGCTTATTGGTCATGCAGCGCTGTGTTTGTTGGTTTGCGCATGTGCCTTAATTCTGATGCAGAGAAAAGCCTTTTACTGCGGTTGGCAGACGATCTTTTGAATGCTGGGGCATTCAAACTTCGCGAATATCCGACACAAACAAATCTGTATGGCTATATAAGCAAACATAGTTAGCTCTTGGCTTGAATTAGACAGCTACAAAAGAATTTCGCATTTTTATCTTGGGCTAAGATATACTTTAAGCTTTTTGGATTATTATGGATAGCTTGCCCTTTAAAGGAAGCTAAGATAACTCCTGCCCGTTTCAATGTCTGTCTCTTTATCTCTGTCGGTCTGTCTGTCTTTTATTTTTCTGGGTCTCTTTCTCTCTCTGTGTGTGTCTTTCTTTTTCTGTATCTCTATCTGTGTCTATCTATCTGTCTGTCTGTCTGTCTGTCTCTCTCTCTCTCTCTCTCTCTCTCTCTCGCTCTCTTCCATCCCTTCCCCTCGCTCCTTTAGTGCACCTTCACCAACCTCATCCCCAAACCGCCTCTTCTCTCCCCCTCTCTTCCCCATTTCTCTCCATGTCTGTCTGTCTGTCTGTCTGTCTCTCTCTCTCTCTGTTACCGTATTTAAGGTATATGTTAGTTTCAAATTATTTTATGTTAATTATTTTTTGTCTGTTCTGGATTGTTCAGTAAGGACTAGCTATATTATCCTATTAAAGGTTTCCACTTCGACTTCTTTCTCTCTCTCCCTCATCCCTCCCTCCCTCTCTCTCTCTGTCTCTCTCTCCCTCTCACCTACCGATCCGTTCCCTTCCCTCTACTTGTCACCACGGTGGTTTAGGGGAAGGCAATAAAAGTGCCTGTCACAGGTCGACCTCTGGCGATGGACATTTAGACTTTATTTCACCCGTCTCCTGATGCACTTACTCCCTTCACATCCATAACCCCCCGGCCTTAGCCGGGTACACCAGACTTACAGCTGCCTGGTACACCAGACGTGGACACCAGACTTTTCTACACCCGGGGTGTAAATAATATGAATATCTTTTTTTTCATTTAATATATATATTAATATATTTCTTCATAATTCCATGTATACCACTATGGGGTTTGTTTTGTGGAATACTGATCTTTGACTTGATTTGGTAGTTTAGTACTCCGCTCGACCATCACTGGCAGGTAGTCAACTATAAAGAACTGTCAATATTTCACGCACGATACGTGGGGCCGGGTAGCTCAGTTGGTAAGAGCGTCTTGCTAGTAACCGAAAGGTCGCTGGTTCAAATCCCGGATTGGTCAACGTGTGATCATATTATTTTCCCCTTTACCAACAACTGGCCCGCTGGTGTCAGTATAAATCGGTCCAGTAGTCACCTATATGCGAAAGTGTCGTGTGACTATAATCTACAAACAACAACGCACGATAGTCACCGGCTTAAAGAGTTGCTCAAGTCAGGCTCGAACTAGTTCTGTCCAAGACGCGAACTTGAATTCATGACTGAGTGAATGAATGAATGAATGTGAACTTAAAAATATAACAAGGAAGAAATATGCACACAGACACACGCACACACACATACACACACACGCACACACACATACACGCACACACACAAACACCTACACATACAAAAATATATTTTTAAAAAATCCACATCTGAAGACGTGCTCACAGCGTCAAGGGCACTGTCACACATCCTCGGACTACTGCGTCTTCCTAATCAACCTCAATGAACAGTTGCGTCAAACTTTAAAAAGGCACATATAGGTGTGGCCACAGTTCTGCGTCAGTTCCAATATTTCATGTTGGTTGCCGCGTGAAATACCGCCACCCATCTCAGTCTAAATGGCAACAGGGCTGAAACCTATATAACTTATTCTGCCTTCCAACTCTTTGCAAGTTATCGAGTCCCTCTGTCCACTGTAAATTTTATTCGTCACAGCCACGCGGGCGAAAGTGGGGTCACCCTTTCATTGAAGTCGCGGCAGACGCGCCAACCAGGACAAGGGGGAGTAAGACCCATGCATGCTGGTGTATGGGTGTTTCTGGCATGACATGAGGTGTCAGGATCTTTAATTTAAAAGTCCGAGCGAAGCAATGCTCAGGCTATTAATGTGTTTAACTTAACGTCTATTCACATTTGTAATATGAGGCTAGAACTCGGTTTATACTCTCATCCGACGAGGTCGATTTGACAATAGTGTATTGTGGTCGGTGCTAGCAATTTACCCACCGCAGCTGAATCTGCGTGTGCATGCTTTGGCACGTGTGAGGATCTGTTCTTTTACCTACATCACTGATCCCTTCAAAACGAAGAGAGAAAAGAATAGAACGTGCGAATAACGATAACAAAAAACAAAAAAGCAAGCAAAGGAAGGAAACACACACACACACACGCACACACGCACACGCACACACACAGAAAATCAAAGAAAAAATAGAAATAACTATAATAAAGCAATTACTCTGTCTCTGGTTTTAGTACATAACTCTCTCCTTTTTAGTACATAACTCTCCTCTTTTTAGTACATAACTCTCCTCTTTTTAGTACACAACTCTCCTCTCCTCTTTTTAGCTTCTGACGTCTCCTCTTACGGTTTTGAAAGAAGGTTTCTTAGTGTCTTAGTTTGATTTTCGCAGTGATGTTGCTAGAAATTTTCAGCATAGGCCATTTGGCCGATTCAGTCACAAACCTTTAGGACATTTTGAAAATCTGTCGACCATCATTTTGACTTACCACAATGTTGCAACTAATATCACATAAAGAACACAGACTAAAAAAGTTTCGTTTACATTAATTATTAACAACAAAACAATATAAAACTTGATGAAATGACTAGAATGGATGACTAATAAACTCTTCAATTGAACTGTGAACGTAGGTCAACCCCTGATGCAAACACATTTTTAAAAAAAAACATAATAAAATGTACTGGCATGACACCTGACATGACTAGTCATGTCCCTCAATCTCTGAAGATAGGCTTCTAGGTTTACACTTTAAACCTTTCTGAGTTTAGCCTTCTCCCACACAGACAGTGCTTTGTAGGGGTCAGTGCTTCCCTGATGCAGCTTGACTCTCAAGAGCATGTCCTGGTTTTCAGATGTTTTCAAATAAGTTTCGGCTTCTTTTTCGGCGGCATTTCGAGAACGGAAAGTGTTATTGCCGGAAGCACGCCGTTCGCAGCAAGGGGAGTTACTCTAACTCTCTCTGCTGATACATGTGTCGTCTGCTTGGCGCTACCGATACGCGATGTTCGACAATAACTCATAACACCTTTATTTATCCGATAGGAAATTAATATGGCCAGAAGCACTAACAACGAAACAGACATGAGGCAAGCAAACCAAAACGGACAAAGGGTGGCCGATTGAGGCGTAAAACCTTAGGACAGCGGGCCGATCAGAACATGACTCTTTCGGACATTTTGGAATTGTATCGGTGAATCGCCGATTTGCCGACGAAAACGACATCACTGTTTTCGTTCCTGTTTTACATTTACATTTTAAGTAGTCTTAAGAAAGTAGGTTTTAATTCGGTATTTTTTAACGAATTTTATCATGTATAGTGTGTCTGGCTGCTTATGATTGTTACATTACGATTTTCTTGACGTTGTATATTATCTAATTGTTCGTTGTATTGTACGTAACGCGAGGACGTTTGGGTGTGAGCCAAATTCCTTTTATATAAAACCCGCTTGGAGATTCCTGCGAGGGACAAGCGTGAATTTTTAAATGAATTGAATTACTATTGTTATTAGTTTATGTTTGTAAAACAATTTCTTTCTTTCTCTCGGGTCGCCCAGCATTGGTCCCAGTTGTTTGGGCACTAGACGATGCGCCTAAGAGCTGCAAAAGAGCGCCTCGGGCGCTTTGAGTTAGATCCTGTATCGGCCAGCGCCTTCAGCAGCTCTGGAGCTGGGTAAGCGCTCTATTATAAGAACGGTAATGTAAAATAAACATCTATTTTAAAATGCTATTTATTTATTTATTTTCTGTTATGTGTTGCTTTCTTACACATACATTGCAACATCATTAAAAAATAATTAAAAACTATTTTCACTAAACCACATTAACCTGTAATTAATATAATCAGAATTAACTAGTACTGAATTACGGGAAGGAATATTTTTTTTAGTGGTATCGAAAATTTATTTTATTGGAATTCTGGCCTTTGTTATCAGACACTAATAAAGCTTAAGGAACTGAAAAATGGTGCTATGTATTCCCAATTTAGTTTGAGTTTGTATGCATCAGTATAAATAGCAAATTAACTGAGCGCACTTGGATAATAATCTAATATATCTCACAGCAAGCAAGAGTCCCTACATGTTGTCTTATCCTATCCTATCCTATCCCGTAACTCGAAGGTCGTTGGAGCACCACAGATGGTCGTTTAACCAGCGTACTCCATCTTTCTCTGTCCTCAGCAACCATCATGGCTTCGCTCAGTGTCAAGCCAGTCCACTCCCGAATGTTGTCCTCCCACCTCTTTTTCTCTCTCCATCTTCTTCTGCCTCCTTGCACCGTGCCTTGCAGGATGGTCTTTGCAAGGCCTGATGCTCTGGTAACGTGGCTATACCATCGGAGTTTCCGTTTCTTCACCACTGTGAGCATGTCATCGTGTTATCCCATGGCTTGTGTGATGGTCTGTCGGACTTCGTTGTTGGTGATGTGCTGAGTATAGGAAATGCCCAGAAGTCTTCTGTAGCACCTCATCTCCATGCTTTGTATTTTTCGTTGTAGATCTGCTGTGATGGTCCATGTTTCGCAAGCGTATATGAAGATGGAAATGACAAGGGAGCGGAGCAGCCTTACCTTGGAATGTAGACTGATGGTCCTGTCTTTCCAAATGGGCTTCAATCTTGTCAGGGCAGCAGTTGTTTGTGCGATACTGGAGAGGACTTCCTGTCGGAACCCATTGTCGGATACAATGGCCCCTAAATATTTGCAGCTATGCACTGTGTTGAGGGATTGGCCTTGGACTTTGATGTCCGTGTTGATGCCATGTAGAATAAAATCAAATAATAAATCAATATAATAAAATAAAATAATATACAATAAATTACATTACAATAAATAAATATACAATTAATTAATTAATTAACATAAAATCATGGAACAATATATCACACGGCATTGATAACCCGTACATTTTGGACTAATTCAGTGAGGCAATCTTCCTTTGTTCTACTAATGCTTTCTGAACTTTACTAAGTAATTCAAAATGATTCGAAATGAAACGTCTAGTCTTTCTTACCTATCCTTTCAAACCCCTATCTTTTAACTTACCGCTCGTTGTCTGCCTTGCATCATTTATTTGTCCTTTCTGTTCCTATCCAGCCCCATCTTTTAACTTTAAAACCGTGGGTTTTGAAAGTTGCATCATTTTTTTTAGTTCGTTTTCTATCCGCCCCTATGTTTTAAGGATTTTCGGTTCGTTTTCTACACTGCTTCATTTGTTTACTCTTTCTTTTTATATCCACCCCAATCTGTTGACTTTCCGTTGATTGTTTACGCTGCATCATTATTTTGTTCTTTATTTTTCCATCCACCCCTACCTTTCTATTTTCAAATAATTTTCTGCGTTGCATCATTTGTTTGCGTGTTTTTTTCCTAGTCACCCTCATCTTTTAACTTTGCATTGGTTGTCTGCAATGTATCATTTCTTTGCTCTTTTCGCCGCTATCCACCCTCGCCCCTAAAACCCACGCTCCCATCTTTTGACTTTCGCTGCATCATTTCTTTGCTCTTTCTTCTCCTATCCACCCTTCATCCTTTAACTTTCTCTGGTTGTCTCCCTCTGCATCATTTGTTTGCTGCCTGTCAGAGCAGAGAATAGAGAGATGGCGAGATTAGAGGGTGGCGCAGAGTGGCGTGGCGTTGCGTTTGTTTGTTTGTGGAATAGCAACACCAACAGCAATATGTGATCTATTGCTGCAATTTCCTGCACACCGCTTTCTTCTTTCTTCTGCTTTCCGCGTCCCGTCTTCTCCTTCTTTCGTCATCTCTTTCTTCTTGTCTCCTTGTTGCCTATCTTGTTGTTCTGATTCCCATCGCTCTTGTTCCTGTTCTTTGTTTGTATTTCTTCCTTCCTTTCTTAGTTCGTTCTACACCCAGATTCTTTGTGATTGTCCTCTACATTCTTGTTCTCGTTCATCTCCTCCTTCTCGTTGTTGGTGTGTGTCTTCTTCTTCTTCTTCTTCTTCTTCTTCTTCTTCTTCTTCTTCTTCTTCTTCTTTTTCTTCTTCTTCTTCATCTTTCTTCTTTTTTTCTTCAAGGGCTGCAAGCATTAAATTTGATTAAAGTAAACATTCATTTGAAGGAGACTTGCGTAGCTTGCACCTAACAAGGAAAGATTTCGTTTTAAATTACATTTTCCAGTATCTTTACAATTACGTTCGCCAATTTGTTTTCATTTACCGTTCTCTTTGCTCTAGCCGGCAAACCTAACCTTAACAATCCCGCTTGTTAGTTGTAAATTTGTCTAAAAGGATTGGTAGTAAATTTGGGTAAACAGACAAGCTGTATTCTGAACGAGTTAGACGAGGAGACGTAGTGAAAGTAGCAATACACCCACAGGACGCACTTTAGTGAAACTGCATTCTTAATTACACATCTTATGAACCTACTTTGACCATGACCCCTCAAAAGATCCGTTTAACATTCAGAGTGAGTGTTGTCCCACTAAATAAACGCTTACAACACAAAAAAATAACTCTATGGAAAGTATAGTTTTTTGAATGACTAAATTTCGTAGTTTTTGTGCCTATAAATAGCAAGGGCCAGCCAATATTTTGGAGCTAAGAATAGCATCATCCAAAGCTGGTAAGAGACAGAACCCGTAAAAACAGTTGCTCGTAAGGTTTTTTAGTTTTAAGTTGATAAAATACACCCTAGATTACCCTACCCTAGATCACCCTACCCTAGATTACCCTACCCTAGATTACCTTACCCTAGATTACCCTACCCTAGATTACTCTACCCTAGATTACCCTACCCTAGATTACCCTACCCCAGATTACTCTACCCTAGATTACTCTACCCTAGATTACCCTACCCTAGATTACTCTACCCTACATTACCCTACCCCAGACACAATAAACGCACTCTTCAAGCCGCATGGTTCACTCAGACATCGGGGGAAAAGGTCACGCGGCTGTACCGTTAAAGCAGGGGAGATAACTCCATGAAGAGAACGGAAATGGAAAATCCAAACTTTAGCAGCGAAATTCCACTTACTCGTTGCTGAACGTAAATAACAATGCCAATGTTAGGCTAAACTCGTTGCTGAACGTAAATAACAATGCCAATGTTAGGCTAAACTGGTTGCTAAATATAAATAACAATGCCAACGTTAGGCTAAACTCGTTGCTGAATATAAGTAACAATGCCAATGTTAGGCTAAACTCGTTGCTGAATATAAATAACAATGCCAACGTTAGCCTAAACTCGTTGCTGAACGTAAATAACAATGCCAATGTTAGGCTAAAATCGTTGCTGAATATAAATAACAATGCCAATGTTAGGCTAAACTCGTTGATGAATATAAATAACAAAGCCAATGTTAGGCTAAACTCGTTGATGAACGTAAATACCAATGCCAATGTTAGGCTAAACTCGTTGCTGAACGTAAATAACAATGCCAATGTTAGGCTAAACTCGTTGCTGAACGTAAATAACAATGCCAATGTTAGGCTAAACTCGTTGCTGAATGTAA
The DNA here is from genome assembly GCA_036898135.1 of Oncomelania hupensis. NCBI lineage: Eukaryota > Metazoa > Mollusca > Gastropoda > Littorinimorpha > Pomatiopsidae > Oncomelania > Oncomelania hupensis. The sequence goes on along the minus strand of CM072523.1, from coordinate 3,520,784 downwards.
ATAACAATGCCAATGGTAGGCTAAACTCGTTGCTGAACGTAAATAACAGTGCCAATGTTAGGCTAAACTCGTTGCTGAACGTAAATAACAATGCCAATGTTAGGCTAAACTCGTTGCTGAACGTAAATAACAATGCCAATGTTAGGCTAAACTGGTTGCTAAATATAAATAACAATGCCAACGTTAGGCTAAACTCGTTGCTGAATATAAGTAACAATGCCAATGTTAGGCTAAACTCGTTGCTGAATATAAATAACAATGCCAACGTTAGCCTAAACTCGTTGCTGAACGTAAATAACAATGCCAATGTTAGGCTAAACTCGTTGCTGAATGTAAATAACAATGCCAATGGTAGGCTAAACTCGTTGCTGAACGTAAATAACAGTGCCAATGTTAGGCTAAACTCGTTGCTGAACGTAAATAACAATGCCAATGTTAGGCTAAACTCGTTGCTGAATATAAATAACAATGCCAATGTTTGGCTAAACTCGTTGCTGAATGTAAATAACAATGCCAATGTTAGGCTAAACTCGTTGCTGAACGTAAATAACAATGCCAATGTTAGGCTAAACTGGTTGCTAAATATAAATAACAATGCCAATGTTAGGTTAAACTCGTTGCTGAACGTAAATAACAATGCCAATGTTAGGCTAAACTGGTTGCTAAATATAAATAATAATGCCAATGTTAGGCTAAACTGGTTGCTGAACGTAAATAACAATGCCAATGTTAGGCTAAACTGGTTGCTAAATATAAATAACAATGCCAATGTTAGGCTAAACTCGTTGCTGAATATAAATAACAATGCCAACGTTAGGCTAAACTCGTTGCTGAACGTAAATAACAATGTCAACGTTAGGCTAAACTCGTTGCTGAATATAAATAACAATGCCAATGTTAGGCTAAACTCGTTGCTGAAAGTAAATAACAATGCCAACGTTAGGCTCAACTCGTTGCTGAACGTAAATAACAATGCCAACGTTAGGCTAAACTCGTTGCTGAACGTAAATAACAATGCCAACTTTAGGCTAAACTCGTTGCTGAACGTAAATAACAATGCCAACGTTAGGCTAAACTCGTTGCTGAAAGTAAATAACAATGCCAACGTTAGGCTCAACTCGTTGCTGAACGTAAATAACAATGCCAACGTTAGGCTAAACTCGTTGCTGAATATAAATAACAATGCCAATGTTAGGCTAAACTCGTTGCTGAATATAAATAACAATGCCAATTTTAGGCTAAACTCGTTGCTGAACGTAAATAACAATGCCAATGTTAGGCTAAACTCGTTGCTGAATGTAAATAACAATGCCAATGTTAGGATAAACTCGTTGCTGGATATAAATAACAATGCCAATGTTAGGATAAACTCGTTGCTGAATGAAAATAACAATGCCAATGGTAGGCTAAACTCGTTGCTGAATGTAAATAGCAATGCCAATGTTAGGCTAAACTCCTTGCTGAATGTAAATAGCAATGCCAATGTTAGGCTAAACTCGTTGCTGAATGAAAATAACAATGCCAACGTTAGGCTAAACTCGCTGCTGAATGTAAATAACAATGCCAATGTTAGGCTAAACTGGTTGCTAAATATAAATAACAATGCCAATGTTAGGCTAAACTCGTTGCTGAATATAAATAACAATGCCTATGTTAGGCTAAACTCGTTGTTGAATATAAATAACAATGCCTATGTTAAGCTAAACTCGTTGCTGAATATAAACAACAATGCCAATGTTAGGCTAAACTCGTTGCTGAATGAAAACAACAATGCCAACGTTAGGCTAAACTCGTTGCTGAATATAAACAACAATGCCAATGTTAGGCTAAACTCGTTGTTGAATATAAATAACAATGCCAACGTTAGGCTAAACTCGTTGCTGAATATAAACAACAATGCCAATGTTAGGCTAAACTCGTTGCTGAATGAAAACAACAATGCCAACGTTAGGCTAAACTCGTTGCTGAATATAAACAACAATGCCAATGTTAGGCTAAACTCGTTGCTGAATGAAAACAACAATGCCAACGTTAGGCTAAACTCGTTGCTGAATATAAATAACAGTGCCAATGTTAAGCTAAACTCGTTGCTGAACGTAAATAACAATGCCAATGTTAGGCTAAACTGGTTGCTGAATGTAAACAACAATGCCAATGTTAGGCTAAACTCGTTGATGAATATAAATAACAAAGCCAATGTTAGGCTAAACTCGTTGCTGAATGTCAATAACAATGCCAACGTTAGGCTAAACTGGTTGCTGGATATAAATAACAATGCCAATGTTAGGCTAAACTGGTTGCTGAATATAAATAACAATGCCAACGTTAGGCTAAACTGGTTGCTGGATATAAATAACAATGCCAATGTTAGGCTAAACTCGTTGCTGAATGTAAATAACAATGCCAATGTTAGGCTAAACTGGTTGCTGGATATAAATAACAATGCCAATGTTAGGCTAAACTCGTTGCTGAATATAAATAACAATAGCAATGTTAGGCTAAACTGGTTGCTGAATGTAAATAGCAATGCCAATGTTAGGCTAAACTCGTTGCTGAATGTAAATAGCAATGCCAATGTTAGGCTAAACTCGTTGCTGAATGTAAATAACAATGCCAATGTTAGGCTAAACTCGTTGCTGAATATAAATAACAATGCCAATGTTAGGCTAAACTCGTTGCTGAATGTAAATAACAATGCCAATGTTAGGCTAAACTCGTTGCTGAATGTAAATAACAATGCCAATGTTAGGCTAAACTCGTTTTCGTAAAACAAAACCGTCGAATTGGAGATTATAAGATGCGCGCACTCGAGTATAGTTTTGCGTTTAAAAAAAAGTGTCGGCAGATTTATAAGAAAACATGACTTGTTATTTAGCAGGCTCCTTTTCATTTATTTGAAATTTTTAAGCGTTGTAATAGAGCGCTTTTCCAGCTGGAGAGCTGCTCACGGTGCTGGCCGATACCAGATCTAACTCAAGCCGCCCTAAGCGCGCACTGGCTGCCTTGGGCGCATGATCTGACTCTACTGACCACTGAGCCCAATTGTGGGTGACAAGGCTTAGGGAGAAGGGACGCGTGCTGGTGGTGAGAGTCAGGATCTTTAAAATCCGTGCCTGCACGGACTAGACCTCGGTTTATACCCTCATCCGAAGGAGTAACTCTGATCCTGCATTTCCTTCAATGATGTTTGTTTGAAAAGACTTTTACAGTTTGCAAGTGGATGTTTAGACAAAAGAAAAAGAGAAGGAAGAGGAGGAATAGAAGAAGAAAAAGAAAAAGAAGAAGAATGAATAAATGAATGAATGAATGAATGAATGAATCACACTTTTATTCCATAAATATTTCAACAGTTACAAAACGGAAGTAATGCTAGTTTGATTTTTTTTAACAAAGTTTTAAAAAGTTTTTGACATTGCGCTCTCCAAAAACACAAACCTGCTCACACGTTCGGGTGAGATTTGTGCAAAAGGACAAACCTTCTAAACCTTCGCGTTAGATTTGTACAAAAAGGCAGGAAAAACTAGTTCAGCGTCAGCGGCGTATCGTCATTTCTTATCGTCAAATATCATGTTTGAGGCGATGTAGAAGCAATTTATTACCACGTAACTGGTCATACTTGCCGCCGCGGTAGCACATTTCGTGGGATGTAAAAGTCCTTCACAGCAACGGCATTTGCCGAAATAAATATCAACCCCGGATTTAGTGGTAGATTTACTCCAAAGACGTATATGCTTTTGACGAATATAATTTTTTTAATCTCGAAAGCTTTAAAACCTAGGTGTTGTATCTGCCACTATTTTATAGAAATATTTTTAAAAAACATTAAAATGCCTTTAGTATCTTAGTTATATTTATTGCATACAAGAGTTTTAACAATGTACTTCTGTTTATTGATTAAAAGGCTTTTAACATCTAAGTACTTTCCTTGCGGGAATCGACCCCGCGACCTTCAGCATCGAAAACTGGCAACTAACCACGTGCGCCACTAAGCCAATCTGTACATCTATAGCTCTTGTCAGTAAGGAAGCGCACTATTCCAATATTGTCACTGCGACATTATTTGACTGTGGAATGCATCTCTTTGGAGTAAGTAAACGAGCTATTCCTATAGTGTCGTTGCGAAATTATTTGACTGTATTAGTTAGTTAGTTAGTTATTCATTGCTAACAGGGTCCAGCAGACTGTAAAGAGCCGAATCAGGACCACAAAATCAAGACCACAACTTGGCTTAAAGAGGACTCACTCCGGATCCGCATAAAAGATCTGCCGAAACAACCCTAGTGGTAAAACTGAAGGCAATCCACGAGCCGGTCACTATATAACAAAGGCATCCCACGCATGGGACACTGAGGCTATACTCTAATTCATCGAAACCCCGTTTATAAAAACAAAATAGAATACAAATGTCATTATAAAATATAAACAAAACACATACATAAAATGCCTACATTGCGAAATAATAATATCATAGGAAGCCCCAGTGACCATTTGGCAGAAAGCGTCTAATAGTCATAAGCTGATCCAACAGACCTCACACACAAACGAGGAGTTTTGTCCCGGAAGAGTTTTCAGGAAAAAGATAGTTGACTGGTCCAGCAAAACAGATAGTATAGTAGATTGATAGAACAGAGTAGGAATGAGAAAGAGCAAAGGACAAAGACAGCGACAGTGGGAATTTAAAGCACTAGATTTCCAGAAAGTGGGGGTATTATTTATACAGAAACCCCCGGCACCCCCACGGGGTGTGGAAGGGAGGGGAGGGGTGGAATTTAACTGTGAAAAGCAGCTCTTTGGAGAAGTAAACGAGCTATTCCAATAGTGTCGCCGCGACATTATTTGACTGTGGAATGCAGCGGCAGCTTTGGAGTAAGGAAACGAGCTATTCCAGTAGAGTCGCTGCGACATTATTTGACTGTGGTGTGCAGCTGATAGGACCGTAAAGATGCTGAAGCAATTTATAACGACATAACTGTTAAAAATCCCGAATCTCCGAACACCAAGTGATAATCTCAGCTCTGAGCTTTTGAGAGAATTATTTCCCGAGCATTTCATGGCGGAAGTGGCCTAAGTCAGGAGCATTGTAGGACTATAGTTAGGTCGGTTTTGCTCCTAAGTTGCTGGTCAGCTACAACGGACGTTGCAGCAGTTAATTACGGAATCGTTTTTAAATGAATTTCCCGCTGGAATGCTAGGAATTTTCTTTGCGATCGTTTAGGGTATTTGCCATTCACTGGTTATAAAATGTGCGAGCGTTTGTGTGTGTGTGTGTGTGTGTGTGCGTGTGTGTGGGTGTGTGTGTGTGGGTTTGCGCACCTGTATTAGCCCACGAACTGACACGCATGTAGGTTACACAAGTATTTGCACGCACACGCGCGTACTCTCCTACAGCGTGATGTTAGAACTAAGCAATTTTGTCTATGTGAAAGATTGTGCGTATACGCTGGTACAACATGCACAAAAGGAGTGGAAGAGACAGAGGTAGAAACAGAGAGAGACAGAGGCAGAGAGAGACAGAGAGACAGAGAGTCGTACATACAGACAGACAGAGATAGATTTCATGTGTGTGTGTGTGTGTGTGTGTGTGAGTGTGTGCGTTATTGTTTTTATCTATGTGTCGTATGTGTGTGTGCGTGTGTGTGTGGGTGTGTGGGTGCGTGTGTGTGTGTGTGCGTGTATGCGTGTGTATGTTGACAGACAATCAATCTCTATACACGTGACACAGGGAATTCGCGACCTGGAGATTTTAATAGTCTTATCATAATCAAACACACTGCCCCTTATCTTCGCCATAACAAAAAAATCTAGAATGAGCGGAAAACACACTACGGGCAAGAGACTACGCGCAGACTTGGTTTATGTAGGGCCAGGGATTTAGTTTTATAGTTGTATAGAAAAGAAGATATAAAACACTTATCCCGTCTCAAGCGATAAATAAAAGCACAAAGCGTCTGGTTTATTTAAGACCTTTTATGAATTGTAAAACACTGACTAAGTATGAAGTTAACAATAGACATCAAGCATATTTATATCACCATCAAGTTCATTCAAACTACATTTAGGAGAGAGAGGGACAGGCAGAAAGACAGAGACAGACAGACAGACAAGGACATACAGAGAGATAAGATAACAAGGTTAGAAGAGTAAGCCTTGGATGCGCCTTTTATATCTTGCCCTTAGGACTTGTAACAATAACTATTAAATACAACAAAGTGGATGTTATGACGATTAGATCATGAAATAATAACATGTAAACAAGGTCAAAAAAACAAATCAAAACAAATTAATTTTGTTAATATCAACCATAGCGCTTAATTGTTTCTTTTACTTTTTAATGCGTTTTAAGAGATCTTTCCTGAATGATGTCAATTTATATGCTGGAGTGCGGAGATCTTCGGCAAAGTTATTCCGCAAAGTGGAACAGGAATAAGCTAGACTAGTTTTGAAAAGATCGAAATATTTAATTTTGTGGACGAACTGGCAGTTTTCTTGGAAACCGAATTAGAAAAAAAAAGGTTTCTTTGCCAGAAAGGATCTTACTATTCTATCCCGTAACTCAAAAGTCGTTGGGGCACCATAGATGTTCGTTTAACCAGCGTACTCCATCTTTCTCTGTCCTCAGATCAGCAGCCCTCATGGTTTCGCTCAGTGTCGAATGTTGTCCTCCCACCTCTTTTTCGGTCTCCCTCTTCTTCTGCCTCCTTGCACCTGGTCTTGCAGGATGATCTCTATTGACGTGGCCATACCATCGGAATTTCCGTTTCTTCACCACTGTGAGCATGTCGTCGTGTTGTCCAATGGCTTGTGTGATGGCCTGTCGGACTTCGTCGATGGTGATATGCTGGGTATTAGAAATGTCCAGAAGTCTTCTGTAGCACCTCATCTCCATGCTTTGTATTCTTCGTTGTAGATCTGTTGTGAGGGTCCATGTTTCGTAAGCGTATAGGAAGATGGAGATGACACAAGGGAGCGCAGCAGTCTTACCTTGGAATGTAAACTGATGGTCCAATCCATCAATGTCATCCGCAAAACGGAGGTTGAAGATTGCTCTACCCCCTATGCTGACTGTGCCTTCGTGATCTGCAAGGGCACCTGACATGATGCGCTCTAAGAAGATGTTAAAGAGTGTTGGTGAGAGTAGGCATCCTTGACGCACACCGATTGTTGTTCTGAATCAGTTTCCGATGGCGCTGTTGTGGAGGACTGCATTGGTAGCCTTGTAATACAGGCTTTTTATGACTTCAATAATTTTAGGGATAATGTTGTTCACTCTCGTGGTTGCCCACAGAGATGCATGCCAGACTCGGTCAAAGGCTTTCTCGAAGTCTACAAACACATGATATAGATGTTGTTGGTGCTGTAGGTATTTTTCGCAGATTATTCTGAAGTTGAAAATCTGTTCAGGGGTACTTCGTCCTGCCCTGAATCCTGCTTGTTCTTCAGCTATGATTTGTTCAGCTTGGAGTTTTAACCTGTTGAGTATTATTTTCAGAAAGACTTTGCTGGGTTGGCTGATGAGGCTGATGGTGCGGTAATTTTCTCACTCGGGAAGGTTACCATTTTTGGGCAGAGTGATGACAAGCGACTGGGTCAAGGGTAAGGCCACTCCCCACTCTGCCAGATCTTATTACAGATAATAGTGAGAACGTCTATCATCGCTTCTTCTCCTGCTTGAGGCAATTCTGCGGGTATGTTGTCCACACCCGCTGACTTTCCCTTCTTCAGCTATTGCAATGCTGCCTGAACTTCTTCTCGGAGAATTGGGAGGATTTCTTCTTCTTTGTTCTGTGGACATTCTAAAACTGATGGGTCTCCGTTTGGTTTGTGGTTGCAAAGGTCATAGCAGTACTCTGTCCATCTATCCAAGACTTCTTGTTCTTCAGTAAGTCATATACCAGACTTGTTTTGGATCGTGGAGACCTTAGGCTGTTTAACACTTGTCTGCCGCTTCGTAGTCTGGTAGGTCTTCTTGCAATTGTTCTTGTTCAGACTGTTCTCTATTTCCTGGAATTGATGTTATACCCAGTTCTCATTTGCTGAGCGCATGCCTTTTCGGATGTCATTGTTGATTTTTTCAGTAGGCAGCAGCTCCATGTGAGGTGTTCCTTTTTCTTGTTCATCTATCTTCGTTTATCAGGCAGGTCCAAAAGTTCAGGTGTGATCCACGGTTTCGTCTTTCGTCGGTGCTTGCCAAGGATCTCAGTGGCGGCATCTGTCACAGTTGAGTTGAAGGTGGTGGTCATGGTGTTGACATCTACGGCACAGTTCCCCAAATGAGCAGTGATGCACATTTCGCTCCAATTTTGGCTTGGAATTTTTCTGCCACCTCCGGGTCTTGCAGTTTGTCCAGGTCGAACTTCAGTCTGGTGCACTTTGCTGTGTTTATTCTCTTCAAGCGGAGCCGGAAAGACATCATCACGAGATAGTGGTCACTTCGAATGTCTGTCATGGAAAAGTGACTAACGGATGGTAATGAGTATACTGGAGACTGGGCGGCAACCCATGATACTGGCTAGAATGTCTTTGTCGACTTCGTGAAAGGATTTTGTGCACGAAGAGAGAGAGAGAGAGAGAGAGAGAGAGAGAGAGAGGAGAGAAGAGAGAGAGAGAGACTGACTGATTGAATGGTTTATTAATGTTGGAGGCTACGTGCCCCTTTCACAACATAAAATAAAATCAAGAACGGAAACATTTCGCGCAATAAGCGTGGGAAAGGAAAAAAAACCAAAAAATTCACACAACCACTTGCACTCGCTTAAGAGAAAAAGAGAATGAAAATGGTTAACTTGAGAACATTAAAATAAATATTATCCAAACATAAAAAGATGAGTATGAAGCAAAATGAGAGAGAGAGAGACAGAGAGACAGACAGACAGACAGAGGGGAGAACGAATGCAAGACAGAAAGACAGGTAGGCAGATAGAAAGAGAGGGGGAAGAAATAGAGAAAAAAAATGAGAGAGAGAAAGAGAGAAAGATATAGAGAGACAGACAAACAGAAGGAAACTGAAAGAAAGAGAGAGTGAGAGAAAGAGAGGGAGAGAGAAAGAAAGAGAGAGGGAGAGAGAGAGGGAGAGAGAGAGAGGGAGAGAGAGGGAGAGAGAGAAAGAGAGAGAGATTAAAAGACAGAGGGGGAAACAAAGAAGGACGAACAGACAGACGGTGAAATATACACAATCGTATTGAGCGGGATACAGCGTCTTGGCTCAAGGCTCATGCAAAGCTGCATATTTCTATCTCTTTTGCCAGTTTGTATGTGAAACCCTGGCTTTGTTCCTGTAGTCTGGGGTCGCGGATCGTATATTTGGGTGGCTGGGGTGATGTATTCGCTACTAAATTCCCCCTCCTGTCTGACTAAGCTGAGTTAAAGGCGCAGGGAATGCCGAACCCGCCTCTGATTGGCTAAAAATGAGCGGGGAGCTTTTCACGGGGCCGCGGGGAGGAAAAGTGAAAGCAAGCATTTAGTAGTCGGCTACTAGTGTGAGAGAGTTCGAGAACAACCAAGGCTTTCTGGCTTTAGTTCTTTGGGGTTTTTTCCCCACTGGCGTTTGTATGTCCGCTGGTCTGCCTATAAGTCTCTCTGTGTGTCTGTCTGCTCTGTGTGTCTGTCTGCTCTGTGTGTCTGTCTGCTTTGTGTGTCTGTCTGCTTTGTGTGTCTGTCTGCTCGTCAGAATTCCTCTCGGTCTGTTCGTTTTATTCTGTTTGTGTCGCTGTCTCTCTGTTTGTCCTCTGCTTCTCTATCTGTTTCTGTCTGTCTGTCTCTCTGTCTCTCTCTGTCTCTCTCTCTCTCTCTCTCGTGACGACGACGACGATGATGGTGATGATGATAATGATGATGATGATGATGATGATAATAATAATGATGATGATGATGATTTTCCACTTGTACCGCTCAGATCCAATGCTCATTACGAATAAGGAGATCATAAAAGACAAAACAGCAAAAACAACATTAAAAGTAACAAAACAACAACAACAATAACATCAAAAACAACAGTGGAAAACTTGTAGCGGTATTGGATAGATGTGTATGTGTGTGTCCGTGTGTGGGGAGGGTGCTTACAGTCTCTCTACCTCTTCTCCTGGGCTTACTTCTTGGCGCTAAGGACCTCTTGAAGCTGGTCGTTGTCGACCAAGATCAGAGCCAGGTCCAGACCCCGATGACCACGGCCTGTGTCTGAGTGACCATTCGACCCCCATTGATGCGAACTCTGAGTGGACACTCCGACAACCCTTGACCATTCCAGGACTGTTAATGAATCTGCATAGTATAGTTGGGTCCCAGCTGAACTGATCATTGCCTCACAAAATACTAATGGGTCATTTATTGGAACTTGGAAATGAAGTGTTATTGAAACCGAGACTTTATTCGTATATGAAATGTACATACAAATTCGCCTTTGGGCTGCACATAGTAAATATAAAAATGTAGGATATCTTCAAAAAGGATGATATGCACAAACAAAAAAATACGTAGTGCAACGCATAAAATATATTAAAACAACTACTGTCCAACATACTTGAGCTGTGCATTCTTGCATACACCCCCCACACATCATACCAAACCAACGTCAGCACGCACAAACACCAACCTCAGGCGAACCAACACAACCAACCCATGCACAGACATGATCATCACATGCTAAGCCAAATCACAAAACAGCAGGACTGTTTGACAAATTCACACACATTTCAAGATTTTATTGTCCATAACATCGCATGAACATAATGCACTTAAAGAATTGCATGGATGACAAGAAGCAAGCACCATCATGATTGGACAGAAGTAAATTATGCACACACATATAAAATAATATTACGGCAATGGCAAATGTTTTCTCTCTCTCTCTCTCTCTCTCTCTCTCTCTCTCTCTCTCTCTCTCTCTCTCTCTCTCTCTCTCTCTCTCTCTCTCTCTCTCTCTTTCTCTCTCTCTCTCTCTCTCTCTCTCTCTCTTTCTCTCTCTCTCTTTGCCTAATATAATAATGGAACGCAAAATATGAATAATAATATTAAACATGATTACTTATAAAACATGCACACTATATTTTCATTTTAATTATATCCAGTTTACATTCACAGGTGCATACAACACAGTACAGCATCATCTTTGACAGTCCTTTTGGCATATTAGGGCAGAGTGTATCGACATCGCTGCTTCCAGATAATCAGCGACCCTATCATAGCGCTAACTGAACAGTAGCGGGCAACGGCCTTGGCTCGTCGAACAGACAGGCCCACCAACTTCAGTCCGCTAAAGCCCTAGCTTAACTGGGCGAGACAAACCGAACCTTGTCTCGGCGAACCAAAGGTCAAAATTGCGGTTTTATTCTTAATTGGGTCTTCCCGAGACCAGCCGAGACGAGACAGGAGATCGGGCGTCACGGCGAGCTCTTTCGTTTCTGAACTGGGTCTATTTTTAGCTGCGTCGAAACTGACATACCGTGACAAAGTTACGTTAGCAACAATGGCGGCCTTCGATCGTGAATTGAAAACTGCAGAAGATTTTGGCGTTGTTCTAGCGCTGTATGTCATAAGCGAGAACGAAGGGGCAGCAGAAAGAGAAAGAAAGCAAAAGGCAATAATGCCCTATGTGTTGCAAAGGCACCAGCAAGGTGCATTTCATGCACTGGTGCAAGAGTTGGCTGAACAGGTCAATGGCTATTCAATGATTTATAATTTTTACTGATTCAGTATTTTCACTGTTCTCTAGTCTAAATTAAGTTTGGATTTGGTGCACCTACTTCTTTTAAGTGTTGTAGTATTTCTTTAGATCAGTTGTCATTGACATTGATAGATTTTTCAGCAAATCAAAATAGTGTCTCGGGCAGGTTTGCTGCGCACGAACGGCAAGACAAAAGGCCGGCCCGCGACACGGCGAGACACGTCTCGATGTTCTCGCCGATCCCGTCTCGGATTGCTCGCCGAGCCTAGTTAAGGGCAAGGATGGTTCGGGTGTCTCGCCGAGACTGTCTCGGGTGTCTCGCCGAGACAAGGTTCGGGTTTGTCTCGGCCAGTTAAGCTAGGGCTTAACAAACCGTCCGTGGACTAGGCCTAGCGAGCCAACTATCAGAACCACAACTTTGCAGCTATTCACAACTTTCCGGCACCTCTCATAAAAACTCGTGGGTATCGCCATTATAAATTAAAACGAGGTTAGCATGAAACCAAGTTCCGGTCTAGCTTGTTTTGCTTTTATCAAAGCTTGATGCGTGACTTTTAAATATGGCAAATTGCCGAAAACGACGATTGTTAGAGCCCGAAAACGAGTGGGATAAGTATAAAAACGGTGGAGGAAGTACATGCTCAGTGAAAGGATGCAAAAAACAATCGTAGAGGCCTGTATTTGTAGCGACTTCGGAGGTGCGTCGATCATCGACAGAAAGTGAAAAAGGACCTGAAAACTCTTGTAGTTTTCCATAGCTTCGCCGTCGCAACCTTCACAAAACACGAAGTAACTGACTATGTTAGGCGAGCGTTGTGGCCAAGTGGGCTAAGGCGGGACTAACTTGCCGTGTCCACAAGCCAGAAACCAATGGCTCCTGACAGGTGTGGGTTCGAGCCAGCATCTGGGCGTTATGTTTTTCCGAATATTTTTCAAAAATTCACAAATAATGTTAGGTAGGTAGGGTTTAGGCGCGCCACTGGCGATAGAAAAGGATAATAAACTGCAGCAAACAAAATAAAAATATGTGAGGGTGGCCAGTGACACATGTTATTATTCTTGAATATTTGGAAATAACTCACTAAAACACGCGGAGAAAAAAACCGGAAGTATGTTTCATTGAGGGGATTCCCGTTGGTGCATAGGATAGCAGAAAAGTGTGAATAACCAAGATCGCTAATCGTCTGGCACACACACACACACCCACACACACACACACGCACATACACACACATCTCTCTCTCCTCTCTCTCTCTCCTCTCTCTCTCTCATGCACGCAGACAGGTAAACATTCTGGCTGACTAGCTAAATTTACCAGACTGACTGACTGACTAGCTGATCAGATTTCATAAAGTCAGGGAATAGCGCTCGGCAGAAAGGACCAGAGGAACCTCTCAGTCCTCGTGCGGCAGCTAATAAGCCTGCCGGATCTGGAGGAGTTGTCGCAAGCTGGAGATGAACTGGTTATTGTCTCACGAAATATTAAATTTGGAGCGTGTTGGAACTTGAACATGGACTGTTATTTTCACAAGCGGGAGCTGAACTGTTCACTGTCTCACGAAATATTACATTTGGAGCGTGTTGGAACTTGAATATGGACTGTTATTTTCACAAGCTGGAGCTGAACTGTTCACTATCTCACAAAATATTACATTTGGAAGGTGTTGGAACTTGGAGATGAACTGTTATTTTTACAAGCAATTCCCGGATGTTAGAGCTTTGGAACACTATCAGGCGCTCTTCTTTGTTTAGATAATGAAAAATAATATCCTCAAAATTATCTTCCAAGATTATCTCTATAATACTATCTTATTTGAGATTTGAACAAGGTGACTTTGCTAAAATTTAATTTGTTCCGTTGACCAGATGTTGTTCTGGGAGGGAGGGAGATGGAGATGGAGAGAGAGAGAGAAGAGAGAGAGAGAGGTTAACAATGTTATTTAACAAATAACAAATAGTATAACAAAATAACTTCATAACAATAACAACATAATGTAGCAATATAATCAAGATATGCGCGCGCACACACACACACACAAACACAAGCACAAGCACACACACAAGAGAGAGAGAGAGAGAGAGAGAGAGAGAGAGAGACAGACAGACAGACAGACAGAGAGGCAGACAGACAGACACACAGAGAACACAAGTACGGTATGTAAATGGACGTAAACAATGACTGCGGGGGGACTCTGTGTATCTGTGCATACTCTGGTTGACACTGACAACTTCTAAAATAATGCTTTCATCCGCCATCCGCATGCTTATCACCCGCTTCCGTCACTGAGATGGATTTCCACCCGGAATGAGCCGGGTTTCGGTGTGGATTGTATCCTGGTCCCCTCCTTCTTCTTTCCCATCTCCACCCTCCTCCCCCCTCCCCCACTCTGTCTGCGCGCTGCTTAATCATCGACGACGTGTATCAAGGCCTTAAAACATCCGTCACACAGGGATCCCTTTACTCCTTCGGATGAGAGTATAAACTGAGGTCTAGTCTGTGTCGCATACATTCCATCATAACGGATTTTAAAGATCCTGACGCTTATGTCCTAGACGGGGTGAGTGCCGGTGACAAGAACACACCCAGCATGCACCTAGGTCCTTCTCCCCCATCCCTGGCTGCCCAGGATTGTGCTCAGTTGTCTGGAGCGTTATTACGATGCGCCCAAAGGCTGCAAGTTGGCGCCTCGGGCGGCTTAAATTAGATCCTGTATCGGCCAGCGCCTTGAGCAGCGCTTGAGTTGGAAAAGCGCTATATAAGAACGATTAAATAAATTAAATAAAAATAAATAGGAGACGTTTATAGTGGTGTGTTAAGCAGAGAGAGCTTTGTTAGTGTTGTCTGGGTTAAAGATGTCCAACACTTTAAATCAACAAGGGTGTACATTTTTGTACGCTTTCCACAAAAAAATGTGTTGCGGGGATACAGTAAAGTTTACTTTGACGCAAGATACACGGGTAAGCGCCCTCTACCTTTGCGATAAGAGTATAAACCGAGAGCTAGCTTGTGCTCGAACGCATATCCATGGCATTAAAGATCCTGACGCACGTGTCCTAAAACGGGTGAATGCCAGTTGTACAAATTCACCCAGCAGGCACTAGGTGCCTTCTCCATCAATCCCGGTCGCCCAGAATTGAGCTCAGTTGTCTGGGCGTCCGACGACGCGCATAAGGCAGGAAGCGGCGTAGAGGGCTTAGGTAACCCCTGTATCAGCCAGGTCCTTCAGCCGCCAAAGCGCTATATTACAACCATTAAATAAATAATCAATATAACAAAGAAAGACAGAAATAAGGAAGACAGATAGGAAAGAAAATGAAGAAAGAAAGAAAACACAGAAAGAAAAGGCAGTAAGAAAAAAGAATAAATATGCTAGAAGTGGGGAGAGGATGCTGGATGATGGTAGGGGAGGGGGGATCAAGGTTATGGGAGAGGTAGGGAGAGGTGGCCAAAGGAATTTACAGCGCCAACTTGAAGTAATGTAACAGACATTGAATGAACGCTGACAATACTGCTAGCGCCGTAAATCGATCCTAACAGTGATTGTTTTCCAATCTTACTCATTGACCCCATTTCATGTTGATCTTATGTTCGATCCCTGTGAGGGATTATTGCTTACCGGCTGGCTCTGGATTATCGCCTAATCGACGATTGATTGATGCGAGTCGATAGCCATGTCATAACGCTCACTCCGTAACCTACTATATTGCGCGTTATACAATTCTGCACGTGATGAGGTTGTATACGTATTATAATCCTACCCTATCCTATCCTGTCCTATCCCGAAACTCGAAGGTCGTTGTGGCACCACAGATGATCGTTTAACCAGCGTACTCCATCTTTCTCTGTCCTCAGCAACCTTCATGGTTTCGCTTAGTGTTAAATCAATCGATTCTCGAATGTTGTCCTTCCACCTCTTTTCCGGTCTCCCTCTTCTTTTGCATCCTTGCACCGTGTCTTGCAGGATGGTCTTTGCAAGGCCTGATGATCTGGTGACGTGGCCATACCATCGGAGTTTCTGTTTCTTCACCACTATAAGCATGTCATTGTGTTGTCCAATGGCTTGTGTGATGGTCTGTCGCCGCAGTCTTACCTTGGAATGTAGGCTGATGGTCCTGTCTTTGCATGAGGCTGACAATAGCCACGTCGGTGTAAGTAATGCCGGTTCTTTTCTGAATGCTGGTTAAAGATTTTGTTCACCTACGACCCCTTTAAGTAATGACTTTTATACGGTGTTCCACTTCCACGTGTCGTTTTTGCAGCGCTGGGTACTGTGACAAAATTTACTGAGGATCGCTCCGAACCTCCCTGTCGCCTGTACGGCGCGTCACGGTAAATAACCGGGTTGACCTCTGACAAAATATAATAATAATAATAATAATAATAATAATAATAATAATAATAATAATAATAATAATAATAATAATAATAATAATCATCATCATCATCATCATCATCATCATCATCATCATCATCATCATCATCATCATAAAAAGGGATGCTATGTACACGTTTTTCCCCAGATCAGCTATCAGGTTCAAAGTGAGGCGATCTTTTAGCTTTCCAACATACACGTTCACATACACAACAAACATCTATATCACTCAAACATGTGTACGAGTATTGATGGCAGGCTCAGACACAGGCACCGTATCGGGATGTGAAGGGAGTGGACTACAGTCTGTATACTTATAGTACAATGTCCGTGTGTTTTATTTAGTATAGAGAGCGGGACGCTATTCGGAGAAATACTGGCGCCTGTGGTCTCACATAAACGTGCAATTCACAACTTTCCGGCACCTCTCATAAAAACTCGTGGGTATCGCCATTATAAATTAAAACGAGGTTATATGAAACCAAGTTCCGGTTTGGCTTGTTTTGCTTTTATCAAAGCTTGATGCGTGACTTTTAAATATGGCAAATTGCCGAAAACGACGATTGTTAGAGCCAGAAAACGAGTGGGATAAGTATAAAAACGGTGGAGGAAGTACATGCTCAGTGAAAGAATGCAAAAAACAATCGTAGAGGCCTGTATTTGTGGCGACTTCGGAGGTGCGTCGATCATCGACAGAAAGTGAAACAGGACCTGAAAACTCTTGTAGTTTTCCATAGCTTCGCCGTCGAAACCTTCACAAAACACGAAGTAACTGACTATGTTAGGCTAGCGTTGTGGCCAAGTGGGCTAAGGCGGGAATAACTTGCCTTGTCCACAAGCCAGAAACCAATGGCGCCTGACAGGTGTGGGTTCGAGCCAGCATCTGGGCGTTATGTTTTTCCGAATATTTTTCAAAAATTCACAAATAATGTTAGGTAGGTAGGGTTTAGGCGCGCCACTGGCGATAGAAAGGGATAATAAACTGCAGCAAAAAAAATAAAAATATGTGAGGGTACGATACAGGTGGCCAGTGACACATGTTATTATTCTTGAATATTTGGAAATAACTCACTAAAACACGCGGAGAAAAAAAAAGGAAGTATTTTTCATAGAGGGGATTCCCGTTGGTGCATAGGATAGCAGAAAAGTGTGAATAGCAGCTCGATGGAGTTTCGCACTGATCCGTGACGTCAGTCCGCAAGAGTCTGCCAGCTGGCGTCTTGGGATTCTGGAGTTCTCGATCCTGATGGTACACTAGAGCCTGGAAGAACTATTTGAGCTGTGAGCTAAGTTTGTTTTTAGAACAAGCATTAATACCGAGTTCCGCTACTGCCTTGAGCTGCTGTTTGAACCGATGTGCGCTATTTAAAGAAAATATGACTTTCTACGGTTGCCTGTTGTGGGTCAGAGATAGTATCTCCAAACTGCATCAACTCAGTACTTCAATGAAAAGGACGAGTCCCTATTTCCTCCCCACTTGTCGCTCGCTCCATCTAACCCACGCTGACGCTTTTGGCGGCGGAGCCCGCCACCAACCATTCAAATTATTGGATTAAGGGATTACCGGAGGCGTGGATTACCCTTATCCCTAGGTGTTAACTCCGCGCTAATCCTCACTAGGCGATGGGGATGGTTTAACCCCTGGCAATTTCTTGAGAGCCCATAAAATGAGTGATCGCCACCGACAAAAGAAAATGCAATTGTGGTTTGATGTGTGTGTATGAGCGAGTGCAGTGTAGTGCAAATCGGTCCTCAAATAACTGCTCGTGATGTACTATTATCTAATTTCTAGTGTCGCTTACCAGTCTATTCTTGGTGTGTCCTTGTGTACCCCACTTCGTGTGAGAGGACGTAAAACATGACTGTACTACTTTTTTTCCCCCTTGTAGTGGGGTTGTTGATTATGGTTATTTTCAGTGGCTACTTCATGTTGACGTTTTGTAACACAACGATCAACACAGACTTTAAACGAAGTTTTAAGTTTTCTGTCTGTTGTGTTATTTGATGTTTTCTCCTTGCTGCCTCTCGTCCGATCGCTCACGCACACGCTTTGCACGCGATATCTCTACTACTACTACTACTACTACTACTACTACTACTACTACTACTACTACTACTACTACTGAATGCTACGTACGCGCTTTGCCCCAAATCAGCAATCAGGCTCAAAGCGCGGCGATCTATATCAACATGCACGGTCTTTACACTGTTTATAATTTTATATGAATTTTATTTGTGCAAGTCTGAAATGTGGCACACATATTAATCTTTTTAAAAAATACTTTTAAGCACATATTAACCTTCTCTCTCTCTCTCTCTCTCTCTCTCTCTCTCTCTCTCTCTCTCTCTCTCTCTCTCTCTCTCTCTCTCTCTCTCTCTCTCCAAAGACCGAACACAACCATGTATAATTATCTTATTCCTCTTTCTCTCTCTCTCTCTCTCTCTCCTCCCACCCTCTCTCTCTCTCTCTCTTTCCAAAGACCGACACAGCCATGTATATCACATCGTGATTCGATCGGCGTTCTAAGCCCGTTGCCCTTTGACCCTCACCTGCTGCCTAAATTGTGCCCCTTTGTAGTGGCGCTCTCGCCTCTGGGAGGTGGTAAAAGTCATGTTTACTTGAACCGAGAGCGCGAGACTTGCGACGAGACTTCAAAATGACTCCGTCGTGCTCTCGGAAGCCTGAATGGTCTTCTGGGTCTGGTTTTCCGCTTCAACCTCTTTCTAACTTTCTTTCTTTTTCTTTTTTTTGTTACGATAGCCTTGCGTACACACACCCTTACCTCTCCCCTCCCTTCCCCGCCCTGTCTCACACCCCCCACCCCCCGCCCGCCCCTACTTTAAAATGAGAGACTCTTTTCATTCAAAATTGGGATTTGTGAGGTCTCCAGCGCCGTGTATAAATACAAATGAAGTGACGCAGTAGCATTCGTCATCAACAATTGATACTTAAAATGGAACTGATAAAAATAATTCTAGTAACTCGTTCATTCGTTGATTTACGTCTGAAGAACATACGCTTTTTTGTAGTTTATTTTTGTTCTGCTATGATAGTTGTGTCTGTCTTTCAATGCCAGTTGTTATTTTTTTAATGACGGAAACCATTAAATCATTAAAGCTGCGACCCTCCCCACCTTCTCTATTCGTCTGTCTGTCCGTCTGTCATGTCTGTCTCTCTCTGTCACTGTCACATACACACGCCTTTTCTCTTAATGTAATGATGAAGGTTAGTTCTGCATTATGTTAATTTGTTAAGTGACTGATTGGACGTCTAAAATCTTAATCCCTAATTTTAAAAAAAAAAGTTTTATAAAGGTTCCATCTCTCTCTTTTTTTCTTTTGTTGTTGTTTTTTTGTTTGTTTGGTCTCTCTCTCTCTCTCTCTCTCTCTCTCTCTCTCTCTCTCTCTCTCTCTCTCTCTCTCTCTCTCTCTTCCCACCACCCTCTCCTCTTTTCTTTCTTGTTACTGCATGTATGTCTCTTCGTTTCTGCGTACATATGATTTCTCATTTTCTCCTTCTCTCTTCTTTCTCGTCTTCTCCTCTGTTCCTTCTCTTCTTCTCTCTTCTTTCTCGTCTTCTCCTCTGTTCCTTCTCTTCTTCTCTCTTCTTTCTCGTCTTCTCCTCTGTTCATTCTCTTCTTCTCTCTTCTTTCTCGTCTTCTCCTCTGTTCCTTCTCTTCTTCTCTCTCGTCTTCTCTGTTCCTTCTCTTCTTCTCTCTTCTTTCTCTCCTCCTCATTTTCTTCTTCTCTCTTATTTCTCTTTTTCTCATTCTCTTCTTCTCTCTTATTTCTCTTCTTCTCTTCTTCTCATTCTCTTCTTATCTCTTCTTTCTCTCCTTCTCCCTCTCTTCTTCTCTGGTCTTCTTTCTCTCCTTCTCCTCTTCTCATTCTCTTCTTCTCTCTTCTTTCTCTCCTTCTCCTCTTCTCATTATCTTCTTCTGTCTTTTTTCTCGCCTTCTCTTCTTCTCTCTTCTTTCTCTCCTTCTCCTCTTCTCATTCTCTTCTTCTCTCTTCTTTCTGTCCTTCTCCCTCTCTTCTTCTCTGATCTTCTTTCTCTCCTTCTCATCTTCTCATTCTCTTCTTCTCTCTTCTTTCTCTCCTTATCTTCTTCTCCTTCTCTTCTTCTGTCTTCTTTCTCGCCTTCTTTTCTTCTGTCTTCTTTCTCGCCTTCTCCTCTGTTCCTTCTCTGCCCTCCTCTTCTCCTTCTCCTTATCTTCTTCTCTCCTTTACAGCTTGACTCTTGACGCGAGGCGAATACGTGGTGAGATGTGAGTGCCGTGCAGGTGAAACAGAAATGTATCCCCGGGGCACTCTCACAATAAGGACACCCGTCTTCTTCATCTAGATATCACCGTTGCCAGACGCAACACAGACCTACCGCGATCGACAGTAGGTACAGAATTTCTCTCCCCTCTCCCCCCCTCCCAGCCTTTCGATCGTAAAAAGAAGAGAAGCGTTGGGGTTCTTTCTTTCTTTCTGTATTTTTATTTTAATCGGGCTAACTTTCAAAGGGCAGTGTAGTCAGTTTTACCGCTCCAAGATCATACATTTGAGTGTTCCGGGTCCGGTTTTAAATTCACAAGAAATATTGCATCGCCGAAATAAAAATAAATAAAACAACCCCCCCCCCCAAAAAAAAAAAAAAAAAAAAAAAAAAAAAGAGACTAACCTACATGTAACAATAAAATAATAACCTCTTTCAAAAGTATTTACGTGTCCTTCTAATGAAGTTAAAGAAATCTTCGGTCCTGAAGTACCGTTGTCATTTGATTGTGTGCCTATTAGGAGTACCACGGTTGATTCCGAAAATAGCACCACAGCGAGAGTGCGCATAGTAAGTACAGTTTGTTTGTTTGTTTACACACCAAAAAAGAGACGCCTTAACATTTTTTTTTTATAGAGGGCTGGAAAGAGAGTTTTTCAAAGTGAAAAGTGACAAATCTAACGTGCAATTCACACTTTTCTGCTATCCTATGCACCAACGGGAATCCCCTCAATGAAACATACTTCCGGTTTCTTTCTCCGCGTGTTTTAGTGAGTTATTTCCAAATATTCAAGAATAATAACATGTGTCACTGGCCACCAGTATCGTACCCTCACATATTATTTTTTTGGCTGCAGTTTATTATCCCTTTCTATCGCCAGTGGCGCGCCTAAACCTACCTACCTAACATTATTTGTGAGTTTTTGAAAAATATTCGGAAAAACATAACGCCCAGATGCTGGCTCGAACCCACACCTGTCAGGCGCCATTGGTTTCTGGCTTGTGGACAAGGCAAGTTAGTCCCGCCTTAGCCCACTTGGCCACAACGCTCGCCTAACATAGTCAACTACTTCGTGTTTTGTGAAGGTTGCGACGGCGAAGCTATGGAAAACTACAAGAGTCTTCAGGTCCTGTTTCACTTTCTGTCGATGATCGACGCACCTCCGAAGTCGCCGCAAATACAGGCCTCAACGATTGTTTTTTGCATCCTTTCACTGAGCATGTACTTCCTCCACCGTTTTTATACTTATCCCACTCGTTTTCTGGCTCTAACAATCGTCGTTTTCGGCAATTTGCCATATTTAAAAGTCACGCATCAAGCTTTGATAAAAGCAAAACAAGCTAGACCGGAACTTGGTTTTATTCTAACCTCGTTTTAATTTATAATGGCGATACCCACGAGTTTTTATGAGAGGTGCCGGAAAGTTGTGAATATTATGCGCACAAACGTACTTAAACACGAACTCAAGCTCAAGCACAGACAGAGAGAGAGAGAGGGGGAGAGAGAGAGAGGGAGAGAAAGAGAGAGAGAGAGAGAGGGGGGGAGGGAGGGAGGGAGTGAGGCAGGGAGAGGAGAGAAGTTGAGGTTTAAACCTTTAATTAGGAAAATAGCTTTAGGTCCTCTGGACCTGTCTTACAGCTAGCTAGTCCTTCATACAGAAATTCAGAACACAAGTATTAAACTAGGGTTATGGCCTTCGTTGTCAACACCTGTCACGGAAGTGAGGGAGTGAGAAGTTAGGGAGGCAGTGGTCTAATGGTAGTACTTCGGCTTGCGGATCTGAAGGTCGCGGGTTCGAGCCCTGGCCGGGCCATTGTGTTGTGTCCCTGGGAAAGGCACTTTACTCCTGTTTTCCTACTCCTTCGGATGAGAGTATAAACCGAGGTCTAGTCTGTGTGTCGCATACATTCCATCATAACGGACTGTAAAGATCCTGATGCTCATGTCCTAGACGGGTGAGTGCCGGTAACAAGAACACACCCAGCATGCACTTGGTCCTTCTTCCCCCCATCCCTGGCTGCCACAGGATTGTGCTCAGTTGTCCGGGCGTCAGACCATGCGCCCAAAGGCGGGCGGTTTGAGTTAGATCCTGTATCGGCCCGCGCCTTGATCCTTAGGCTAAGGCGCCTTACAAAGGACGAACATATTTATTATTATAAGTGAAACTGACATGCTTCCTCCTAATATCTTGTCCCGTGCGAAGCTTATTATTAATGAGCAAGCTAAGAGCGCAGCCGATGCTTGCATATGATATCAATAGTTATAACAATATCCATGCTAGTGAGGCGGTGGGGGTGGGGAGGGAAAAAAGAGGGGGGGGGGATTTAGTCACACACACACACACGCACACACACACACACACACACACTCAAATATTTTACGTCACTATGATTACGTCACTTGATTTGCATAAGTTTGTTTTTTGATTTATGATTTCTGACACTTTATTGTCCCTTTTTATCGGGAAATTCTGTTCCGCCTCCCCTGGGGAAGGAGTAGTCGCAACCTGTGGCGCGCCTGAAGCCAACCTACCTAATATTAGTTGTGGTTTTGACATTTTTTTGCTGGGGGAGCAAACCGGAATATCTGGAGGCCCCCCCCCCCCCCCCTCCTTTCTGGAGACAGACCTCACAGAGAGTCATCCCAGTCACGCGGTCTGCAAAACTGAGCAGTGAGCACTGAGCTCCAATAGCTCAGTAGTCAACAAACAAGACGAGGAGACAACAGCACCGCACCTCGAAGCTTAAGCTAAGTCCATAGAACACGTGCACGAAAACTGATCTATAGGGACTGTGCGGTAGTCCACTCTTCCTGGAAAACGAACATTAGGCAAAACCAGAACAAAGCCCAATGATGAGACAGTAGCAAATATCGAGAACAGTAGCAGAATAGACCCAACAACGAGCGAACTACTCGAAGTGAATTTTGGACTGTTAAGTTAATTCTAGCTGTAGTACGTTTTGGACATTTAAGTTAGTATAGTGATTAGAGAATTAGATATAGAGTAGAGGAAATAAATGTGAGATATTTACTGTTAACAAGTGGCTTGACTACCTATGTCTCATAGCCGTGCGAGAGCTAGTGTGTCAGTGAATCTTTACACATTTCTCCCTATCTCTGTAATCCCATCCTCATAATGTGTAACTGTAGATTATAGTCACACGACACCGAAGCGTATAGGCGACTACTGGTCACATTATTCTGACACCAGCGAACCAGTTAAAGGTAAGGGGAAAATAAAATGGTCACACATTGGCCAATCCGGGATTCGAACCAGGTACCTTTCGGTTACTAGTAAGACGCTCTACCAACTGAGCTACCCGGCCCCACCCATCCTCATACAGACCGGGCCAAACATATAAATGTATTAAGATTAGTCATAGGGCGATCTAACTAGCCGATCTCCGCAGACGAAAGACGAGTGGGTAATAGCATTCGTTGTGCAGAGCCCAGCAACAATAGACCCACCGTCACATACAGTAAGAATAAAACCCTTTAGCCGTCTTAAGTACACCTGTACATAGCAATACTTGCTGACTCTCATGTATAAACACTCGCATCCGTAACTTACATTAAAAATTCATTTTAAACCTTGAGACAGACTGACAGACAGACCGACCGACAGACAGACAGGCCGACAGACAAACAGACAAACAGACAGAAGACAGGTTTGCTGTCAAAAAGGAATTATCACGGAGGCCAATCTTGGGGACAGTCAATAAAGATATAGAGCGCTGATACAGTGACTACTATTTGCATGCGTTAAGGTGTCACTTAGAGCATTTAGCTGTGGGGGGCACATTTATATGTAAAAGCGACCACTACATTAAATTATACACAAACAGTGTTACTATTGCTTATATGTATCCTTCTACCGTCCATGGCCACACGCTAGCACTGCTGACGACGACAAAGACGACGACTACTACTGATGCTACTACTACTACTATTACTACTACTACTACTGGATGCTATTCGTAACTTATTCCTAAATTAGGCTCAAAGCTCGGCGATCTGTAACCAACATACACGCTCACATGCTACATACAATCCTACATACAAAACAAACAGTCATCACTCAAACATGTGGTGTAAAGAGCAGTCGCTATTGGAAAGAAAATCCAATTTTTATGTTGAAAATTTAGACAGATTGCATCCAATACCATTATTGCTGCTGCTGTTACTACTACTACTACTACTATTGCTGCTGCTGCTACTACTACTGCTACTGTACTGCTGCTGCTACTATTTGAAGCGTGATGTTTGTTAATAACTTCAAATGTACTATTGTATTTTATTTTTATTATACATATTTTTGACATTATACCGTGCTTTTGCTGCTGCTGCTGCTACTACTACTACTACTACTACTACTACTACTACTACTACTACTACTACTACTACTACTACTACTGCTTGAAGCGTGCGCGCATGTATACAGTTATTAATGTTTTGTGTGATGTTTAATTGTTTCATTTGATTTTAATTCTACATTTGCTTGACACGACGACCTAGACTAATTATTTTGCCAATGATGTGATGTCGTTGATGGCTTCATAGTTATTGTATTACTGCTGAAAGCCGGAGATGTTCCTACTATGTTTGCTAGACAGTAGCATCCCACTGCGCATGCTACAGTTATATGGACATCAGCGGTAACACACACAAAAACAACAATATTAAATAACTAAATAACTAAATAAATCTATCTATCTATCTATCTATCTATCTATCTATCTATCTATCTATCTATCTATCTATCTATCTATCTATCTATCTATCTATCTATCTATCTATCTATCTATCTATCTATCTATCGGCCGGTCGGTAGTAGATAGATAGATAGATAGATAGATAGATAGATAGATAGATAGATAGATAGATAGATAGATAGATAGATAGATAGATAGATAGATAGATAGATAGATAGATAGATAGATAGATAGATAGATAGATAGATAGATAGATAGATAGATAGATAGATAGATAGATAGATAGATAGATAGATAGATAGATAGATAGATAGATAGATAGATAGATAGATAGATAGATAGATAGATAGATAGATAGATAGATAGATAGATAGATAGATAGATAGATAGATAGATAGATAGATAGATAGATAGATAGATAGATAGATAGATAGATAGATAGATAGATAGATAGATAGATAGATAGATAGATAGATAGATAGATAGATAGATAGATAGATAGATAGATAGATAGATAGATAGATAGATAGATAGATAGATAGATAGATAGATAGATAGATAGATAGATAGATAGATAGATAGATAGATAGATAGATAGATAGATAGATAGATAGATAGATAGATAGATAGATAGATAGATAGATAGATAGATAGATAGATAGATAGATAGATAGATAGATAGATAGATAGATAGATAGATAGATAGATAGATAGATAGATAGATAGATAGATAGATAGATAGATAGATAGATAGATAGATAGATAGATAGATAGATAGATAGAATATACGACCCCAATCATTCAATAATTCCTATCCGGTTTCGGTAGGAGCCTTATGAAAATTGTCAACATTTCTTAAGGCACCTTCCTACTTTCATTGCGTTCATATTTCACCAAGACTGGCCTGATAGACCCCGGAAACTGACAGTTTTATAGCTGGAGTGACGCAACTTGTGACGGACTGAAACCTCTGTGTCAACACATCGTAAACGGTTATCTGCCCGCGGTTACGCTGCGACACTAAAGATTCTGCCGCTGCTACCACCTGCAACAGCAGCAACTGGCTACTACAAGCGGTGTGTGAAATGAGTTTGAAATGGTTCATTTCGGAAGACATGGGTATAGATGTATATATAAATACAGATGTAGATAGGGTTGGCCTAACAGCTAAGCTGGTTTGCTATGACGAAGGTCGCGGTACATATAAATATAGATATAGATGTTGTTGTTGTATCAATTTTTTATTCATCAGATTAACAGGATAGATATATGTGAATATAGATGTAGATAGGGTTGGCCTAACAGCTAAGTTAATAGTTAGCTGGCTTCGCGGTACATATCAATATAGATATAGATGTAGATAGGGTGGGCCTAACAGCTAAGTTAATAGTTAGCTGGCTTCGCGGTACATATCAATATAGATATAGATATAGATGTAGATAGGGTGGGCCTAACAGCTAAGTTAATAGTTAGCAGGTTTCCTATGACGAAGGTCGTGGGTTCGAACCTTGCATGAGACGAACTTACCTGACTTATGTACGAGACTTTTCAAGACTCTCAGGGTTTTCTCCGGGTACTCCGGTTTACTCCCGTCCTGCAATAATAATATTGGATGCAATCAACCTAACATTTTCACAAATAAAAAATTGATTTCTATTCCGGTTTCTGTTCCATGAAAGAAAAGGCGCGTGATAGCTTTCTGTATTTTCCTATCCTATCCTATCCTATCCTATCCTATCCTATCCTATCCCATAACTCGGAGGTCATAGGGGCACCACAGATGATCGTTTAACCAGCATACTCCATCTTTCCCTGTCCTCAGCAACCCTAATTGTCAAACCAGTCCATTCTCGAATGTTGTCCTCCCACCTCTTTTTCGGTCTCCCTCTTCTTCTACCTCCTTGCATTGCGCCTTGCAGGATGGTCTTTGCCAGACCTGATGATCTGGTGACGTGGCCATACCATCGGAGTTTCCGTTTTTTCACCACTGTGAGCAGGTCATCGTGTTGTCCAATGGCTTGTGTGATGGTCTGTCGGACTTCGTCGTTGGTGATTTGCTGGGTATAGGAAATGCCCAGAAGTCTTCTGTAGCACCTCATCTCCATGCTTTGCATTCTTCGTTGGAGATCTGCAGTGAGGGTCCATGTTTCGCAAGTATATAGGAAGATGGAGATGACAAGGGAGCGCAGCAGCCTTACCTTGGAATGTAGACTGATGGTCCTGTCTTTCCAAATTGGCTTCAACCTCGCAAGGGCAGCAGTTGTTTGTGCGATCCTGGAGAGGACTTCCTGTCGGGACCCATTGTCTGAAACAATGGCCCCTAAATATTTGAAGTTATGCACTATGTTGAGGGATTGGCCTTGGCCTTTGATGTCCGTGTTGATGCCATTGGTGTTGTTGGTCATCATTTTGGTCTTCTCTGCACTTATTTCCATTCCATAGGCTCTGGAGGTGTTGTCAAGCCTCTGTACCAGCTGTTCAAGTTCTTGTTCCTCCAGCCAATCCATCAATGTCATCCGCAAAACGGAGGTTGGAGATTGCTCTACCCCCTATGCTGACTGTGCCTTCGTGGTCTGCAAGGGCATCTGACATGATGCGTTCTAGGAAGATGTTGAAGAGTGTTGGAGAGAGTAGGCATCCCTGACGCACACCGATTGTTGTTCTGAACCAGCTTCCGATGGCGCTGTTGTGGAGGACTGCACTGGTAGCCTTGTCATACAGGCTTTTGATGACTTCAATATTTTTTTCTCTGTATTTTATTATTATTATTATTATTATTATTATTATTATTATTATTATTATTATTATTATTATTATTATTATTATTGTTATTATTATTATTATTATTATTATTATTATTAGAAGATATAGATGTAGGTGCAGATATATAAGTATCGCCGACACGTCCAGTACGTGGATAACATTGAAACGTATTTCATAAAAGCATGGAGAGCAGACAGTGGGAGTAATCATTCTATGCGCTTTTTAGAAAGCCATCACAACGATACGCAATTGTTACGTCACACGCACCAACGACGTCACCGCAAGGAAGGGGACGGACTGTGATGTCCCCGCTAGCGAAGAAATGGTAAATGGCGAATCCTATTCCCCGGGGATAAATTAGCGGGCAGTAAACTCAGTGTCAAAGGGCGTTCACGGATCATTGCACGAACATTAAGATTTGGACTTTTGATTAGCTCGGCTTGGTCAACATTCGTGTTGATTATATTTGTCCCTTCAGTCAAGAGGGCTGCTCCGAACTTAATGAGACTAGCAAGGCACTTGTCTAATGTTAAATGCCCAACGCTACCCTTGTGTATTTAATGAGGCTACTTTATTTTAAGCTGACGCGTAGTTCTCGAAAATAATCATCAAAACGGTATTCCACTGGTACCGGACCCATTTACCGACCCCGTTTCTCTGGGTCTGAACGTTTAGGTATTGATATTACCACTGACATATTACGTCTTTGTTCCATTTGAATTGTTCTTCTATAGCGGGCGTCTCCGCGAACTACTGCTCAGAGGCGTCGCAAGTGTTTGTAGTTTGTTCAAATAAATGTGCCTTGATTTGTGCAATTGATTGTCCTTATCGTGATACACAAGGATATGTATCTTGCGAGTTGAGCCTCGGTGATATGAAATAAAATATGAAATCAACTTAAAAATGCTAGTTAATATCACTTCCAACCTACATTCACACATGTCAGTTCGGCAACACGCGCGCGTTCACACACACACCCACACACACACCCACACACACACACACCCACCCACACACACACACACACTCTCTCTCTCTCTCTCTCTCTTTCTCTATCTCTCTCTCCACGAGTCAGTCTTCATTCCCTACACACATCACTTAACATTGTCGCGGCAGTCGAAAACGACATAATAATAACGTGTCACTGCGCGCACACCACATTCCTGATTATAAATGAGAAATAACAATGAAGAAGCACTGTGCTACATACATTGCGGAATATATTTTTTGTACACTTAGACCTTGTTTGAAGGGGTTAGGCCAGCTTACAAGTAAATGAACAGAGTTGGAGAGCTGGAGACAGAGATGCCCATGTCTGTGTAGTGGGCGATCGTAACTGAAACTTACTGGCAATGCCAACATCCCTACTGTGTTGATATCGGGCTAGCTGTGTCAAGCTACATGCAAATGTGAATGAGGAGGGCAGAGAATTCCAAATATCTGGAGCAGCCGGGGAAACAATACTGACAATGGGAATTCCAAAGATCTGACCCCGAGAAATAACACTCAAGACTTTTGTAGTGTCAACACGCTAAATTTTGACCAAGATCATATCTGATTGCCATGTTAAACTGCGGGCAAGTTTGTGTTGTACTGCGGTAGAGAATTCCAAATATCTTCCCCCTTCCCATCTCCACTCCCTCCAGGGAAATAAACCTGAAAATCACTCTTAAATGTCAACATTGAGTATTTTGACAAAGATGATATCTGGCGCGCTGTGTCAAACTGCATGCAAATTCTTTTAGCCGACCCTTTTAAACATTATCGTTTTGTTGTGATTTGGGAGGAGGCAATTTAGCCGAGACAGTTATCAACCTCGCCATCTCTAGAGACCCACCGCCGAAAATTGCCTCCCCAATTGACTTTGTAGGCGGCGTTGGCCACCTGGCAATGAACTTGATTTCCATTTAAGCCCTCCTGACGCTGATGAACTAAAGATTGGGAGGGAAATTTGCATGATTTCTGAGGCGCCCGTGGGTACCGCGTTAAGGACCACCTGACTCACTTAACACTTAAGGTAGGTGAAGAAACGCCAGGGTGATATTCAGGTACTGCTAATTATTGACTAATATTTAACATTATTGGTACCTACCTCGTACGTTCTATTGTCGTCTTTACCTACAGCAGCAGGTAGTGTGCACCTGACACTTATTTTGAAATTGTGAAATGTATTTGTTTGCTGATTTAGGTCCGTTTGCCTTCGTTCTGGGGATGGTTACTTCGCTCCCATGCCGTATTATTTAGGATGGGTGTAGATAGTTCCATATACATTCATTTATTTGTTGCTGTTTTATCAGTCCTCTTATTTCTTGGAAGTAAGGTCTGCTAATCATGTACATGAATATATCAACTTATCGCCGGCACTTAGAAGAGGAAGAAGAAGAAGAAGTAGCAGTAGTAGTAGTAGCAGTAGCAGCAGCAGTAGTAGTAGCAGCAGTAGTAGTAGTAGCAGTAGTAGTAGCAGTAGTAGTAGTAGCAGCAGCAGTAGTAGCAGCAGTAGTAGTAGTAGTAGTAGTAGTAATAGTAGCAGTAGTAGGAGTAAGAGTAGTAGCAGTATTAGGAGTAGGAGTAGTAAAGAAGAAGAAAACATCCGCTCATCACATTGACTACACGATCAAGTTAAGAAATCATTACTATCTTAGCTATAGAGTACAAACAGCGGTGGCGAAACTACTACGGCAGAGTTAGCCTCGAACCTTGATATGAAGATATCCATTTGTTGCATTTTTGCTGCACACTCTCACGCCAAGGACCGTTAACACGTGCGGTGCACCCACCCACCCACTAACTGAACCCCGTTATCTCCATCGGCAATGTCGGAAAGCACCTACATTATTAAAGATGAAGACGTCCTCTAGCTCTGCGAGCCTCTAAGCCTGTAGTGGCGGAAGGATACCGGATTGATGGGCAGTTAATCCGTGCGGATTTAGACGCGTCAAGAGGCTGTGACAGTGGCTTGGTAGCTATTATCCTCTTTCCGGGCTTTGCAAACCTGGTACAAATGCTTTAGCGATGGTGGCAGGTTTGACAATGTATTGGAGCGCTGCTAAATGTGGTTGCAAATGTAATGAAGTTTTAGCTCTTAAAAAACTGTCAAGTAGCCTAGACAAATGCAATGAAGTTTTAGCTCATAACAAACTGTCAAGTAGACAAACGAGCAAACAATGACTTTCCACAGTGGTGCGCTGTGGTCGAAGGCGTGGCAACTGTGCGCAAACCAGCTTCATCTGAGAGTTTTCGGTTTGAAGTCTAGGGTTGAGAATCAGTTCTCTGGTCCTTACAGTTGTTTGCGCTGCAATGATAGCTGGCAAATGGTGGTACGGACTGTCTCTAAATCTTATTTAAAAAAAAAACAACAACAACAAGAACACGGGTTTAGGGTGCTAACAGGTACGGTGAAGGTGTGATATTGGGTCCAATCTGGCAACAGGTGTGCTACTTGACCGCATGTTAAACACCACCGTATTTATTTTCAGCGCTCCTATGTGTATACGGCCCCCCTGCGCCTTGTCTAGCTTTGACCATGAAAGTGCGCTATGTCAGTGCAGTACGGCGTCAACTGACGTCCTAGAGCAGTGTACTTATCTTACTGTTGGCCATGGAACGTCTTCATCGGCTGTGTAGACCAACAGCTTACGATAGCACACAGATGCATACTGTACGTGTTGTTTTATTCAGTCGTTCTTACAGAGCGCTTTTCCAGCTCAAGAACTAAGCTCAAGGCGCTGTTCGCTACAGGATCTAACTCAAGCCACCCCAGGCGCCCACTGGATGCCTTTGGGCGCTTTGTCTGACGCTCAGAAAACTGAGCACCGTCCCGGGCCACCGGGAGGAAGGACCCAGGGCTTGCTGGGTATATTTGTGTAGCGTACATTCACCCGTCTAGGACATGAGCGTCAGGATCTTTAAAGCCCGTGCGATGGAATGCGTGAGTGCACAGACTAGACCTCGGTTTATACTCTCAGCCGAAGAAGTAAGGTTGGCAGGAAAGGAACAGAAATATGATTGCTGAAGTGAGACTGAGATGTGTTTTTTCTTCTTCAAACTGTTATACTAGGTAGAATGATAATACCAGTGTATAATAATACTCCAGATTACTAAAGTGAAACCTCTCCGATGGGCGTGTAAACCGCATTAAAAACGACATTTGGGTCCTTGATAACGCCAAGGTGCGAGCCTAGCGGAGGTCTGTTTGATTTATAGACCCACCTCCAATGGCGCATTCATAACCATGTGTAACAGAGAGGCAACTGTGTATAATTTCTTGTGAAGCTGCTGAAGGCAAGGGTTGGAAGATGTCATGCTTAACAAGGGGGAGAATTAACCTAAGTGCCGCCTTGGATTATCTCCCCGCGAAACGGGATTATTTCAATGTCGGGCCGGATTATGGGAAAGCGGTGTGGATTAACAGCACCGCGGAGGGTCTTTAAATTAGACGATGGCTGCGATTTGTGCGGTGGCGTGCTTAACATTCTGATGCATTCATATTGTGTTCGTCAATTGTGCTTCGGCATCATCATCATCGTCGTCGTCATCATCATCATTATCATCATCATCATCATCATAAGGAGCAGCAGCAGCAGCAGCAGCAGCCTCCTCTTCCTCCTCATCATCATGGATGCTATGCGCGCATTTTTCTTAAATGAGACTCAAATCGCGGCGATCTGTAACCAACATACACACATGTTTACAGACACTCCTGCATTCACAACAAAACACACAGTCATTTATCACTCAAACATGCGGTGTAAAGGTTACGCTGCTATGAGAAGACGGAACGAACATTGAATTTTACGTTGAAAGTTTAGATAGACTCCAGCCAATACCAACCATTATGATGATGATGATGATGATGATGATGATGATGGCTATGATGATGATGATGATGATGATAATGATGATGATGATGATGATGATGATGATGATGATGATGATGATGATGATGATGGTGATGATGATGATGATGAAGGCGATGATGATTATGGCTATGATGGCGATGATGATAATGATGATGATGATGATGATGATGGCAATGATGGCGATGATGATTATGGCTATGATGATGATTTTGATTACGACGACGATGATGATGATGATGATGATGATAATGATAATGATGATCATGATGGCGATGATAATTATGGCTATGAGGGCGATGATGATGATGATGATGATGATGATGATGATGATGATGATGATGATGATGATGATGATGATGATGATGATTACGACGACGATGATGATGACGACGACGACGACGACGATGATGATGATGATGATGATGATGATGATGATGATGATGATGATGATGATGATGATGATGATGACGTCGTTTGTTACGTTGTTTGTCTCATCCACATCCTGCTCTTTCTTCCTTCTTCCCCTGCTTCATTTTCACTGAGCCCCACAAACTAGAGAGAGAGACAGAGAGAGAAATATAGAGAGGGAGACAGAGAGAGACAGACAACAAACAGACAGACAGACAGACAGAGGCGGGTGAGTGTAGATTAGCAAAAATCACTAATAGTATATCGGCTACAGAGTTTTGACAAATCACACATGCGTAAATGGCTACTTACTCGTGTAGCTTTCAGCGACTATCCTGTCGCCTTCATCAGCACAGACTGAAGGTGAGAACTGGGATTCAGTTCACATCACCGTGAGTACACTCACGGCAATGTGAATGAATGAGCGAGGTGTAGGTCGCTGGCAGTTGGTGTCGGCCCCGGTCACGGTTCACTAATAGTACTTAAATAATACAAAACCTTGCGAGAATATAAAATTTCGGAACATCTTATCTTCATCTTTATTCTTCATCCTTTTTCCATGTTTTTTTCATAGCTCTCTTCTTGATCGGGGAGGGGAATGGAGGGGAGGGGAGTGGGGCGGGAGGAAGGAAGAGGGGAGCTGATCACAAATTAAGCTTGGAGTATGACAAAGGCATTGACACTCTCTCCTCATACACCGGCCCCAACCTCCACCCACCGGCCCCAATCCTTATTCTCTGATGACCTACTCGTAGTTCTAGCTTGTAGGTATTCATATCAGCTCTCCCCGAATATCCTCTTCCCGTAAACCGAGCGACGTCCTCAAGTTTAGCTGCAATTTTTCAGCCTTTGTAAACAGACCTATCTACTAGCCTGTTTCTCGCGTCGAGAAACTACGCTTGTACTGTTCGCCTGCAACAGTTGTACCTGTCGTTCGTTGATTAGATTAACCTCCCTGGACACTTTCGCATATAAGGGATTTCCCTGTCGTCATCATAGGCCATCCTTTTAGTAATAAACCCGGTTAGTCAGCCAGTCGGTCAGGTCCGTCGCTCCGAAGTCCGAACCCATTTTTTGCCTTCCTATCCTATCCTATCCTATCCTATCCTATCCTATCCTATCCTATCCTATCCTATCCTATCCTATCCCGTAACTCGGAGGTCGTAGGGGCACCACAGATGATCGTTTAACCAGCGTACTCCATCTTTCCCTGTCCTCAGCAACCCTGATGGTTTCGCTCAGTGTCAAACCAGTCCATTCTCGAATGTTGTCCTCCCACCTCTTTTTCGGTCTCCCTCTTCTTCTACCTCCTTGCACTGTGCCTTGCAGGATGGTCTTTGCAAGACCTGATGATCTGGTGACGTGGCCATACCATCGGAGTTTCCGTTTTTTCACCCCTGTGAGCAGGTCATCGTGTTGTCCAATGGCTTGTGTGATAGTCTGTCGGACTTCGTCGTCGCCTTAGCTTAAGAATAACTGAACGGAAAATGATCGTTTTAACACAGCGCATGCTTCAACTACTGCTCAGCATGCTGGATCATTCGTATTTGTACGTTCTCTAAGGTCAAGGTCATTGTGCTTCCACATTATCTAAACACGTGTTGCGCTGTTTCTAGAAATGGGCTCAGCCGATTTTGGGAATTGTTTGCTTGCCGATGGATCAGATGGCGGCCTATGATGCCAGGTGTCCCTGTTGCTTCATTACCATAAAGCCCAGTCATAACATCATTCCACGTGTTCCTGTTGCTTCATTATGATAAAGCCCAGTGATAACATCATTCCACGTGTCCCTGTTGCTTCATTACGATAAAGCCCAATCATTCCAGGTGTCCATGTTGCTTCATTACGATAAAGCCCAATCATTCCAGGTGTCCCTGTTGCTTCATTATGATAAAGCCCAGTCATAACATGATTCCAGGTATTCCTGTTGCTTCATTACGATAAAGCCCAGTCATAACATCATTCCAGATGTTCCTGTTGCTTCATTATGATAAAGCCCAGTCATAACATCATTCCAGATGTCCCTGTTGCTTCATTACGATAAAACCCAGTCATAACATCATTCCACGTGTTCCTGTTGCTTCATTATGATAAAGCCCAGTCATAACATCATTCCACGTGTTCCTGTTGCTTCATTATGATAAAGCCCAGTCATAACATCATTCCACGTGTTCCTGTTGCTTCATTATGATAAAGCCCAGTCATAACATCATTCCACGTGTTCCTGTTGCTTCATTATGATAAAGCCCAGTCATAACATCATTCCACGTGTTCCTGTTGCTTCATTATGATAAAGCCCAGTCATAACATCATTCCACGTGTTCCTGTTGCTTCATTATGATAAAGCCCAGTCATAACATCATTCCACGTATTCCTGTTGCTTCATTATGATAAAGTCCAGTCATAACATCATTCCACGTGTCACTGTTGCTTCATTACAAAAAAGCCCAGTCATAACATCATTCCACGTATTCCTGTTGCTTCATTATGATAAAGCCCAGTCATAACATCATTCCACGTGTTCCTGTTGCTTCATTACGATAAAGCCCAGTCATAACATCATTTCACGTGTTCCTGTTGCTTCATTATGATAAAGCCCAGTCATAACATCATTCCACGTGTTCCTGTTGCTTCATTACGATAAAGCCCAGTCATAACATCATTCCACGTGTTCCTGTTGCTTCCTTATGATAAAGCCCAGTCATAACATTATTCCAGGTGTCCCTGTTGCTTCATTATGATAAAGCCCAGTCATAACATTATTCCAGGTTTTCCTGTTGCTTCATTATGATAAAGCCCAGTCATAACATTATTCCAGGTGTTCCTGTTGCTTCATTATGATAAAGCCCAGTCATAACATTATTCCAGGTGTCCCTGCTGCTTCATTATGATAAAGCCCAGTCATAACATTATTCCAGGTGTTCCTGTTGCTTCATTATGATAAAGCCCAGTCATAACATTATTCCAGGTGTCCCTGTTGCTTCATTACGATAAAGCCCAGTCATAACTTCATTCCAAGTGTTCCTGTTGCTTCCTTATGATAAAGCCCAGTCATAACATTATTCCAGGTGTCCCTGTTGCTTCATTATGATAAAGCCCAGTCATAACATTATTCCAGGTGTCCCTGTTGCTTCATTATGATAAAGCCCAGTCATAACATCATTCCAGGTGCCCATGTTGCTTCATTACGATAAAGCCCAATCATTCCAGGTGTCCCTGTTGCTTCATTATGATAAAGCCCAGTTATAACATCATTCCACGTGTCCCTGTTGCTTCATTATGATAAAGCCCAGTCATAACATCATTCCACGTGTCCCTGTTGCTTCATTATGATAAAGCCCAGTCACAACATCATTCCATGTGTTCCTGTTGCTTCATTATGATAAAGCCCATTCATATCATCATTCCAGGTGTTCCTGTTGCTTCCTTACGATAAAGCCCAGTCATAACATCATTCCACGTATTCCTGTTGCTTCATTATGATAAAGCCTAGTCATGACATCATTCCACGTATTCCGGTTGCTTCATTATGATAAAGCCCAGTCATAACATCATTCCACGTATTCCTGTTGCTTCATTATGATAAAGTCCAGTCATAACATCATTCCACGTGTTCCTGTTGCTTCATTACAATAAAGCCCAGTCATAACATCATTCCACGTATTCCTGTTGCTTCGTTATGATAAAGCCCAGTCATGACATCATTCCACGTGTGCCTGTTGCTTCATTACAATAAAGCCCAGTCATAACATCATTCCACGTATTCCTGTTGCTTCATTATGATAAAGCCCAGTCATAACATCATTCCACGTTGTCCCTGTTGCTTCATTACAATAAAGCCCAGTCATAACATCAGTCCACGTGTTCCTGTTGCTTCATTATTATAAAGCCCAATCATAACATCATTCCACGTGTTCTTGTTGCTTAATTACCATAAAGCCTAGTCATAATATCATTCCTCGTGTTCCTGTTGCTTCATTATGATAAAGCCCAGTCATAACATCATTCCACGTGTTCCTGTTGCTTCATTATGATAAAGCCCAGTCATGACATCATTCCACGTGTTCCTGTTGCTTCATTATGATAAAGCCCAGTCATGACATCGACAAGAAAATTAACACTTTTTGAAAATGCTTAGCTTTCGGTTATGAGTATGAATGTCTGGAAATACAGTTGAACGGCTTGCCATCTTGTTCTTCAATGAGAAAAGTCAAATAACGAAAGTCTTCTCTCTCTCTCTCTCTCTCTCTCTCTCTCTCTCACACTCTCTCTCTCTCTCTCTCGCTCTCTCTCTCTCTCTCTCTCTCTCTCTCTCTCTCTCTCTCTCTACCTGTCGCCCCCGGAGACCGATTAACCCCCATAGCTCGCGTTTAATGGCTGGAGTTACGTCCCTTCTTTATGGCGGAAAACAGGGGAGATAAGTGGAGTTGCGGGTACAGTAGTCTGCCCGTGAGATGATGTTTATGACTTTATGGTGCGTGACGCGCGGACTGGTTGCGTGGTTATTAGTCAGGAAGTGGCACACCGAGAGTGCTTGTGCCCAACGGGTTCATCCTTGAGGTTTCATGCATTTTTCATATGTCCCACTTTGTGAGGCAAGGCAAGGCAAGGCAAATTTTATTCCAGAAAAACCCATTAAGGGCACATGGACATGGTTAAAATAATATACACAAACATGCACAATAATTAATTAACATTTTAGATTAAAAAATAAAATAAAAATTTTAAACTATTTATTTATACAGCGGAATAGCGTGGAGTGGGGGGGAGGTGGCAGGGGGAGTTATGGAGTGGGGAAAAGAAGAAAAAAGAACTTGATTGGGGACAACAACTATGAATCATAACTAACAATACAATTCAACCTAAACACATCAATGACAAACTACTGGAATAATTTTTATTACACATAACCTGTCAACATCAGAACTATATTAATTTTTGACATGGGATAAAAACGTTACATTTGTTTAATTATTAATTTCATTAGACTTACAAGCTTTAATAATTCTGACTTTTTGTTAGATGACAATAATTCTTGAAATTTGATGGCATTGGGATATCTATAATAGTATGATTTTAATAAATCTCTTCTCGAGTTACAAAAATGTGAACACAAAAATAAATAATGAAACTCATCACCAAGATCGCCACTATTACATTTTTGACATACACGTTCGTGTCTAGGAATGTTAAAATATCGGCCTCTCTGCACTGGCATTCTGTGGTTAAGTGTCCTAAACTTTAGAACAGATATTGCAAGATTTGTTGGTAGAACATGCAAATATTTTTCAAATTCAAAATGTAGCTTAAACATTCGATAATTATAGTAAAATTCATTATTGTTTATTTCCTCGAACCAGCCTTGAATAAACTGATCATGTAGGCGTTGCTTAATTGTACACTTAAAAACTGACGCAGAAGGCATAACATTGGTTAGCCCCTGATTTAACCAAAAATTACCAAGTCCTAGATTATTTAACTCTTTCCGCACTGAATCGAGGAATGAAGATTTATAACCTTTATGCAAATCAATGTGAAACAAAAAAGTGTACATAACGCTGGACAATTTATTACTGTTATCAGGGTGAACAAGCTTATACCAAAAATTTAACATTCTTTGCTTTGCCTGTAACTCCAGAGGAACTTGCCCTAATTCACCAAAAATCATTTGAGAAGGAGTAGACTTACCCAGCTTTAAAATTAGTTTATAAAAACGCAGTGTGAGGTGCTCAGGCTACAATGAGCTAAGGGCGAGGCGCCTCTGAATTGTTTTGGGGTCCACCCGTCAATCCATTTTGCTCAACGCTTGTCTTTAGATATATGCTTTTGGTTTGTTGTTTTTAGGTGTGTTTTTTTTTTTAATTATAGAAAATCCGGAATACATTTCTGTGCTTTTTCGCCACCTTCAGTTGCAACTTGGTTTAGAGTGGTGCGTGGTTGGACAGACGAGTCAACTGTTAAAAGTTGACGCTTTTTTTTTTCTTTCTATTGCGTGTCTCCGCAAACTAGTTTGAAAGGCACGTAAAGCCGTTCAATTCATTACACACACATAACTACACGCATATCCAGATCATCAGCAAGCGATACAGAGTGCCGAGCAATGCATTACTAAGGAACATGGTGTCAGCATGGAAGAATCCGAGTTCCGCGGTAGCTCGGTGGGCAGGGATGCAGAGCCATATCAGTATTATCAGCTAGCGTGCATGGTGGAGGTTGACCACAGGTTGGTTTACGTGACCGGGCTATAAAAGTGCAAAGGTCAGCCCCATTAATAAATCGTTTTGTGGTGTGAACGGGACCTTGAGGTACCACAGCGAGCTCACCAATTCTTCTTGTTTTTCGTTGGTCAGTATCTTCTTCATTGTCCAATATCGCAACTGCAAAAAAGAACAACAATAAATAAAGAAGTAAATAAATAAAAACTAACGGAACACCACACACTACACCACACCACATCACACAACACCACAAATCACCACTACACCTCACAACACTTCACATCACCACTACACCCCGCTCCACACCACACACCACTACACTACACTACAGTACACTATACTACAATACACTACATTATACTACATTACACTACACTACATTATACTACACTACACTACATTACATTACACTACATTACACTACACTACATTACACTACATTACACTATATTACACTATACTACACTACACTACACTACACTACATTACACTACAGTACACTACATTACACTACAGTACACTACATTACACTACACTACACTACATTACACTTTACTACATTACATTACATTACACTACACTAAATTACACTACATTACACTATAATACACTACATTACACATTACACTACACTACATTATACTACATTACACTACACTACATTACATTACACTACACTACATTACACTACATTACACTACATTACGCTACATTACATTACACTACACTACATTACATTACATTACATTACACTACATTACACTACATTACATTACACTACATTGCACTACACTACATTACATTACACTATATTACACTATACTACACTACACTACTCTATACTACATTACATTACACTACACTAAATTACACTACATTACACTATAATACACTACATTACACTACATTACACTACATTATACTACATTACACTACACTACATTACACTACACTACACTACATTACACTACACTACACTACACTACATTGTACTACATTACACTACACTACACTACATTATACTACACTACAGTATACTACACTACATCACACTATAATACACTACACTACACTACACTACACTACACTACACTACACTACACTACACTGCATTACACTACACTACACTACACTACATTACATTACACTACATTACATTACATTAGACTACACTACACAACACTACACTATACTACACTAGACTACACTACATTACACTACACAACCGTAAAGTGGATGGGACAAAGAACCAATCGATTCTAGTCCAATTTACCACAAATATTGAAACAGTTGTGAGGACAGGCCATCTTACTGCTGCATTCAAGTTGGAAGTTGCTTCAGTGCACAGTTATAGTTGTTTTAGGTGAAGATTCAAATGAAAAGGTCTTGGTAGGACTAGGCCATGCTCTTCTTGTCCTGTTTGGCGCTGCACTGTGTCGGTGAGAAAGTAGCTCCAGTTGTACACGCATGAATGACATGTTCGGTGAGGAAGGAAAAAGCAATATCAACACTTTTATCATAAAGAAAAGAGGGACTATTCGCACTTCTCCCAGCCACCACAATTGTTAC
>CM072523.1:3469958-3474958 GCA_036898135.1 Oncomelania hupensis | reverse complement strand
GGGTTCATTATGCTCTTATTTCCGCCATTCTCCTTGCCACCACCTCCCCTCATCATCATCATCATCATCATCATCATCATCATCATCATCATCATCATCATCATCATCATCATCATCACAAGACATAAGATAAGTCTGTGATACAGTCAAAACATTATAGAACACACAAAATTCTTCTTCTGATGATGGCAATTTATTATTATCATTTCGTGGTCTAGGTCTGTCCAACAAGGAATTATTTACAGTGAGTTATTAAAGGAAGACTGAGGCCATTTTTATTTTAAAATGTTACACTAGATAGTAAGAGCATAGAAAAGCTTTTAATCCACATTACTGCTGTGAAAGCTCTTCAAAAAGCCTTTAAACAAGTTTGTTGTTGAAAATGAGGTCAAACCACCTCAAAGACAAGGTTCCTCCAGCTTAGCCTAATAAAGTTTTTAATAATAATAATATTAATTTTAAAAAAAAATAATAATAATGATAATGATGATGATGATGATGATAATAATAATAATAATAATAATAATAATAATAATAATAATAATAATAATAATAATAATAATAATAAAATAATAATAATAATAATAATAATAATAATAATAATAATAATAATAATAATAATAATAATAATGAAATCTAGGGTTGAGATGAACTTTAAGTCTGGGAAAGTCAATGTTTGTAGTTTGATAGTGTTATTAGTGCATAAGCCGTAACCCTTTTGTCCCGTCAAGGAGTTAAGGAGCGACTTCGTGTAGTGATGACACTTTGATAGCTTGTTGATGACAGATAGGTTTACATCGACTACACCTTTAGTTGTCGTCTTCTACTTCTTCTTTCTACCTTTCTTTCTTTCTTTCTGCTTTCTTTCTTTCTTTCTTTCTTTCTTTCTTTCTTTCTTTCTTTCTTTCTTACTTTCTTTCCTTTCTTCTTCTTCTTCTTCTTCTTCTTCTTCTTCTTCTTCTTCTTCTTCTTCTTCTTCTTCTTCTTCTTCTTCTTCTTCTTCTTCTTATTCTTCTTCTTCTTCTTCCTTTCTGTCTTTCTTTCTTTCTTTCTTTCTTTCTTTCTTTCTTTCTTTCTTTCTTTCTTTCTTTCTTTCTTTCTTTCTTACTTTCTTTCCTTTCTTCTTCTTCTTCTTCTTCTTCTTCTTCTTCTTCTTCTTCTTCTTCTTCTTCTTCTTCTTCTTCTTCTTCTTCTTCTTCTTCTTCTTCTTTTTTTTCTTCTTCTTCTTCTTCTTCTTCTTCTTCTTCTTCTTCTTCTTCTTCTTCTTCTTCTTCTTCTTCTTCTTCTTCTTCTTTTTTCTTCTTTCTATTTCTTTATTTTTCTTCTTCTTCTTCTTCTTCTTCTTCTTCTTCTTCTTCTTCTTCTTCTTCTTCTTCTTCTTCTTCTTCTTCTTCTTCTTCTTCTTCTTCTTCTCTTTCTTTTTTTTCTTCTTTCTATTTCTTTATTTTTTTTTATGCTGCGTCTTCCTCCTGTCGCGTTTTCTTTTCTTCTTCTTCTTCTTCTTCTTCTTCTTCTTCTTCTTCTTCTTCTTCTTCTTCTTCTTCTTCTTCTTCTTCTTCTTCTTCTTCTTCTTCTTCTTCTTCTTTTTCTCTTTTTTTTCTTCTTTCTATTTCTTTATTTTTTTTCTTTCTTTTTCTGCTGCGTCTTCCTCCTGTCGAGCTTTCTTTTTTATTTTCTTCGATACACTTCTTTTAAAATTTATTTCTTCGTCCTCTTCTTGCCCCGTCTTTCCTTCTTTCTCCTTTCTTTGTTTCCTTTCTCTTCTTCTTTCTTTCCTTCCTTCTCTTACTTTTTATTTTTTCTGTCTTCTTAACGGTTGTATGTGTCGTCTCAGTAGCACGCTTCAGATCCTGGCCATTTTTGATCCAACGGATGACATCTATCCTATCCTATCCTATCCTATCCCATAACTCGGAGGTCGTAGGGGCACCACAGATTATCGTTTAACCAGAGTACTCCATCTTTCCCTGTCCTCAGCAACCCTGATTGTTTCACTCAGTTTCAAACCAGTTCATTCTCGAATGTTGTCCTCCCAACTCTTTTCGGTCTCCCTCTTCTTCTACCTCCTTGCAACGGTTGACAGGGTACAGATAAACACGAATTAATGAATAAACAGTGAAATGTACCGTTTTTACTCGCCATTGGAGATACGGCAGACGGGATAACCATCCAAGGAAAGATGGGGTTGGGACCTACATCAACACTGAACCACCGGAGCAAACTTAATGTTAAGATGGACAGTGAATAAATAGGCATCTTGTTCGCTACGGATTCGACCCTGAATCACCCGTGTGACAGGCGATCGCTCTACCACTGAGGCACGGAAAATATACTTTAAGAACATGTATATCTACATAGATGTGTGTGTGTGTGCGGGTGTGTTTATTTGTGTTTGTGGAAGAGGTAGATTTAGGGGTGTAGACAAATTTCACATTCTGGATGTCGCACAGTCGATAGCCTACCCTTTTTGTGTCTCTGTGACAGGAAACAATGATTTTGTTGTAGGTTACTGTACATGTACCTCTGGCTATGTCTTTTTGGTGTTAGGCCCAATCTGACATTTTGATGGTCGTCTCGAAGCATGCGTTTTATGATCGGACAGCTTTTTTTCCTTTTTAACGGCAGTCCCATTCTCTTGTCGAACATGTTTTGGGCTGTAGCTGCTAACTGGGTCACATCCTCCTGTCCTCTTCTCTTCTATTGCGCCCCAAAAGCGGCTCAAGGCGCGTGGCAATAGTCTGAGATCCTCCTTGGAGCAGTAAGGCTTGTCGTTGCATAGTGCGTTTGGCAAGCTTGATGGAACGGGACAAGGAGCATGTTTCAGTTTTTTGACCCCGCTTTGTTTTCTAAACGGAGTTTGATTGTGTGGTCTTGTTCTTGTAGTTTGGCAAAGTCGCTCTGAACGTGTTTTTAGTGCCGTGGAGGCAAGTTTGATCTTCAGTCATCACGATATATAGTTCTAATTCTACACTAATGGTAGTTGGGGGCTGCTTGGCTGTAACAATAGGCTTCTAAGCCTGAAACCTTTCTCCAATGTCCAATGTTCCATGCCCTTTCTGTCTCTGTCTCTCTCTGTCTATCTGTGTCTCTCCCCTCCTCTTTTCTCTCTCTCTTTCGCTCTCGCTGTCTCTCTCTCACTCTCTCTCCCTCCCCCCCCCTCTCTCTCTCTCTCTCTCTCTCTCTCTCTCTCCTCTCTCTTTCTCACGGATTGACATTTTAAAATCTAGCTTATATTTTAAGAGTCTTTTATTATGTAACCTGTTTTCTTTGGCGCTAAAGAAATGCACATCACTGAACAGGTTTATATATAACTTTAACATGTTTCTAAATAATTTCGAAAGTCATACATTATAGTATGCATCAATTGACTTTAGTCTTTCAATCGCTCTCTGTCTCTGTCTCTCTCTCTGCATCTCTCTCTCTCTCCCCTCCCCCCAACGCGCATACTCGTACACACACGCCAGCCTGAGTAAGTGGTGAGTGTGACTGCCTTAAGAGCGAGAATAGGTCATAGACTCCT
The DNA here is from genome assembly GCA_036898135.1 of Oncomelania hupensis. Taxonomy (NCBI): domain Eukaryota; kingdom Metazoa; phylum Mollusca; class Gastropoda; order Littorinimorpha; family Pomatiopsidae; genus Oncomelania; species Oncomelania hupensis. The sequence goes on along the minus strand of CM072523.1, from coordinate 3,471,438 downwards.
CTTACCCAGTCCGCTATCTCTGCTAAGGGATCTCAGACACCTTTCACCGGCTACCTTCAGGACCAGTGCGGGGTGATTGAGGAAGACTATGCCGTTATGACTGCCAGCGTGTCTCAAAGCTTTTCAAAACTACCTGTTGTAGAATGAAATGAAAGGCCAAAGTTTCACAATTCCAAGTCAAGCTTCCTGTGAATAAACCTTCCTGTGAATTAACCTTCCTGCGAGTTAACCTTCTGCGAATTAACTTTCCTGCTAATTAACCTTCTATGAATTAACCTCCCAGTGAATTAACTTTCCGGTGAATTAACCTTCCTGTTAATTAACCTTCTATGAATTAACCATCCTGTGAATTAACCTAGGAAGCCTAGGACTGTGAATCCTGCTAACCAGCCACTGGAAAGCAGAAGGTGGGACAGTAACGTTATTGTATTTGGTTAAGCAACGTCGACTGCAATTAGTACTTGGATGGGTGAGCACCCTTGGAAGGCAGCCTCTAAACCTATACATCCCAGTCCACCCAGTTGTGAATGGGCCTAATGCTTGCTGGGTGTATTTATATAGCCGGCATTCACCCGTCTAGGACATGAGCGTCAGGATCTTTAAAGTCCGTGCGATGAAATGCCTGCGTGCCTGGGTTTATACTCTCATCCGAAGGAGTTTTTTTTTAAGCCAGTAAAATAAGTGTGTATAAGAGGTTAGGGGTGTCGGATAGCGCAGTGGTTGGAGCACTCGCTACCGTGTCGCAAGTTAAACACCGTCCAGTGCGGTTAGCACTTGGATGGGTGACCGCAAAACGTGAAGCGACAAATAACAACGCCCCCAGTTGACTCAACTGTGACTGAGTACCTACTCTCTTAAGGGTGGGGAAGGTAAAGCAGCGAGGGAGAGAGATGGGCATCACCCTCATTCCGCTGGCCCAAGATAAGTGTGATCTCCAACATCACGGTCCCCTACGGCCACAAGGCTATGGGACCACCTTTACCTTTACCTTACTAAGAAGTTACACAGATCGCGTATTTTCTTGGTACAACCTGTATGTTGACCGAAATGATCTGATTCTGTATTGTGCCATGGAGGCGACACGCACAAGTGCAAAACCGTCTTTTAAGATACTCTTGGTAATGATAATGATAAGAATATGGGTCTGATATATTTCTGTGTAGCTTCACAATGGTAAAGTTTGCACTGTAGGAAACCACTTCTCCATGCTTTTGACAATAAAACGCCTTACGTCTTGGGTCGCTAATTTTCAAGCTGCTATAACATGCTCAGTGTGTTGGATAGAAATCTGTCGCTTTTTCAGGTAGGTCCTCTTTTAGCACTCGAGACCAAAGAGTATCTTTTACGGTAACAAGGGGGGGGGGAACTCTGGACTTTGTGGTTTCTCCTTAAAGACATCAAGAGACCTCTTAGTGTGACAGTTGAGGATTTTGCTGTTTTTAAAACTGTTTATAAAATGGGGACAGTGAAGTATCCAGCA
>CM072523.1:3434958-3464958 GCA_036898135.1 Oncomelania hupensis | reverse complement strand
AAGGAGAAGAAGAAGAAGAAAAAGGAGAAGGAGAAGATGGAGAAAAAGAAGAAGAAGAAGAAGAAGAAGAAGAAGAAGAAGAAGAAGAAGAAGAAGAAGAAGAAGAAGAAGAAGAAGAAGAAGAAGGAGAAGATGGAGAAAAAGAAGAAGAAGAAGAAGAAGAAGAAGAAGAAGAAGAAGAAGAAGAAGAAGAAGAAGAAGAAGAAGAAGAAGAAGATGGAGAAGGAGAAGATGGAGAAAAAGAAGAAGAAGAAGAAGAAGAAGAAGAAGAAGAAGAAGAAGAAGAAGAAGAAGAAGAAGAAGAAGAAGAAGAAGAAGACGGAAAAGAAGAAGAAGAAGAAGAAGAAGAAGAAGAAGAAGAAGAAGAAGAAGAAGAAGAAGAAGAAGAAGAAGAAGAAGAAGAAGAAGAAGGAGAAGAAGGAGAAGAAGAAGAAGAAGAAGAAGAAGAAGAAGAAGAAGAAGAAGAAGAAGAAGAAGAAGAAGAAGAAGAAGAAGAAAAAGAAGAACAAAAACAAGAAGAACAAAAAGAACGAGATGAAAAAGAAGAAGAAGAATCAAGGCATATTAAAATACAGATGTATTTGGAACACACCGATGAATCGAAAAATCAGTTAAATAGCACTTAATAATAATAATAATAATAATAATAATAATAATAATAATAATAATAATAATAATAATGATAATAATAATAATAATAATAATAATAATAATAATAATAATAATAATAATAATAATAATAATAATAATAATAATAAATATGCAGGATGCTACCAGACGCTTTTTCTTCAAGACCCAAAATCGCGGCGATCTAAAGAAATCACTTTTACGGAAGACTGAAGTGAAATCCATTTTTATTTTTGAAATTTAGAGTGACTGCATCCAATACATAGTATTATTAAAAGAAGGAATAAGCCGGAGTACCCGGGGGAAACCCTCGGTGTCCTGAAAAGTCTCGTAAGTTTATCTCAGGCGGAGTCAGAATTCAAACAAAGCAAAGAGCATGGCACCATCACTTGTGAAACATCTATCTCCTTAAAACTCATGCCATCATTTACCCCTTTGTCATATGTAATGCTATCAGTCTACATTCCAGGTAAGGCTGCTGCGCTCTCTTGTCATCTCCATCTTCTTATACGTTTTCAAAACATGGACTCTCCCAGCAAACCTACAACGAAGAATACAAAGCATGGAGATGAGGTGCTACAGAAGACTTCTGGTCATTTTTTATACCCAGCACATCACCAACGACGAAGTACGGCAGACAATCACACAAGCCATTGGACAACATGATGACATGCTCACAGTGGTGAAAAAAAAACGGAAACTCCGATGGTATGGCCACGTCACCAGAGCATCAGGCCTTGCGATGACGATCCTGCAAGGCAAGGTGCAAGGAGGCAGAAGAAGAGGGAGATAGAAAAAGAGGTGGGAGGACAACATTCGAGAATGGACTGGCTTGACACTGAGCGAAACCATGAGGGTTGCTGAGGACAGAGAGGGATGTAGTAAACGATCATCTGTGGAGCCCCAACGACTTTCGAGTTACGAGATAGAATAGGATAGGATAGTATGCGATAGGAATACTATATGGCGCCGCAGTTCAATAACTACAGCTACTAAATCCTGGAGGGTTTGCCTCCAGCAGTGATATGACATACTTTACGCAACAGAAAGGCAATAGAGAATAATCCCAAGAGTGATAGAGGGTCAGTTTGTTTTAGGATGAGTCCACGTCTCAATCAAGCGTCAGTGCTGTTAATCTGGACTTACCCACGAACGCACGCACGTTTGCAATGTTGAGATAAGGAGAGGATTTCGGTGGGTTCTTTTTAACGGAGAGGTGTGTTAGGCCGCACTTCTAACGGAATAGTATAAAAGTTTAAGGGAAAAGTGCAATAACGCTGACGACGACGACGACGACGACGACAATGATGATGATGTTGATAGCGGTGGTGGTGATGGTTTTGACGGCTGGAGGTGATTAGGATGATGATGAGGAGGAAGAAGAGGAGAAGGATGAGAACGGCGACGGCGACGACGACGATGATGATGATGATGATGATGATGATGATGATGATGATGATGATGACGAAAATGATGATTATGATGACGGTGATAATGGTGATAACACGAAAGGCGTTGATGATAGGTTTAATCCGTGATGATTATGAGGATAACAACATTGACGATTTGCGATGATAATAAACAGATAAACACACCCACACACCCACCCACACACCCCACACACACACACACGCACACACACACATTTTGCAAATGTATTTAGGCTCTGTGATACACATAAATACAATGAAACCTCACCCGATTTTTTTTATTTAGAAAACAATGAAAACAACCACAATCAAGGCATTCCGCTCGATCAAGGGAAGTAATCATTCTAAACGTTTATTATTCCAAACAGGCAGCTACAGTTCCTCACTCCTTACAGTGCCCACTCTGCACGAAACAAACATACACACGCGCATGCACGCACACGCATTCACGCACACACACTCACACACACAACACACACACGCAAATTACAAGCACGGTCACACGTCTACATTACATTACATTACATTACATGATTATTGCTTTAGGTCCAGCGGATTCTTCCGAGCCAAATCAGGACCGGACAACCCCCAATCCGCAGAAAAGATCTGCTGAAACAACCCTAGTGGTAAAACTGAAAGCTCTCCACCAGCCAGTCACTTTACAATAAAGACATCCCACGCAGGGGACGCTGAGGCTGTACTCTAATTTATCGAACCCACGTTTACAAAAACAAAATAGAATACAAACATCATTATAAATTATCAACAAAACACATACATATAAAATGCCTACATTGCTAAATAATAACATCATAGAAGCCCTAGTGACCACCTGGCAGAAAGCGTCCAATATTCCCAAGCTGATCCAACAGACGCCATACACAAACAAGGAGTCTTGTCCCGGAAGAGTTTTCAAGAAAAAAGGTAGGTGACTGGTCTAGCGAAGAAGAATATTGTATAGCAGATTGATAGAACAGAGCAGGAATGAGAAAGAGAAAATGAGAAAGACAGCAACAGTGGGAATGTAAAGCACTAAATTTCCAGAAAGTGGAGATACTATTTGTACTGAAACCCCCGGCACCCCAACGGGGGTGGTCACACGTCTAGCGAGTTTCCGTTGATGAGATTCTGCTTTACGCATGCCAACATGACTTGTCATTCAAAGAGTCAGGTGTATTTCTCTCTACATGGATTATTTATAGCACAATTCCGCACATTCCTATAGCACAATTCCACACACTCCTATAGCACACTTCCACACACTCCTATAGCACACTTCCACACACTCCTATAGCACACTTCCACACATTAATATAGCACAATTCCACACACTAATATAGCACAATTCCACACACTAATATAGCACAATTCCACACACTAATATAGCACAATTCCACACACTCCTATAGCACAATTCCACACACTACTATAGCACAATTCCACACACTAATATAGCACAATTCCACACACTAATATAGCACACTTCCACACACTAATATAGCACAATTCCACACACTAATATAGCACACTTCCGCACATTCCTATAGCACAATTCCACACACTCCTATAGCACAATTCCACACACTCCTATAGCACACTTCCACACACTAATATAGCACAATTCCACACACTAATATAGCACAATTCCACACACTAATATAGCACAATTCCACACACTAATATAGCACAATTCCACACACTCCTATAGCACACTTCCACACACTAATATAGCACAATTCCACACACTAATATAGCACAATTCCACACACTAATATAGCACAATTCCACACACTAATATAGCACAATTCCACACACTAATATAGCACAATTCCACACACTTATATAGCACAATTCCACACACTAATATAGCACAATTCCACACACTAATATAACACAATTCCACACACTCCGACCAATGGCAGCAGAGAAGGGGCGGGGGATGGAGGGTGGGAGGGGGTTGTTAGATCTTTTATATCAATCCCTTTTCCCCCGTAGCAGGGCACCTAATCAGGGTTATATCCAAGGCATCTGCAACAACTCCAATCCCTTGTCTGTCTGCGAGTCACCTACCTACGTCTGCGTTTCACACAAAGGTGTTGTCTCCCTTGAGATAATGACGACGTCAAAGGTTTATAGGTTCAAACGTCGGGATCTAACACCTTTTAACACGCATCAAATTATTACTTTGATTCAAACCACTCACTGTGAATAGTCGACGGTGTGTGAGAATTTACTTTGTCCTTTGGTCACGAAAGAATACTAGACCGACTGGGATTTATTTATTTATTATTAAAGAATGAATGACTTTTTGGGGGGACCTTCAGGAGTGTGTAAATTACCGCACCATCAGCCTCATCAGCCATCCCAGCAAGGTGTTCCTGAAAATAATACTCAACAGGTTGAAACCCAAAGCTGAACCAATCATAGCTGAAGAACAAGCAGGATTCAGGGCAGGACGAAGTACCACTGAACAGATTTTCAACCTCAGAATAATCTGCGAGAAATACCTACAACTCCAACAGAATCTATATCATGTGTTCATAGACTTCAAAAAGGCGTTTGACCGAGTGTGGCATGCAGCTCTATGGGCAACCATGAGAGTGTACAACATCAACCCTAAAATTATTGAAGTCATCAAAAGCCTGTATGACAAGGCTACCAGTGCAGTCATCCACAACAGCGCCATCGGAAATTGGTTCAGAACAACAATCGGTGTGCGTCAGGGATGCCTACTCTCTCCAACACTCTTCAACATCTTCCTAGAGCGCATCATGTCAGATGCTCTTGCAGATCACGAAGGCACAGGCAGCATAGGGGGAAGAGCAATCTCCAACCTTCGTTTTGCGGATGACATTGATGGATTGGCTGGAGAGGAACAAGAAACTGAACAGCTGGTACAGAGGCTTGACACCACCTCCATAGCTTATGGAATGGAAATAAATGTAGAGAAGACCAAAACGATTACCAACAACACCAATGGCATCAAAACGGACATCAAAGTCCAAGGCCAATCCCTGAACACAGTGCATAGCTTCAAATATTTAGGAGCCATTGTATCAGACAATGGGTCCCGACAGGAAGTCCTCTCCAGGATCGCACAAACAACTGCTGCCCTGGCGAGGTTGAAGCTAATTTGGAAAGACTGGACCATCAGTCTACGTTCCAAGATAAGACTGCTGCTCTCCCTTGTCATCTCCATCTTCCTATATGCTTGCGAAACAAGGACCCTCACAGCAGATCTACAACGAAGAATACAAAGCATGGAGATGAGGTGCTACAGAAGACTTCTGGGCATTTCCTATACCCAGCACATCACCAACGACGAAGTCCGACAGACCATCACACAAGCCATTGGACAACACGATGACCTGCTCACAGAGGTGAAAAAACGGAAACTCCGATGGTATGGCCACGTCACCAGAGCATCAGGTCTTGCAAAGACCATACTGCAAGGCACAGTGCAAGGAGGTAGAAGAAGAGGGAGACCGAAAAAGAGGTGGGAGGACAACATTCGAGAATGGACTGGTTTGACACTGAGCGAAACAATCAGGGTTGCTGAGGACAGGGAAAAATGGAAGGTAGGTAAATTAACGTCCTCGGACACATAAAGCGTATAGGGGGAAAGATGGAGTACGCTGGTTAAACGATCATCTGTGATAATGCCCTACGACCTTCGAGTTACGAGATAGGATAGGATAAGATAGGATAGGAATTTATTTATTTATTTATTTATTTATTTATTTATTTATTTATTTATTTTATGTAATCGTTTATTTATTTTATTTTATTTATTTATTTATTTATTTTATTTTATTTATTTATGTATCCATTTTATTTTTTTTATTTTTTTTATTTATTTATTTGATTGTTTATTTATTTTATTTCTGTGATCGTGAACTTTTAACATCACGCCGGTAATGGCTAATTCAACCGTTATGAGCCAAGTTTGGACGGGTAGGCAATCCTGTGAAAATTCAACTCTAATGTAGCGGTGGGCTGTAGACAAGGGTGAAAGGGACATAACTGCAAGCTAAATCCATTAATAGTGAGCGACAGTTGAACGAGAGGCAATCCTGAGAAAAATTTCAACTCTAAGTATAGGAAGCTGCAAAACTCGTCCCTGAAAACATTGGCTCCGTATGTGAACTGAATTTTTGAGAAACGGTAACAGCTGTCCTCAGTTCATAGCTGTGATGTTCAGTGTGTTAATGCAGTGGTGTGTAGTCTTATCCATGTGCTTGCACAGAGCGCACAATGTCTGAAAACCCTAAGCTGACAGATGAAAAAACTTCAGGCTTTGATGACCCAAACACCAGTCTGTGATGGTCGAACGGTACTGCTCGGTACTCTGATGAAGCGTGTCGCTTCTCCTGGCTGTTGAAGGGGGTTTCACCGCCCTATCGTTGACGCGTGCGCGGCTGTCCTGATCGAGGCACAGTATTGTTTCCCTCTCTACCATGAGGTGACCGGGCACAGCAAGTACTGAGACGCCACAAAGCACTTGTGTTATCTTTCGCGGTATGGCCCGGTCGATGCGCAGCTAATCAAGTAGAATCGGGCAAGGCCCGGGGAATGAATCGGGCTAATCCGGATACCCCGAGCTAAATTCTTCGGCGCAAGGCGAGCAAAGATAGCGTCGGAGTAGAACAACCAATCAGAAGTGTCTGAGAGTAACTTTCTGGAACGTAAAAAGAACAGCGCCATCGGAAACTGGTTCAGAACACCAATCGGCGTGCGTCAGAGATGCCTACTCTCTCCAACATTCTTCAGCATCTTTCTAGAGCGCATCATATCAGATGCCCTTGTAGATCACGAAGGCACAGTCAGCATAAGGGTAAGAGCAATCTCCAACCTTCGTTTTGCGAATGACATTGATGGATTGGCTGGAGAGGAACAAGAACTTGAACAGCTGGTACAGAGGCTTGACACCACCTCAATAGCCTATGGAATGGAAATAAGTGCAGAGAAGACCAAAATGATGACCAACAACATCAATGGCATCAACATGTACATCAAAGTCCAAGGCCAATCCCTCAACACAGTGCATAGCTTCAAATATTTAGGAGCCATTGTATCAGACAAAGGGTCCCGCCAGGAAGTCCTCTCCAGTATCGCACAAACAACTGCTGCCCTGGCGAGGTTGAAGCCGATTTAGAAAGACAGAACCATCAGTCTACATTCCAAGGTAAGGCTGCTGCTCTCCCTTGTCATCTCCATCTTCCTATATGTTTGCGAAACATGGACCCTCACAGCAGATCTCCAACGAAAAATACAAAGCATGGAGATGAGGTGCTACAGAAGACTTCTGGGCATTTCCTATACCCAGCACATCACCAACGACGAAGTCCGACAGACCATCATACAAGCCATTGGACAACACGATGACCTGCTCACAGTGGTGAAAAAACGGAAACTCCGATGGTATGGCCACGTCACCAGATCATCAGGTCTTGCAGATACCATCCTGCAAGGCACAGTGCAAGGAGGTAGAAGAAGAGGGAGACCGAAAAAGGGGAGGGAGGACAACATTCGAGAATGGACTGGTTTGACACTGAGCGAAACTATCAGGGTTGCTGAGGACAGGGAAAGATGGATTACGCTGGTTAAACGATCATCTGTGGTGCCCCTACGACCTTCGAGTTAGGCGATGGTATAGGATAGGATAGGAAAAAGAACACGTCGTCCATTTTGATGACCCGCTGCGCACTTGATTAGGGATATGGCCTGATCACGTGGCGGCTTAGCCCTGTCATGTGGCAACATAGCCCGCAGAAATAGAAAACAAGCGCACCTGTCTGCAGTTTTTTCAAAATCTTCATTTTGTAACTTTGATGACCTTTGTGTTTTATTATATGATCTTCTAAATCTAGGTTTACCTGACATGAAATTATCGCAGTCGAGTTAGTTAAGAAAATGAGAAGGAAAAGAAAGTCTAAACGTCCAAACAAGAAGTTTGTGTTAGAAATCAACAGTTCGGAACTAAAACCTTGGTCAAGACAAATTCTATTACGATGCCTTGTCCTTTAAAATGGAGGATGCATCTCATTGTGTTCCTTATTTGCGTTGTAAACATTTCATTTTAAAAGAACATACATACACATAAATATAAAATTTCATAGAAGGTAAAACACAATATTCAGCATTATTTTAAACCTTTTGCACTGGCCAAGAATAACATAGCCTAAAATATTATTTTGAAATAAAAATTGAATTTTTTTTGTTGGTCGGAATATCATGTACGGTTGTAACAGTGCGGCTGACGCTATCGTTTTCGAAGGCGCCTTGGCGTTCAAAACCTGGAATCGCCAACACGTGAAAGAGTGTGTGAAAGGCTTAAATTCAAAGTGTATTTCACTATTTTGAGTATGTGCCTCACGTCTTGCGGTTCTGTGCCTTCTTCATCATAGTCAGTCCACGTCATTCTCTTTCCCTGTCTGCACCCCTCCTTCCTCTGACAACCACCGCCTCTCTCTCCCCCCCCACTCTCTCTCTCTCTCTCTCTCTCTCTCTCTAACTTTCCAGAATAACTTTCCAGAAGTGCTCCGAATTGCAATCACTAAATACACATCTTTTAGAATACATCTTTGACAACACATCAGAAATTAATTAATTAGCTACTTAATTAGAGAACATTCATTTAGATTGTTTTAAATAAATGTGTGTGTGTGTGTGTGTGTGTGTGAGTTCGCGCGTATGTGCATGTGTGCACAGATCTTGATTATATTGTTACATTATGATGTTATTGTTATAACGTTATTTTGTTATACTAATTATTATTATTATTGTGCAAGCCCCAAGGGCAAGATGTAAAAAAGCACACCCAGTGTTTACACTTTTACCCTTTTAAAATAAAATTGTTATCTTCTCTTCTCTTCTCTTCTCTTCTCTTCTCTTCTCTTCTCTTCTCTTCTCTTCTCTTCTCTTCTCTTCTCTTCTCTTCTCTCTGTCTCTCTGTCTGTCTCTCTCTTTCTCTCTGTCTCTCTCTCTCTCTCTCTCTCTCTCTCTCTCTCTCTCTCTCTCTCTCTCTCTCTCTCTCTCTCTCTCTCTCTCTCTCTCCGTCTCTCTTTGTTTTCTTATATTGTCAACCCTTCGCTATTTGAGAAACTTCATATTTAGCACACTTCCCCAATGCAATACAACAGAAATCTGCAAGCATTCCAAATTCATTCAATTTGACGAAGTATTGTTTCGTTATGCTGTGTTTTGTCTGCGGTTATCTAAACAAGTGGAATCGTGGCACAGTGGGTGGGTCGCCGGTTTGCTATGCAGAAGGTCGCGAGTTCGAATCCCGCGAAGTAAAAAAAAGAGACTATTCAAGGAAACTCGTTTGTTGTTGTTTTTTTGGAGTACTCTTGTTTGCTCTCTTCCTTCAATACTGGTATAGGATGCAGTCAATCTCAAAATTTCAAAGTTCAAATGTTGATTTTCTGTCCGTCTTCTAAGAGCGCCCTTCCTGCATGTTGACCACATGTTTGAGTGATAGATACAGCGTTTGTTGTGTGTATGAGAGAGGGTGAAATGATGAAACATATGACCGTATTCTATGTTGATACAGATCGCCGAGTTTTGTTTCTGTTCGTGATTTGGAGTAAAGCGTGTATATAGCATCCTTTTTTTTTCTTCTATAGAGTCACTGCATTCAACACTATTAATGAATGGAACGAAGAAACCGAAGTACCCGAGAAAACTCGGTATCTAAGCTACTTATTGCAGGTGGATCACGAACTATGAATATTTCACACTGCTACAGTGACGTATTTTGCCGTCGCCTGGCTTTTGCTCAGTTTTACGTTTGCGGTATTATAATGTGGTATAGTTTTCTATGGTAGCGCGAAAGATGCCTTGTTGACATTTTAATTTATGATGAAGAAAAATGAAACCGTGAAAAGGTTGTGATGAGGTCAAAACAGTCCGGAGAGAGAGACATAGAGAGAGAGACATAGAGAGAGAGAGAGAGAGAGAGAGAGAGAGAGAGAGAGAGAGAGAAGAGAGATATTGAGGGAGAGAGAAAGGGGGTGGAGTGAGGGAGGGAGGACGGAGGGAAAGTGAGAAGTTGTTTTAGTCTGTATAACGAACTATAGTAATTTTCACCGAATGCCAGTTGTCATCTCTCTCTGTGTTTCTCTGTCTGTCTGTCTCTGTGTCTATCTCTCCTTATCTCTCTCCTTCTCTCTCCCTCTTTCTCTCTCTCCCACCCCCCCCCCCTCTCTCTCTCTCACGCAATAATAGTGGGCTAAGATTTTGCAGTAGATGTATGGGTTTAGAATGTTTCTTTGTCATGTCTGCCGTCGTTAAAGAATTTTTCGCGTGGACGTTCATTGTTGTTGACTTCATTATGCACAACACAAAATGCGGAAGCTTAACATGTATTAACCTTTAATATTAAAATATAATATACAATGCTAAATCAAAGACCTCAAAAGCGCCTGTAAGTCGCTTGATTGTGGTTGACTGAATTGGCGGATGAATACACCAGTAACCACGTCTAACAATGTCGTCGTAATAACAAAGACGGAAATGACAAACAAAGAGATGGGGAGGGTTTGATGTTGATGATGATGTCGATGTGGAATAGCGCGATCATCCACGTCAGCAGACATGCTCATTGCGCATGCAGTGGGTTGGGGAGGGAGAGGGAGGAGAGGGTAATCCAAAAATATATACCCTCTCCTCCCTCCCCCTCCCCATATATATATACATAAACCTCAAATCTTTTGCCGCACGCACACACACCCACACACACCCATACACATATATGTATATATATATATATATATATATATATATATATATATATATATATATATATATATATATATATATATATATATATGTATGTATGTGTGTGTGTGTGTTTGTGTGTGTATATATATATAAAATATATATATATATATATATATATATATATATATATATATATATTTTTTTTTTTTTTTTTTTTTTTTTAACACAGGGTCAACATGGCCTCTCATTTTTTTCCTTGCAAATATTCTGGCTCCGACTTTGTGATGTCTCAAAGGCAGCTGTTCGCATAGTCTAGCCTGGATGCAATGAGGGAGACAGCAACAGCATTTAGAGATCGTTGTTGAGCAGTGGGTGTAGTTTGCTAAGAGTACGAATGAAGAAGTAGCATGTCCTGACTACTTCGCTGATGTGGTCACTCATGGTCAACTGACTATCAATCTGAAGTCCCAGATTTCTGACTGAATCCGAAAACGTTATGGCAGCCTTTTTTCCTCATTGAGTTTGAGTTTATTTGCAGTCATCCATGCCTTCATTTCTGCACAACAGCATTCCACCCTATTACCTCCGCCTTGCATGAAAGAATTGTTTAAATGGGTGGTAAAGCTCAGAGTCATCAGCAAACATTAGTCGGCAGACGCCATGCCTCTCAATGATTGCACCCAACTGTGAAAAGTAGAGTCAGAACAATATAGGTCCACACGACAAGGCTGTTTCGGAAGAAGAAGCCTGGTTCACAATGGCCTGCTAAATCCTGTCACTAAGGTAGGACCTGAACCAATCCAAGACACCATCACCCACCATCCCCCAGACCAACTTCACACTCAAGACGCTCCAAGAGTGATCGATCATATCATAGGCGGCGCTAAGATCAAGATATAGAGCCAGTATGCAGTTTTGCAGCTGTGATTTGGCATATACGCTGACTGGAACTTAACCAGAAGTCCATTCTGCGTAAGAGGACAACTGCTGAGCCACAAAACGCTGTACACATTTAGACACGTAGGGCAAATTCCTTCAGGAATGTGAAAATTACCGCACCATCAACCTCATCAGCCATCCCAGCAAGGTCCTCCTGAAAATAATACTCAACAGGTTGAAACCCCAAGCTGAACCAATCATAGCTGAAGAGCAAGCAGGATCCAGGGCAGGGCGAAGTACCACTTAACAGATTTTCAACCTCGGAATAATCTGCGAGAAATACCTACAGCACCAGCATCATCTATATCATGTGTTCGTAGACTTCAAAAAGGCGTTTGACCGAGTCTGGCATGCAGCTCTGTGGGCAACCATGAGAGTGTACAACATCAACCCTAAAATTATTGAAGTCATCAAAAGCCTGTATGACAAGGCTACCAGTGCAGTCCTCCACAGCAGCGCCATCGGAAACTGGTTCAGAACAACAATCGGTGTGCGTCAGGGATGCCTACTCTCTCCAACACTCTTCAATATCTTCCTAGAGCGCCTCATGTCAGATGCTCTTGCAGACCACGAGGGCACAGTCAGCATAGGGGAAGAGCAATCTCCAACCTTCGTTTTGCGGAAGACATTGATGGATTGGCTGGAGAGGAACAAGAACTTTATTTTTCTTTGGATGATGCAAGAAATATTTCCCACAGGAGTCACCACAAAGTTGACAACCTCATCGCCTGGCTCCGTCATGGATGAGAGAAAGAAAGAGAGAGAGAGAGCGAGAGAGAGAGATAACAATTGAGAGAGAGAGAGAGAGAGAGAAATAACAATTTTATTTTGCAAGGGTAAAAGAATAAGCGCTGGATGCGCTTTTTTACATCTTGCCCTTGGGGCTTTAACAATAACTATTAAATACAACTCAAGGTTTTAACAATCACATCATGGAACAATAACAAAGAAACAAAGTCATCATTAGATAAAATCCTTTTCAAACAATTGAAATCAAATTAATGTTGTTAATCTCAATCAACAACATTAACAATTAATGTGTATTTAATTTTTATTGTGTTTTAGAAGACGTGTTCTGAATGATGTAAATTTAGATGCTGGAGTGCGGAGATCTTCAGGAAAGTTATTCCACAAAGTGGTACCGGAATAAGCTAGACTAGTTTTGTAGAGATCAATTCTTGAAATTGGAACATTTAATTTTGTGGACGATCTGGCAGTTTTTTTGGAAAAAAGAGAAGAAAGATAGGAAGGTGCATTGCCAGAAAGGATCTTGTGCATGAAAACGCCTTTATTAAACTTTAGTCTGTCGGTAAGAGGTAGAATATTGATCCGTTTATAACACAAACCTTAACAATGGTAATAATTAAAGAAATTACTAAGAGAGAGAGAGAGAAAGAGAGAGAGAAAGAGAGAGAGAGAAAGAGAGAGAAAGAGAGAGAGAGAGAGAGAGAGGGGGGGGGAAGGAGGGAGGGAGGGAAAAGGCGGAAAGACAGAACAAAACTGGGCTTGTGTTTTTCTGCGCGTGGATATATATGTGTTAGGGTCCACCCATTTCTATGTGTATATATGTGTATATATGTGTATGTGTCAATCAATCAATATTTCATTTATTGTCTATTCACACATTCAGGTGATATTAGACATTAATTAATAACAACAACAATATAAATCAAATCACAACTAAGAAATCTTATAACAAAATGGAATGAAAGGGGAAGAAGGATTTAACACCAAACTATAAAAGTCTACCAATAGGAGTCATTGCAATAATTTTCACAACTGCTGTTATCTGTGAATGATGTAATACATCATCTATAGAATGTCCATATTCAGTCAAAAGATGTCCTTGGTTTTCGTACATTGCATTTAAAACTGGACATTCAAATAAAATATGGTAAACTGATATATTTTTGCCACACATACACTGTATATCTGCTGAATATTTAGTATTCCATGAGTTCATTCTTAACTTGTATATTAATTTTGACAACTGTCGTGAACAGTTCGGTATAGTAACCTTTTTAATGCTAGTATCTTGACATACTACTTTTTCTAATAAGGAATACATTTCAGAACAACACATACTCAAATTGTTGACAGAAATGGAATCTAATGATCTTAGTGCTCCCTCTTTGGCTAACGTGTCACACACTTCATTCCAATGAATTCCACAATGTGATGGAACCCAACAGAAATCAACAACTATACCTCTAGAGAATATACAATGGATCATATGTTTAATTTCATATATGAATTCATTTCTTACTTTGGAATTACCCTGTTTTAAAGCATACAAAACCGCTTTTGAATCGACACAAATAAGTAAACCTAAGAGCTCTAACGGTAAAGTCATAATGTAATTTAGAGCCATTACAATAGCATAAAGCTCACTCGTAAAGATAGAAAACCCCTTTCCTAGATAATATGAGCGTCTTACATTTAATGCAGGAATGATAAAGGCCGATCCACTATCTAAAGAATCTAATACCGAACCATCTGTAAAAATCTTCAAATGGTGTAAATAAGTATTTGCAATATGCTCTTTTACCTCAGTAACTAAGAGATTAGTGTTATCATCGTTTTTAGTTACACTATAATCAATGTTAAAATTTGCATTTCTGTGCTCCCATGGTGGAATAGGTGATATTAATGGCATAACAGGAATTGCTGTGATATCAATGTTACACTTTTCAAAAAGATCTTTTGTGTAGTTCTTAATTGGCTGCAAATAATTAATATGTTTAGTTCTTTTGGGATAGTCCTCTGCATCTATAAAAATTTCGTCTTGTACTGAATTAGGGACAGATAAACATCTTATTACATATTTTGAAGTCGCTAATTGACGTTGTTGGTTTAATGGTAATATGCCAGCTTCTTGGTATGTTTTAATTGTATTAGCATGAAGTGGAACACCTAATGCAACTTTAATAGCTCTACTGTCGATGCTTTGTAATTTATTTAATAATGTATTGTTTGTTGAAAAGTACACCTCCTGACCATAAACAAGCTTTGAACGGACTAGTGATATTGCTAAATGTA
This sequence comes from Oncomelania hupensis, assembly GCA_036898135.1. NCBI lineage: Eukaryota > Metazoa > Mollusca > Gastropoda > Littorinimorpha > Pomatiopsidae > Oncomelania > Oncomelania hupensis. Next base: position 3,450,199 of record CM072523.1, on the reverse strand, counting down.
AGAGGGATTTGGTATCCTGACCCCAATTTCGTACACTAATAATTTTTAATAAATTTAGAGATTTTCTTGCCTTTGTTAGTAAATGTTCAATATGTAATTTCCAGTTTAATTTAGAGGTTAGCTGAACACCAAGAAATTTAACCTGTTTCTTGTATATGAGAATCTCATCATTTAATTTTAAAACAGGTAAACATTTAGGATTAATACCATTATTAAAAAGCATTAAAAACGTTTTTTCAGATGACAATTCCAGACCATTATTTTTCATAAATAAATTAAGGTTTTTCAGTTCTTCTTGAAACAGTTTCTGTACATGTGTTATTACTCTCTGTTTAGTATGTTTTCGAAGAGATGTATTAATCCACATGGCAATATCGTCAGCGTACTGAACAACATTTAATGGATTAGAAATAACAGTGGGAAGATCGTGAATAAGTATTGAAAACAATAATGGGGCAATTATAGAGCCCTGAGGAATTCCCATGTCAATGTTATGATAAGATGAATAAGTGTTTCCTACTCGTGTACATATAGATCTGCCATTTAAATAATTTTTTATATAATTATACATATGACCACTTATTCCAATATTTTTTAATTTATATAACAATCTTGCATGCCATACACTGTCATATGCTTTTTTGACATCGAAAAATGCAGCAAGAGTACTTTTTCTATGAGCAAACTGTTTTTTAATATGACTAGTTAATTTTACCAAGTGGTCAGTTGTGCATCGACCTTTTCTAAATCCTGCCTGATTTTTAGGAATTACGTTGTTCTTTTCACAAAAATATGTTACTCTTTTCTGAATTATTTTTTCAAATACTTTTCCTACATGTGAGTTCAATGCAATTGGCCTATAATTATGAATTGAGGAACGAGATTTACCTTGCTTATGTACTGGAACAACCACTGACTTCTTCCAGATAATAGGGAGAGTTCCACTCTGCCAACACTGTTGGCATAATGAATGTAGTAATTTTTTCCATTTCAAAGGCAAATGCGTTAATAATTGATATGACATTCCATCAATCCCAACTGCAGTCTTGTTTGATGAAAATGATTGTAAACAGTCTAAGAACTCTTTAAATTCAATAGGGGCATTTATAAAATGAGAATTATTTGGTAAAGGATCTTCATATTCTTTTTCATTTTCTTTTTCTTTTCTGAATTGTTGCACTGATGGATCAAGACTAGATGATAAAGAATATTCTGCAAAATTCTTTACAAAAGCATCAGCCTTCTCTTTAGCACTTGGAAAATTATTATTGCTAAATTTAATTGGATACGACTGAAGTTTAAATCCATTTTTCATTTCTTTTACTTTTTTCCATACCTTTTGCATATCCTTTGCTTCTGAAACCTCTTTAACACAAAATTCAGACCAATACTGTTTTTTGGCTCGAGCTATAACCCTATTACATTGTATCTTAGCATATTTCATCTTTGTGAAATTTTCTTCAGTTTTATTTTTAATCCAATGCTTATATAAGTCTTTTTTAAAATTTACAGCTGTTTCACATTCACTATTCCACCAAGAATTTCCAGATTGGTTATTTAGTTTCTTAGATTTACATTTTGGAATATATTTTTCTGCTGCTGTTATTATATTATTTCTAAAATTTGAATAAAACACATCTATATCATCATGAATAATACTGTCAGTATCGATGGCATTGAGATGTGCTTGAAAATCATCCCACATTGCAAATTTATATTTAAATTTAGGAATGATGTCTTCTGTTTTATCATCATTATCATAATCAACATCCTTGAGCTTAATAATAATTGGTATATGATCACTTCCTAAACAATCGTCTAACGGAGACCAAGATATATGTATGTGTGTGTTTGCATGTATGTATATGTATATATATGTATATATATGTATGTATATGTATATATGTATGTATATGTATGTGTGTGTGTATGTGTGTGTGTGTGTGTCTGCGTGCGCGCGTCCGTGCGTATGCGTGCATGTGTTGGTGCGTTGTTGCTAATTGGCTTTCAGAAAGTTCGCGCCTAACAATTTGTCTTGTGGGCGAAACGACGGTTGAAATACATTGAGTGCAATAACTGAGAGTGCTAACAAATTTACTTCAGCGCTAGCGATCTTCAGCCAGCGGGGGAAACACGCCGTACACTGTGCTGAAGAGGCCAAAGGGACGGGGAGCATGCTCACACAGCTGGACGTCCAAGAAGAGAATCCATCACATGTTAAACATAGCACACTCTGTATTTATTTATTTATTTGTATGTATGTATGTATGTATGTATGTGTGTATGTATGTATATAAGTATGTATGTATGCATGTATGTATGTATGTATGTATGTATGTATTATTATTATTATTATTATTATTATTATTATTATTATTATTATTATTATTATTATTATTATTATTGTGCCTAATCTAGACTTAGCTTTAGGCGCATACATGAATACAGAACAAATTTAACTATAAAACACAATGAGGAAAACTTATTATTTATTAACAGTAATTATATATAAAATAATGACTCTAACACACGCACACACACATACATCCACCCACACACACGCACGCACGCGCAGTCTCTCTTTTCTCTCTCTTTTTTCTCTCTCCCCTCTCTCTCTCCCTCTCTCACTCCATCTCTCTCCCTCTCTTTTTCTCCCTCTCTCTCCTTCTCTCCATCTCTTTCTTTATCTCTCCCCCCCCTCTCTCTCTGTCTCTCTTTCTCTCTCTCTCTCTCTCTTTCTCTCTCTCACTCCATCTCTCTCCCTCTTTTTTTCTCCCTCTCTCTCCTTCTCTCCCTCTCTCTTTTTCTCTCCATCTCTCTCTCTCTCTCTCTCTCTCTCTCTCTCTCTCTCTCTCTCTCTCTCTCATTCACAACTTCGTCACCCCATCCTACCTCCGCAAAACAAACAGTTCCCTTCATTTTTGGGTCGGTCAGGTAGAGCGTTCGTACCTTCATTGTAAGAAGAGCAGCGGGAAGGGGGAGCAAAAACGTCACTTCTGGAATGTCAATGTGCTCGGGTTTGCCGAGACCTGTTGCAGGTCACACTTTGCGGTTACTGTTCTTTTCCTCCCTGTCTAGAAGTCAAAGGTTGCTGCTATAATTTCAAACACAAATGGGAAACACAGAGATTATAAGCGTGTTCCCCCCCTCCTCCCTCTCTCTCCTCCTTTTCCCAGTCTCCAGTTCCTTTCTCTCAGAATCAACATTGCACTTTAGCTGTCTGAGTCGTTCAGAATAATCCTTCTACAAGATCCACCGCAACCTCCTCCGCGTTAATTGCAAACATCTGAAACCCCTGCCCCCAAGAACCCGGCGAGTCAGCAGCTTGCAGTACGCCCGGACCTTCTGTCGCACCAACCACCGACAATCATCCTTCTTCCCCCGGACCATCAAAGACTGGAACTCTTTGCAAGATGAGGTCGTCCAGGCTCCATCTATGCGCGCCTTCATTGCGAGGGCCTCGGAAGTGCTCTGAGTTCCTTCAGCTACCTCATTCCTCCCCCTAACCCCCTCCCATCAACTCTCCATTCTCTTACACCTTTCGACTTGCCTCCAATCTTTAATGACACATCGCCCCAGTTAACAACGGCAACGATCTCAGTTATAGATTGTTGTTGTCTATCGGAAGAAGAAGAAGAAGAAGAAGAAGAAGAAGAAGAAGAAGAAGAAGAAGAAGAAGAAGAAGAAGAAGAAGAAGAAGAAGAAGAAGAAGAAGAAGAAGAAGAAGAAGAAGAAGAAAAAGAAAAAGAAAAAGAAGAAGAAAAAGAAGAAGAAGAAGAAGAAGAAGAAGAAGAAGAAGAAGAAGAAGAAGAAGAAGAAGAAGAAGAAGAAGAAGGAGAAGAAGAATCCGTTTAATTTTAGAGTGCAAAGTGGGTTAGAAAATTGTGTATTGGTTTTTCAGCACGTCGGATCTGTCCCTCGTGACTTGCAGCGTTTAGTGAACACGCGCGACTACAGCGGTATGTAGGACGAGGGAAACCTTTTACTCAAAGACAATATTATAAGTTAAAAAGGACGATACGGCTATTGGGAGAATTTACCCTCTCGGTCTCCACCCGACGCCCGCCCTATCTCCCTGCCACCCATCTCATCGTACACTTCATTGAATGGGAAGATTTACAGGAAACCCCGCTCTTGCTACTACTCTTTGGTTCGTACACTGAGCGGAAGGCGAATAGAAGATAAAAAGTTGACCATAATAGACTTAGTGGTAACGCCTTCTGCAGCTGTTGAGCTGGAAAAGCGCTTAATTAAAACTAATAAAATAAGTAAATATATACATTAATCAAAATATATTAATTAATTAAGCGCTTTTCGGCAAGATTAACTTAGACTGGCTGGGAAATAGACTCAGTGGGACCCTGCTTTTACACCACGCGTTGTAAATTAAAAGACGATCCATTACGTAAAGGGGGTTAAAGGAAGATAAAGTACGCTGACCCGCGGATTACCCCCCATAAAATTAATCAATCGGAAATGTGATTTGACACGAATTCTACAGACAAACGTTTGATTGTTTGATTTGATTGATTTGATTGATTGATTGAGCGCTGCGTTTCGGTATGTCTTCTTCTGTTGAACTCTTTATGCACGTCATAAATTTTCATTCATTTATTGATCGATCGTTTTCTAGAATTTCTTTTAACCTTTAGCCTGAGCCTGGCTGTTCAAGATTGTATACCTGTACATGTAACTGCTGTGCAACTCGTTTCGTCGCCCAACTCGCTACGATCTAGCCAAATAATGAAACAAGCACCCGTACCTCTCTGCAAGGGCATTTCTCTCTCTCTCTATCTATCTTCCTCTCTCTCTCTCCCCCCCCCCCTCTTTTTGTCTGATAACTAGTACAGTAAGTATGCAGACAGCACTCCACTACGCTCTCATCCCGATACGCGGGAGTACGTTGGCGCGATCTTATGCCCCCCTTATATCTGCGAATGCTAGTTTAGTTTGGCCGCTGATGCAACTAAACGCCTCGCCAAACTCTCAAGGTGATGCGTGTGAACAATTATTGATGCGAACTCGCGCACCTTGTTCAAGTTGTTGTAGCAGCCATTGTCCACTTGGCTATTTTTTCTCCAAAAAAAAGCAAATTTGATCGCTACACAACTCTTATTTCCTCGCAAAACTCGCGAAGACCGGACAAAATGGACGTGGCCGCGCGTTTGAGTGGACGTCCATGCCGTCTTGTCAAAATAACGAAAAGATTGTATTGAGGTCAAAGGGGTTGAAGACTGTATACACAACCTGGCCTTTGGGACAACACTCCTTCAGTGGGCTTACATCTATCTATTCCTAATCCCTCAGACTGTTAGACCGTTGAAGAAACACGAGAGATGTTTCGAGATGTTTCGCCGAGAGTTTTCACCACTTCAGTCTGTCTGTTGCTGTTGTCAGTAGGCGTGACATTACATTACATTGCATGGTTATTGCTTTAGGTCCAGCGGACTCTTCCGAGCCAAATCAGGACCAAAAAAATCAAGTCGCTTAAAGAGGACTCGCTCCTGATCCGCATAAAAGATCTGCCGAAACAACTCTAGTGGTAACACTAGAGGCACTCCAGCAGTCGGTCACTTTACAATAAAGACATCCCAGGCAGGGGACGCTGAGGCTATACTCTAATTTATCGAACCCCCCGTTTACAAAAACAAAATAGAATACAAACATCATTATAACATATCAACAAAACACGTAGATATAAAATGCCTACATTGCTAAATAATAACATCATAGGAAGCCCCAGTGACCACCTGGCAGAAAGCGTCCAATATTCCTAAGCTGATCCAACAGATCCCACACACAAATGAGGAGTTTTGTTCCAGAAGTGTTGTCAAGAAAAGAGGTAAGTGACTGGTCTAGCGAAGAAGAAGATAGTATAGTAGATTGATAGAAAAGAGCAGGAATGAGAAAGAGCAAAGCAGAAAGACAGCGACAGTGGGAATAAAAAGCACTAAATTTCAAGAAAGCGGGGATACTATTTATACTGAAACCCCCCTGCACCCCCACGGGGTCAGGCGTGACTTGTCCAGCTCCGTCCATGTTGTGACGTCGTCTGTCCAGTTCTTTCTTTGCCTTCCTCTGCGGCTGCCTACTTCCACTGTTCCTTGCATAATAGTTATCGATGGCAAGGAGTGGTTCCTGTGGGCTCGCAATTGACCTGACCAGGTTACTGACGTACTCGTTGGTCTTGTGTTCGTACCAGTCGATTTTCGGCAGTCTGCGTTGACAATTCATTTCAAAAGTCTGATATGAATACCGTTTTCAAGTTCTGCTGTCAAGGGGCTACGGGTAAGATGTTCAAAGTAAAGAGGGTCATAAGCTGCGCAAGATGCTATTGTGTTATTTCCCATAAGCAACTGCTCTGCCTCGTGAACTCGCGAATCGAAGGCGAGGGCAACGTATATGTGCATTTGGGTGCGATGTGCAAGTGGTGCTAGCCTGGCCACGTTGATTAACATTTTATTGCTGCTGATAATTCTCCTTTATGAGTCGTCTGCTAGGCTGGCAGGGCAATGAGAAGGGTGAGACAAAGGCTGGGGTAGGAAAGTGAGAGAGACAGAGAGAGAGACAGACAGACAGACAGGGAGAGGTGCTGAAACAGATAAACAGAGAGAGAGACAGACAGACAGACAGACAGTCAGGGAGAGGTGCTGAAACAGATAAACACAGAGAGTGAGAGAGAGAGACAATCAGACAGACAGACAGGGAGAGGTGCTGAAACAGACAGACAGACAGACAGAGAGAGAGAGAGAGAGAGAGAGAGAGAGAGAGAGAGAGAGAGAGAGAGGAATATTTTTTTTAATTCTTTCGTTGTTAAATAGCGCTTTGCAATCTGAAACACTGGCTAATACAGTATAAAACTTGCTGTGGATTGGCCGGATGGGGGTGAGTGAAAGCCAGTTCTGTGCCTGTGGTCTGGGGTGACGCTCAATCATGGCAATAGGACCACACCTACACCCCATCCCTCTCTTCTTCTTCTTCTTCTTCTTCTTCTTCTTCTTCTTCTTCTTCATTACCCCCTACTTCACACTCTTCCCACTCTCTTCCCGTCCCACTCTTGTTGGAACATTGCAATATATTTCTCTTAATAATCTATCCCACTCTGGCCTTCACACGTCTTCACACCTCCGCGGAAAAAGAGTTGTTTTTTTTTAGTTTCTCCTAAAAGACAACCCCTCTTTGTGTGTCTCCAGCCCTAGTAGTACATTACGCTACTTTACCTATTACATATAACGCAAACTGAAAGACTACACACCCATACGCCATAACCTATACACCTTTTTCAAGTCAGGAACTGATAGGTAATGCATGCTTCTTCTTTCCTTTTTTAAAAATCTTTATCAAGCACCCCATCCCCACCTCAACGACTCCCCTACCTGCGGCGAGAAACAGAGTAGCAATTTTATTTGCAGGGGTCTTTTTATTATTTTTTTTTTAAAGAGAGGATTGAAAAGAGAATCAAAATGAGCCGCATTTTCCATGCCTGGTGAAGTTCTGGAGGGTCTGAGGTTTGGATTGGAGGTGGCGGGGTGGTAGAGGGGGGGGGGAAGGTTTGAAGGGAGTAGGGCATTGTGTGTGCTTGTGTGTGAGAGAGAGGGGGGAGTGAGAGAGGGAGGGAGAGAAGGAGAAAGGGAGAGAAAGAGAATGAATGGATGTGTTGTAGCTGTGCTAGTGTTGAGCCGAGGATTTTTCCATAGTGGGTGACTTTTTTGTAAGGGTTTCAGAACTCACTGTCTGTCTATGCGCGCGTGCGTGTGCGTGAAGGAGAAAGATAGGGAGACGGACAGACAGCTACAAAAAGAGAGACAAAGAGGGAGACAGAGAAAGAGAGAGAAAGACGGACAAACAGAGAGAAAGATAAGAGAGGGAGAGACAAAGAGGGAGACAGAGAAAGAGAGAGAAAGACAGACAAACAGAGAGAAAGATAAGAGAGAGAGGGACAAAGAGAGAGAAAGACGGACATACAGAGAGAAAGATAAAAGGGAGAGACAAAGAGGGAGACAGAGAAAGAGAGAGAAAGACGGACATACTGAGAGAAAGATAAGAGAGGGAGGGACAAAGAGAAAGACGGACATACAGAGAGAAAGATAAGAGGGAGAGACAAAGAGGGAGACAGAGAAAGAGAGAGAAAGACGGACATACAGAGAGAAAAATAAGAGAGGGAGAGACAAAGAGGGAGAGACAAAGATGGAGACAAAGAAAGAGAGAGAAAGACGGACAGAGAGAAAGATAAGAGGGAGAGACAAAGGTGGAGACAGAGAAAGAGAGAAAAAGACGGACAAACAGAGAGAAAGATAAGAGCGGGAGGGACAAAGAGAGAGAAAGACGGACATACAGAAAGAAAGACAAGAGCGGGAGAGACAAAGAGGGAGACAAAGAAAGAGAGAGAAAGACGGACAGAGAGAAAGATAAGAGGGAGAGACAAAGGTGGAGACAGAGAAAGAGAGAAAAAGACGGACAAACAGAGAGAAAGATAAGAGCGGGAGGGACAAAGAGAGAGAAAGACGGGCATACAGAGAAAAAGATAAGAGAGGGAGAGACAAAGAGGGAGAGACAAAGAGGGAGACAAAGAAAAAGAGAGAAAGGCGGACATACAGAGAAAGATTAGAGAGGGAGAGACAAAGAGGGAGACAGACAAAGAGAGAGAAAGACGGCCATACAGAGAGAAAGAGAAGAGCGGGAGAGATAAAGAGGGGGAGAGAGAGAAAGACAGACATAAAGGGAGATAGAGCCAGAGAGTTAGAAAGAGAGAGGTGTAAGCGCGTGGGTGGGATTGCAAAGAAATTAACAGTTTTACGGACTCACGTAAGCTCCCAGCTAATATGTTTCGCAACGGGTACTTCATTCTTAAGAATGCAAATTACCCACTTGAGGCGAACCCAATGAACTTCCACTTCAAACGCGAGGAACAACTCAAGTATAAGAAATTATTTTTAATAGCAAAACATTTTTTTTGCTCAAATGCGCGCACTGGGCATGCTAAAATGGAGTGATTTTTTTGCTGTGGTATAGGCAAAAACTCCGATCATTGATAAACGTAACGCGTGCAGCATTTCATTCACACACGGGAACTTAAAACAAAACAAATCTCAGCAGAAGATGCGATGACTCGCACAAAAACAGAATTTCTTCGTTAAATCAGAATGAAATGGTATTGAAAATGTCCCAAATGGAAAATGTAAACTGTAAAATAGTAAAAAGATGCGGAAAGTAAAGTGAATCACACAGACGTATAATTGTGGCATTCCGTTCCAGGATGCTGGATTGAGAGTCAATTGTGGTACATGTGTTTTCTCTTGTTGTTGTTGTTGTTGTTGTTGTTGTCGTCGTCGCTGTTGTAGTAGTAGTAGTAGTTGTTGTTGTTGTTGTTGTTGTTGTTGTTCTTCTTCTTCTTCTTCTTCTTCTTCTTCATCTCCTCCTCCTCCTTCTTCTTCTTCTTCTTCTTCTTCTTCTTGCTATTATTATTATTATTATTATTATTATTATTATTATTATTATTATTATTATTATTATTATTATTATTATTATTATTATTATTATTATTATTATTGTTAATGTTATTTCTTCTTCTTCTTCTTCTTCTTCTTCTTCTTATTATTATTATTATTATTATTATTATTATTATTATTATTATTATTATTATTATTATTATTATTATTATTATTATTATTATTATTATTGTGGTTGTTGTTAATGTTATTTCTTCTTCTTCTTCTTCTTCTTCTTCTTCTTCTTCTTCTTCTCTTCCTCCTCCTCCTCTTCCATCTTCTTCTTCTTCTTCATTTTCTTTTTCTTGCTATTATTATTATTATTATTATTATTATTATTATTATTATTATTATTATTATTATTATTATTATTATTATTATTATTATTATTATTATTATTATTATTTCTTCTTCTTCTCCTTCTTCCCCCTCCTCCTTCTTCTACCCCCCCTCCTTCTCCTCCTTCTTCTTCTTCTTCTTCTTCTTCTTCTTCTCCTCCTTTTTGTCTTTTCCCTCCCGTCCTTGTCTTTGTTGCTCTCCACTACCGTCTTCCTCCAGCCCCTCTTTGTCCGTTTACTTCCTTCTTCACTTACATTTGTACTGCAATGAAAACAAAGTATTCCTCGTTCTTCCCGTAGGCAAATACCGGCGAGGAGACCGCTTTGAGAAGGTGTGGAAACAGCTAATGACGCGAAGTGAGTGAGCGGCACTTAGCCCTGAACGGTGGATCTCATTCACGCTTTCGCTCGGCCAATGGTTTGCCTTTTCACGGGTACAGGCTCTGTCCCAGATCACGGGCTCGTACATGTTAATAGAGGCTTATTAATTCTGCCCCGGAACGATAGGGTGAATGTGTGCGACGAACCATTGTGTATAGTAATGATTGTCATGGAGAGCATGCAGCACGTAATGTCTGAAATCAGATACAAATTAGCGTACCATTTTCTGTCTAAATGCACTTCATTAATTTGTAGTGTAACGTGCATCGTTTGCACTGAATTAATGTCAATGAGCTTCAAATGCAACTAGTGGAACGCAGTTGCCTTTCAAATTAAAGTCAAGCCAGAGGAGAAAACGTTGAAATAGATGATAATAATGATGATGATGATGATGATGGTGATGATGATGATGATGATGATAATGATGATGATGATGATGATGATGATGATGATGATGATGGTGATGATGATGGTGGTGATGATAATGATGGTGATGATAATGATGGTGGTGGTGGTGATGATATTGATGGTGGTGGTGGTCATGATGATGATGATGATGATGATGATGATGATGATGATGATGATGATGATGATGATGATGATGATGATGATGATGATGACTATTAATATTAATAGGCAGAGACCGAGAAGCATTTTGAGAGGTGAAGTCAACCAGTCTTTATCTCCCCTCTCATGATTGATTAATTACTGCAGGAGGGGAGGCAGGTGGGGGAGGGAGATGAGGAAGAAACTGGGGTAGGGAATTCCATGGGCGGGAACCACCCTCTGGGTGTCGACAGCCTCAGACTGACCAATCAGGGCTGGCTGACGTTTGTGTTGATGTTATCTGCCGTGTATCTGCCGTGGCGCACACTCAAACGTTAAGTGTCAGCAACTCCGCACCCTAATGACCACTAATAGGGCGAATAAATCTTGCTGTAATGAACCCAGTAAATGACAAACAAGGCACAGTATTCAAGTCCTCAGAAAATATTAGGAGACACCTGTCTTTTCGCCATGAAAGCCATCTCTGATTATCCGTCAGTCGTTGGGATTTTTTTATGGTGGGACTGGGATGGGTTAAGAAGTCTATCTACCAATTCGGCGGCAAGAATGAGTTAAAGTTTACACTACCTTTGAGGATGAGAGAACTGTACGGTGAGAATGATGACGCCAAAATAAAAAAAAAGATAGGATCAGACTTCAGGGATGATTTAAAGTGATTGCACCTTGCATCTAGTCAGGGTAAGAAAGTGCTGTGGACGAAAAAATGTTTGCTGTATTTTTTTTTCGAGAGAGAGAGGGGGGGGGAGAGATCTGGGATGTCAGCAGTTATAAGCCCGTAGGCACTAATGAGTTAAATTTGAGAACCCCAAAACCTAAAGATGCATTAAAACCAATGAGCCAATCAATCATTCAATGGATTTAGAAGAGGGTAAAAAAAATTCCACTCCACAAGTTGATTTTATATTCTTAAAGACGAGTGTTTGGGCTGCGTTAATTTATCTTAAAGTACCCATCAACTAGCGAGCAGAAATGAGTTAAGATCACTCCTCAATCACGCGCAGGGATGAGGGAAAGCAACTCTCACTAGCGTAGAGGATGAGCCAGTGCACAGAAAATGAAAGTTGACAAGCAAAAGCTCTCGTTAGTCGGCGTTAGCACAAATCACAGTACAGCTACCCCCTTCATCGCTTACCGTCTGGGTGGTTTCTGTACTATAATTATAGCCATAGTAGTAGTACTAAAGTGTAGAATAACCACGGACAGTGACTGTGATAGTGGTGATAGCAGTGATAATTAAGATTCCGGGTGATAAGCTACTAAATTATGATTGTGGTAATGGTGATGGTGGTCATCGTCGCTGTCGTCGTCGCCGTCCTCGAGGTAACAGTAGTAGCGAAAACAGTAGCAAGGCAAGGCAAACGTTTAATTCTTCTTGACTGCTTCGGATGAGAGTATAAACCGAGGTCTTCTTGACTCCTCCGGATGAGAGTATAAACCGAGGTCTTCTTGACTCCTCCGGATGAGAGTATAAACCGAGGTCTTCTTGACTCCTTTGGATGAGAGAATAAACCGAGGTCTTTTTGACTCCTTCGGATGAGAGTATAAACCGAGGTCTTCTTGACTCCTCCGGATGAGTGTATAAACCGAGGTCTTCTTGACTCCTCCGGATGAGAGTATAAACCGAGGTCTTCTTGACTCCTTCGGATGAGAGTATAAACCGAGGTCTAGTCTGTGCACGCACGCATTCCATCCGACGGACTTTAAAGCTCCTGACGCTCATGTCCTAGACGGGTGAGTGCCGACTACACAGACACACCCACCATGCACTAGGTCCCTTCTTCCTCTTACCCCGGTCATCCGGGGTTGTGCTCAGTTGAGTTGTATGGGCGTCCGGCGATGCACCAACATGCTGCCAGTGGGCGCCTAGGGAGCCTTGAGTTCGATCCTGTTTTGAGCAGCGCCTTGAGCTACAAAAGCGCTATACATGAACGATTAAATAAATAAATAAATAAATAAATAAATGTCAGGCTCTTGGGGAAGGACGGGAGAGGGGTGAGGTTGGAGGTGGAGAAGGGAGGCGGAAGAGGGAGGGAAGGGGGTCAAAGGGAAGAATAACTACACTAGTAGTCATTTTGTTTCAACATACATTTATGTGGCCTCGTGGCGCAGTGGATTAGTCGCTGGTTTCCTATGCCGAAGGTCGCGGGTTCGACTCCCACAAGGGGCGAATGTATGAGACTATTGAGATCACCGAGGGTTTTCTCCGCGCACTCCGGTTTCCTCCCTCCCTTCAATAATGGTACTGGACGCAGTTAATATAAAATTTCAAAAAAATAAAAATTCGATTTTCTTTCCGTCTTCCAATAGCGATCTCTCTGCCCTTACACCACCTGTTTGAGTGATGGATGTGTATTTGTTGTGTGTGTGTAATTGTGGATGAGACAGGTGAGCGTATATGTTGGTACAGATCGCCGCGCTTTGAGCCTGATTGATTTGGGGAAAGGCGCGTATAGCATCCAGTTACTATTATTATTATTATTATTATTATTATTATTATTATTATTATTATTATTATTATTATTATTATTAATTCAACAAACCAGATAGCAATACAAGGCAAAACATCATGGCGCACAGAAGTACAAGGCCTAAATAAGTGCTACCCCAAAAAAATAAATACTGTATCAAAAAATATCACTGGCGGACGACAGGGAACACCACAAAACATATAAATACAAGAGAAAAAAATACAAATAAAAATAGCATTTTGAAAACTACCAGATAAACTGAACAAAATAATGCTGACAAAAATACAAACGTCTGAGAAGTTACCAGGCATAGTTTAAGTATTACAACCTAAACAATTTGTCCAAACAAGGGGGGAAAATGGGGGTGGGGTAGGGGTGGGGTGGAGACGGAGAGGCGCGGGTGCGAGAAAGAAACTAACAGCTGTGTGTAAGGGATCAAAGTTACAAAGCGCGGCGTGTGGAAAGTCGTTGAAAATAACACGTGATGAGGTCCAAATGAAAGTAAGAATATGTGGACAGTTGAAAACGTGTTGGTATTTTCTTCCAATGACAATTCTGCATTTCCAAAGAGTAGGGTATTAACTTCCCTGAGGATGGTGTCAAGAGAGCCAATCGTTTGAATACAGGCATCGTTAAACAAGGGACAAAAAAAAATCAGGAAGTGTTCAGACGTTCCAGCCGGGTGTCCGCAACAAGTACAGTAGTACTTTGAAGGGGAAGGCGAGGTAGATGGCACCCTTCTTCACACGTGTCTTTGTTCTTGTGTTTTAGAAACTAGCTTTACAATAGCTAGATCATAATTAATACGTAGCTCCACTTGTAGCATAAGACCAAATTATCTGCGGACTGTCGAAATACATGACGTGACGTTTTTGGCGACGTGTTTTTTTTGTTTTTGTTTTTTTTTTCTTGCCATAGGCGCCCGTATCGGAATATTAGCGGCTTCTCTACTATTATTAATACATAGTACAATGTATTACGGAGTCCGCAAACCTTCTCACACTGGCGCCTCTGTTTTCTTCCCATTTGATGTTGCGTGAAAACTAGCGTGGTATTACAGCATTACAGTGACGAGTGAAATGACAGGCCCTGTCTAGAAACTCATTCACAAGTCAGTACTAAAGCAGCCTAAAGCTTGGTTAAGTTGTTGTTGTTGTTGTTGTTGTTGTTCTTCTTCTTCTTCTTCTTCTTCTTCTTCTTCTTCTTCTTCTTCTTCTTTGTTGTTCTTCTTCTTCTTGTTTGTCTTGTCCTTCTCGTTGTTCTTCTTCTTCATTGCATTTCTTGTGCTTCTTTCTTGGTTGGTTGTTTTATTAAAGTCTTTTTTCACCAAGATGATAAAGACATCTTTAAAGCTTCTTTCTTTCTGACTCTCGTATGTTCGTTCTATAGGTTAGGTTTGCCTTCTATCTTGTTGTTTTAGTTGTTGTTTTTCTTCTTCTTGTTCTTCTTGTTCTTGTTCTTGTTCTTGTTCTTCTTCTTCTTCTTCTTCTTCTTCTTCTTCTTCTTCTTCTTCTTCTTCTTCTTCTTCTTCTTCTTCTTCTACTCCTTCTTAGTTCTTCTTTTAGATGTTGTTGCTGTTGTTGTTGCCTGTTGATGCTGCTGCTGCTGCTGCTGTTGTTGTTGTTGTTGTTCTTCTTCTTCTTCTTCTTCTTCTTCTTCTTTTTTCTCCTTCTTCTTCTTCTTCTTCTTCTTCTTCTTCTTCTTCTTCTTCTTCTTCTTCTTCTTCTTCTTCTTCTTCTTCTTCTTTTTTTTTTTCTGCGGCTGCTGTTATTCTTCTTCTTCTTCTTCTTCTTCTTCTTCTTCTTCTTCTTCTTCTTCTTCTTCTTCTTCTTCTTCTTCTTCTTCTTCTTCTTCTTCTTCTTCTTCTTTTACTCCTTCTTAGTTCTTCTTTTAGATTTCTTTAGGTTTGGCGTGTACCGGAGTGCATGCGTCGTGTATCTAATATCAAGGTCTAGAATTTCATTCCTAGCGGTGCGCGCGCGCGTGTGTGTGTGTGTGG